>CM034352.1:36696737-36742996 GCA_019925275.1 Mytilus edulis
GTTTTTTCGAGCTTTTTAAGGTTGACTTTGACCTTTTCAATACATTTTACGTCTGTTTGAACATGTATTTTACATTACAAAAGGAAAGACCTCTCAATTGTTCAAGAACAATTGACAGTTTAATTATTAAGGTCTTTCCTTTTACAAAAGGGAAAGACCTTACTGTATTTCTTCTGTTTATTATTATTATTATTATTATTATTATTCTTTTTCCGCCAAACTTTGACAAATTTAGCCGCGTTAACCGTAAGACGTGTCGCTTTCACGTTCACACTTTGTATAGGTGTCATGAATACCTATCTGGAACTCACCCTGTTAGTCGAAATATTTTGTCGGTTCGGAGTAATCCCTCCGAAACCCAAAAACCTTGTTATCGTTCCAACACTGTAACCGTAATAGGTAGAAAAAAAACAAAGGGTGAAATTTGTTCAGGACCAGACCCCGGTTCTTCGTTAAATTTGGATCGAAAAGATTCAACGACTCATTGGTAGGGTTATGCCCCTATGAAAATTAACCGGTGTCGGTTGACCACCAAAACTCAGAAATCGTAAGTCGTAGACACCTAGGATCTTCACCAATCATCATCAATTCATGTATCTTTGTAAAATACCTCAAGGCCATATTTGTATCTTGACCTTGACCTTTGACCTAACACCTTGTTATGGGATAATCTCAGGAACGATTATACTTACAGAAGTTTTAAATAGTGGAAAATGTTTGGGTCATTATGGCGCAACTTTGTTACATTTTGACTAAAAAGATTTGACCTTTTTTTAAGGGGCATAACCCCTGTTTTAGGTTTCTGAAAAGACAAAATCAGGTTTTACTATATAACCAAAGGTCCTAGACCCTTGGGGTTTTCAGTAATGGCATTGGGGACTCATGACCTTGACAAAGGTCAAAAGGTCAAAGGTCAAGGTCATGTCCCAGATAGCGAATTTAGTGTTTATAACCTTATATAAAGGATTTTTAGTGTTTTTTCGAGCTTTTTAAGGTTGACTTTGACCTTTTCAATACATTTTACGTCTGTTTGAACATGTATTTTACATTACAAAAGGAAAGACCTCTCAATTGTTCAAGAACAATTGACAGTTTAATTATTATTATTCTTTTTCCGCCAAACTTTGACAAATTTAGCCGCGTTAACCGTAAGACGTGTCGCTTTCATGTTCACACTTTGTATCGGTGTCATGAATACCTATCCGGAACTCACCCTGTTAGTCGAAATATTTTGTCGGTTCGGAGTAATCCCTCCGAAACCAAAAAACCTTGTTATCGTTCCAACACCGTAACCGTAATAGGTAGAAAAAAAACAAAGGGTGAAATTTGTTCAGGACCAGACCCCGGTTCTTAGTTACATTTGGATCGAAAAGATTTAACGACTCATTGGTAGGGTTATGCCCCTATGAAAATTAACCGGTGTCGGTTGACCAGCAAAACTCAGAAACTGTAAGTCGTAGACACCTAGGATCTTCACCATTCATCATCAATTGATGTATCTTTGAAAAATACCTCAAGGTCAAATTTGTATGTTGACCTTGACCTTTGACCTAACACCTTGTTATGGGATAATCTCAGAAACCATTATACTTACAGAAGTTTTAAATAGTGGAAAATGTTTGGGTCAGTATGGCGCAACTTTGTTACATTTTGACCAAAAAGATTTGACCTTTTTTTAAGGGGCATAACCTCTGTTTTAGGTTTCTGGAAAGACAAAATCAGCTTTTACTATATAACCAAAGGTCCTAGACCCATGGGGTCTTCAGCAATGACATTGGGGAATAATGACCTTGACAAAGGTCAAAAGGTCAAAGGTCAAGGTCATGTCCCAGACAGCGAATTTAGTGTTTTTAACCTTATATAAAGGATTTTACTGTGTTTTTAAGCGTTTTAAGGTTGACCTTGACCTTTGACCTTTCACTTTCATTGGATATCTCAAAAACTATTATACTTAGAGAAATAGTAAATAGTGCAAAATGTTCAGGACATTGGGGACTATTGACCTTGATAAAGGTCAAAAGGTCAAAGGTCAAGGTCATGTCCCAAATAGAGGATTATGTGTTTTTGACCTTGTTGAAAGGGTTTTAAGTGTGTTTTAAAGCTTTTCAATACATTCTACGTCTATTCGAACATGTATTGTACATTACAAAAGGAAAGACCTCTCAATTGTTCAAGAACAATTGACAGTTTAATTATTATTAAGGTCTTTCCTTTTACAAAAGGGAAAGACCTTACTGTATTTCTTCTGTTTATTATTATTATTATTATTATTATTATTATTATTATTCTTCCGCCAAACTTTGACGAAGTTAGCAGCCTAAACCGTAAGACGTGTCGCTTTCATGTTCACACTTTGTATCGGTGTCATGAATACCTATCTGGAACTCACCCTGTTAGTCGAAATATTTTGTCGGTTCGGAGTAATCCCTCCGAAACCAAAAAACCTTGTTATCGTTCCAACACCGTAACCATAATAGGTAGAAAAAAAACAAAGGGTGAAATTTGTTCAGGACCAGACCTTGGTTCTTCGTTACATTTGGATCGAAAAGATTCAACGACTCATTGGTAGGGTTATGCCCCTATGAAAATTAACCGGTGTCGGTGGACCACCAAAACTCAGAAACCGTAAGTCGTAGAGACCTAGGATCTTCACCATTCATCATCAATTCATGTATCTTTGAAAAATATCTCAAGGTCAAATTTGTATGTTGACCTTGACCTTTGACCTAACACCTTGTTATGGAAAAATCTCAGAAACCATTATACTTACAGAAGTTTTAAATAGTGGAAAATGTTTGGGTAATTATGGCGCAACTTTGTTACATTTTGACCAAAGAGATTTGACCTTTCTATAAGGGCATAACCCCTGTTTTAGGTTTCTGAAAAGACAAAATCAGCTTTTACTATATAACCAAAGGTCCTAGACCCCTGGGGTCTTCAGTAATGGCATTGGGGACTATTGACCTTGACAAAGGTCAAAAGGTTAAAGGTCAAGGTCATGTCCCAGATAGCGAATTTAGTGTTTTTAACCTTATTTAAAGGATTTTTAGTGTGTTTTCGAGCTTTTTAAGGTTGACCTTGACGTTTTAAAATCATTCTACGTCTGTTGGAACATGTATTTTACATTACAAAAGGAAAGACCTCTCAATTGTTCAAGAACAATTGACAGTTTAATTATTATTATTATTCTTTTTCCGCCAAACTTTGACAAATTTAGCCGCGTTAACCGTAAGACGTGTCGCTTTCATGTTGACACTTTGTATCGGTGTCATGAATACCTATCTGGAACTCACCCTGTTAGTCGAAATATTTTGTCGGTTCGGAGTTATCCCTCCGAAACCCAAAAACCTTGTTATCGTTCCAACACCGTAACCGTAATAGGTAGAAAAAAAACAAAGGGTGAAATTTGTTCAGGACCAGACCCCGGTTCTTCGTTACATTTGGATCGAAAAGATTCAACGACTCATTGGTAGGGTTATGCCCCTATGAAAATTAACCGGTGTCGGTTGACCACCAAAATTCAGAAACCGTAAGTCGTAGACACCTAGGATCTTCACCATTCATCATCAATTTATGTATCTTTGTAAAATACCTCAAGGTCAAATTTGTATGTTGACCTTGACCTTTGACCTAACACGTTGTTATGGGATAATCTCAAAAACCATTATACTTACAGAAGTTTTAAATAGTGGAAAATGTTTGGGTCATTATGGCGCAACTTTGTTACATTTCGACCAAAGAGATTTGACCTTTTTTTAAGGGGCATAAAGCCTGTTTTAGGTCTCTGAAAAGACAAAATCAGCTTTAACTATATAACCAAAGGTCCTAGACCCTTGGGGTCTTCAGTAATGACATTTGGGACTAATGACCTTGACAAAGGTCAAAAGGTCAAAGGTCAAGGTCATGTCCCATATAGCGAATTTAGTGTTTTTAACCTTATTTAAAGGATTTTCAGTGTGTTTTAAAGCTTTTCAATACATTCTACATCTATTAGAACATGCATTTTACATTACAAAAGGAAAGACCTCTCAATTGTTCAAGAACAATTGACAGTTTAATTATTATTCTTTTTGTTCCGCCAAACTTTGACGAAGTTAGCCTCCGTAACCGTAAGACGTGTCGCTTTCATGTTCACACTTTGTATCGGTGTCATGAATACCTATCCGGAACTCACCCTGTGAGTCGAAATATTTTGTCGGTTCGGAGTAATCCCTCCGAAACCCAAAAACCTTGTTATCGTTCCAACACCGTAACCGTAATAGGTAGAAAAAAACCAAAGGGTGAAATTTGTTCAAGACCAGAACCTGGTTCTTCGTTACATTTGGATCAAAAAGATTCAACGACTCATTGGTAGGGTTATGCCCCTATGAAAATTAACCGGTGTCGGTTGGCCACCAAAACTTAGAAACCATAAGTCGTAAACACTTAGGATCTTCACCAATCATCATCAATTCATCAATCTTTGAAAAATAACTCAAGGTCAAATTTGTATGTTGACCTTGACCTTTGACCTAGAACCTTGTTATGGGATAATCTCAGCAACCATTTTACTTACAGAAGTTTTAAATAGTGGAAAATGTTTGGGTCAGTACGGCGCAACTTTGTTACGTTTTGACTGAAGAGATTTGACTTTTTTTTAAGGGGCATAAAGCCTGTTTTAGGTTTCTGAAAAGACAAAATCAGCGTTTTCTATATAATTAAAGGTCCTAGACCCATGCGGTCTTCGGCAATGACATTGAGGACTAATGACCTTGACAAAGGTCAAAAGGTCAAAGGTCAAGGTCATGTCCCAGATAGCGAATCTAGTGGTTTTAACCTTATTTAAAGGATTTTCAGTGTGTTTTAAAGCTTTTCAATACATTTTACGTCTATTGAAACATGTATTTTACATTATAAAAGGAAAGACCTCTCAATTGTTCAAGAACAATTGACAGTTTAATTATTATTATTATTCTTCCGTTAAACTTTGATGAAGTTAGCCTCCGTAACCGTAAGACGTGTCGCTTTCATATTCACACTTTGTATTCGTGTCATAAATACCTATCCGGAACTCACCCTGTTAGTCGAAAAATTTTGTCGGTTCGGAGTTATCCCTCCGAAACCAAAAAACCTTGTTATCGTTCCAACACCGTAACTGTAAAAGGTAGAGAAAAAACAAAGGGTGAAATTTGTTCAGGACCAGACCCCGGTTCTTCGTTACATTTGGATCGAAAAGATTCAACGACTCATTGGTAGGGTTATGCCCCTATGAAAATTAACCGGTGTCGGTTGACCACCAAAACTCAGAAACCGTAAGTCGTAAACACCTAGGATCTTCACCATTCATCATCAATTCATGTATCTTTGAAAAATACCTCAAGGTCAAATTTGTATGTTGACCTTGACCTTTGACCTATCACCTTGTTATGGGATAATCTCAGAAACCATAATACTTACAGAAGTTTTGAATAGTGGAAAATGTTTGGGTCATTATGGCGCAACTTTGTTACATTTTGACCGAAAAGATTTGACTTTTTTTTAAGGGGCATAACCCCTGTTTAAGGTTTCTGGAAAGACAAAATCAGCTTTTACTATATAACCAAAGGTCCTAGACCCATGGGGTCTTCAGCAATGACATTGGGGAGTAATGACCTTGACAAAGGTCAAAAGGTCAAAGGTCAAGGTCATGTCCCAGATAGCGAATTAAGTGTTTTTAACCTCATATAATGGATTTTTAGTGTGTTTTCAAGCTTTGTACGGTTGACCTTGACCTTTTCAATACATTCTACATCTATTAGAACATGTATTTTACATTACAAAAGGAAAGACCTCTCAATTGTTCAAGAACAATTGACAGTTTAATTAAGGTCTTTCCTTTTACAAAAGGGAAAGACCTTACTGTATTTCTTCTGTTTATTATTAAGGTCTTTCCTTTTACAAAAGGGAAAGACCTTACTGTATTTCTTCTGTTTATTATAAGGTCTTTCCTTTTACAAAAGGGAAAGACCTTACTGTATTTCTTCTGTTTATTATTATTATTATTATTCTTTTTCCGCCAAACTTTGACAAATTTAGCCGCGTTAACCGTAAGACGTGTCGCTTTCATGTTCACACTTTGTATCGGTGTCATGAATACCTATCTGGAACTCACCTGTTAGTCGAAATATTTTGTTGGTTCGGAGTAATCCCTCCGAAACCCAAAAACCTTGTTATCGTTCCAACACCGTAACCGTAATAGGTAGAAAAAAAACAAAGGGTGAAATTTATTCAGGACCAGACCCGGTTCTTCGTTACATTTGGATCGAAAAGATTCAACGACTCATTGGTAGGGTTATGCCCCTATGAAAATTAACCGGTGTCGGTTGACCACCAAAACTCAGAAACCGTAAGTCGTAGACACCTAGGATCTTCACTATTCATCATCAATTCATGTATCTTTGTAAAATACCTCAAGGTCAAATTTGTATGTTGACCTTGACCTTTGACCTAACACCTTGTTATGGGATAATCTCAGAAACCATTATACTTACAGAAGTTTTGAATAGTGGAAAATGTTTGGGTCAGTATGGCGCAACTTTATTACATTTTGACCAAAAAGATTTGACCTTTTTTTAAGGGGCATAACCTCTGTTTTAGGTTTCTGGAAAGACAAAATCATCTTTTACTATATAACCAAAGGTCCTAGACCCATGGGGTCTTCAGCAATGACATTGGGGAATAATGACCTTGACAAAGGTCAAAAGGTCAAAGGTCAAGGTCATGTCCCATATAGCAAATTATGTGTTTTTGACCTTATTTAAAGGATTTTCAGTGTGTTTTAAAGCTTTTCAATACATTTTACGTCTATAGAAACATGTATTTTATATTATAAAAGGAAAGACCTCTCAATTGTTAAAGAACAATTGACAGTTTAATTAAGGTCTTTCCTTTTACAAAAGGGAAAGACCTTACTGTATTTCTTCTGATTATTATTATTATTATTATTATTATTATTCTTTTGTTCCGCCAAACTTTGACGAAGTTAGCCTCCGTAACCGTAAGACGTGTCGCTTTCATGTTCACACTTTGTATCGGTGTCATGAATACCTATCCGGAACTCACCCTGTGAGTCGAAATATTTTGTCGGTTCGGAGTAATCCCTCCGAAACCCAAAAACCTTGTTATCATTCAAACTCCATAACCATAATAGGTAGAAAAAAAACAAAGGGTGGAATTGGTTCAGGAACAGACCCCGGTTCTTCGTTACATTTGGATCGAAAAGATTCAACGACTCATTGGTAGGGTTATGCCCCTATCAAAATTAACCGGTGTCGGTTGGCCACCAAAACTCAGAAACCGTAAGTCGTAGACACCTAGGATCTTCACCATTCATCATCAATTCATGTGACTTTGAAAAATACCTCAAGGTCAAATGTGTATGTTGACCTTGACCTTTGACCTAACACCTTGTTATGGGATAATCTCAGCAACCATTATACTTACAGAAATTTTAAATAGTGGAAAATGTTTGGGTCATTACGGCGCAACTTTGTTATATTTTGACCAAAGAGATTTGACCTTTTTTTAAGGGGCATAAAGCCTGTTTTAGGTTTCTGAAAAGACAAAATCAGCTTTTACTATATAACAAAAGATCCTAGACCCATGGGGTCTTCAGCAATGACATTGGGGACTAATGACCTTGACAAGGTCAAAAGGTCAAAGGTCAAGGTCATGTCCCAAATCGCGAATTATGTGTTTTTGACCTTATTTAAAGGATTTTTAGTGTGTTTTTAACCTTTTTAAGGTTGACCTTGACCTTTCAATACATTCTACGTGTATTGGAACATGTATTTTACATTACAAAAGGAAAGACCTCTCAATTGTTCAAGAACAATTGACAGTTTAATTATTATTATTATTCTTCCGTTAAACTTTGACAAATTTAGCCGCGTTAACCGTAAGACGTGTCGCTTTCATATTCACACTTTGTATAGGTGTCATGAATACCTATCTGGAACTCACCCTGTGAGTCGAAATATTTTGTCGGTTCGGAGTAATCCCTCCGAAACCAAAAAACCTTGTTATCGTTCCAACACCGTAACCATAATAGGTAGAAAAAAAACAAAGGCTGAAATTTGTTCAGGACCAGACCCCGGTTCTTCGTTACATTTGGATCGAAAAGATTCAACGACTCATTGGTAGGGTTATGCCCCTATGAAAATTAACCGGTGTCGGTGGACCACCAAAACTCAGAAACCGTAAGTCGTAGAGACCTAGGATCTTCACCAATCATCATCAATTCATGTATCTTTGAAAAAAACCTCAAGGTCAAATTTGTATGTTGACCTTGACCTTTGACCTAACACCTTGTTATGGGATAATCTCAGAAACCATTATACTTACAGAAGTTTTAAATAGTGGAAAATGTTTGGGTCATTATGGCGCAACTTTGTTACATTTTGACCAAAGAGATTTGACCTTTCTATAAGGGGCATAACCCCTGTTTTAGGTTTCTGAAAAGACAAAATCAGCTTTTACTATATAACCAAAGGTCCTAGACCCTTGGGGTCTTCAGTAATGGCATTGGGGACTAATGACCTTGACAAAGGTCAAAAGGTCAAAGGTCAAGGTCATGTCCCAAATAGCGAATTTAGTGTTTTTAACCTTATATAAAGGATTTTTAGTGTGTTTTGGAGCTTTTTAAGGTTGACCTTGACCTTTTCAATACATTCTACTTCTGTTGGAAAGTGTATTTTACATTACAAAAGGAAAGACCTCTCAATTGTTCAAGAACAATTGACAGTTTAATTAAGGTCTTTCCTTTTACAAAAGGGAAAGACCTTACTGTATTTCTTCTGTTTATTATTATTATTATTAGGTCTTTCAACCTTTTCGGTTGAAAGACCTATTGGTTTTGTTCTGATTATTATTTTTTTTCTTCCGCCAACTTTTTTTTCCTTCGCTGTTTTTTTTGTTTCGCAAGATGTCGCTAAGACATATGGTATATGATATCGAACAGTTATTACGCTTTTGTAACTGACACCGCGTAACCAAAATCTTTCCCATATAAGAGTTATCTCCCCGAACACTGTTTTTCTTGTTATCGCGTAATCTTCACAACCGTATAAGAAACCGACAAATTTATTTTTCCAAATTGCTCATTATATCCTCAGGATGTGCTGTTTTATTTTGACCGAAGCCGTATAGAGATTCCATATGAGAGTTATTTCCCCTTTTGTGTTTGAAATTTTGAAATGTATTTTAAACTGGAAAACCATAAGTGATAGAGACCTAGGGTATTTTGATTTGAGATCCTTGGTCCAAAAAATGAAAATAAGGTCAAGGTCAAAGGTCAAGGTCGTATTTTAGATTTTTATTTGTCTTTGATTTCCCTATAACTTTGGAATGGTTATAGATACAGAAAATTTACATAGTGAAAAATGCTTGGTACTTCAAGGGGCAACTTTGTTACATTATCACTGTATTGGTTTTACCATTGTGTAAGGGACATATTCCCCATTGATGGTTTATATAAAGCCATTATTAGGCAAAACTCTTAAACAAAATGTCCTTGACCCATAGGGTCTTTTGCAATGACATTATGGAGCAATGACCTTGACAAAGGTCACAAGGTCAAAGGTCAAGGTCATGTACAAACGGACAAATTATGTGGTTTTGGCACTACATGAAGAGTTTTATGTGTGTTTGAATGCCAACCAACCAACCAACCAACCAACCAAACAATCAAACTATCAAACTATCAATCTATCAATCTATCTATCAATCGATCAATCAATCAGTGCATGCATGTATGTTTCCGTCTCATGTGTTTAATATGGGGTTCAAGATCTTCGGTTCTTTTTCGCTTGTTTCAATTGACTACCAGCAACTATAGCTGAGGCTCCCTCCTCAGTGGTATATCTTTCAAGAGGGAGCTTTGAACACTTTCTATCTAATCTGTACAGTCCCACATTTGTCAAGTAAGTCAAATGATGGACAGGAGCTATACCGGCGGGGATTATTTTTCCTGGTTCCGCCACGGAAGCTGGATTGGTTCAGGCCAGATGAACGAAAAGCAAATGGGACCCCCATCCCCTTTTATCCCCTTTTATACATTGCTATATTATTATTTTTATTTTTTTATACTTGTATATTCTTTGGTCATCTTACAAAATTACTCTTTTTCTTGCGCCCCCCGGAAATGTTGAGTATGAGTATTGGTCAAGTTTGACAGATCAACGTAGAATGTAGATGTAGATCACTCAGGTATATATCATCAATTTTTCGTTATTTCTGTAAAACTACATCCACACCCTTAAAGATGTATATCACCTTAATGATCCTTAATGAACATATATTTTGTTCAACTGACACAGAAATTATGGCATGATAAAAGATGGAAAAAGATGCCAAAGGACATTCAATGTTACATGTTGGTACGAAATATCAGAGGTACGAACGGACCTGATACCTGGACAAGGTACGAAAATACCTCACTACCATTTCCTGTGCTGCTGCCATGTTGTACGATTTGAGATTCTTACCTTATAATCAGATAACCTTTATTCGTATTTATAATAACGTTGAATGGTAGACTTCGAGCTGTATAGAACAGATTATTATACGAGCTGTTTTGAATAGATTATATCCTAGTATACACCACGTATACACATTCGGAAAAAAAAGAGATCGAGAGTATCATCATTCACCGTTCAACAGGTAAACATACATGTATACATGTACATGTAGGCCTACATTGCCATTGACATAACAATTTGTTCACACGAGTCGACTTCGCCAAAGTAAGGATAAACACAAACTCTTGTTACTAATTTGGCAGATAGACCTCTCAATGACCAAAAGTGCCTGTGAGGCTAAATTATTTTACAAGATACTTCAGAATTTCATGTAATACCGCCCTTGTCCAAATAATTATGACGTCTAGAAAGGCTATAATGGTTTTTTTCTTTGACGCCTTACATCAACCGGGTAAACCCAGGAAGGTGTCAAAGCAAAAATTTTAAATAGCCTTCCAAGAGGTTATACTTATTTTGACTAGTCATTGCAGGTATCGGGTCCGCTCGCCCTAATAGTTAACATGTTCGCCCTGAGTTTGGTTGCCCATAGAGTCTGTTCGCCCTACTAAAAAAATATTAATATTCAGGGCTTTGAATTTGAATAAATTTATTCAGACATTTCTTTGGTACCATGTATATATTCTTGAAATCTATGGAAACATGGAAATATTTAATAGTTTACGGCTTGTGTAGGATCATTGATTGTTCAATGTCAAAATAATTCGGATCACGGATTATTGTGAAACTTGTCTTTTGATCATGTTGATGTATAAATAATAAAAACAAATGATTTGTTTTTATAAAATATTCAGTTTAAAATTAAGAATATATGCATGTACCAAAGAAATGTCTGAATAAGTTTATTATATAAATTCAAAATATCTCTGAGACTAATCTTATTATACTGCATACATTAATTCATGATTGACTGCATGCTGAATGCAATTATTTTGTTAATAAAGATTATTATTACATTGGTTGCAATGAATAGACAACTTTCAGGTTCGATGCATTTCCGTCAAAAACTCTGGTTTTAGTGAACGTCATATGTGCGTTTAGGGGCGTCGTCACTGCCATTCCAATGTTGAGTGAGTGGTTGGAAAACTATAATTCTATATTGTACGAATTATTCGGCAAATTGAATTTTCAAAATTGACAATCAGCATTGCTGTCATTAGGGAATTTTCATTAAGTACCTACAAAACAACCATTATTTCTAGTTTATCCTACACAATGACGATCACTAAGACGCTTGATGAACGTAAATAGTGCAGGGATACAGGCGACCCCTCTATCTGGTAAATGATGTCATTAAGGCGAGTATAAATGACGAGTTTTTCTGTTGACGGATGAACTCGAAAGTGGTCTATTACATTGATTTCCCAGTGAAATAAAAACTGATATTTAACTCATGTGCTGCAAGCATTCGTGAATTAATGTGTTATTCGTTCACTCGTTGAATAATTTTCTCTATTTGAATTCTTCGATTACTTAAAGTATAAATACATTGTATTCTAATATTCTACTCTCTTGACTCTGCAAATCAAAGGGAAAATGATAAATTGATTGCAGCAATATTAATATTCTGTCATTTATCAACAAATTTTAACATATTTTGTTCAAATACTTAAAAAAATTATGCGACTAGACAACATTTAAAAAAAAAATCAGGGCGAATGGACCCTGGTCGAACAGGTATCAGGGGGAACAGGTACTAGGGCAAACAGGTACTAGGGCAAACTTGAATCAGGGCCAACAGTCCGGGATTCGTCACTGGCCCTGAAATAATTTGCCTTCTAAAGACGGGTCTGTTTGTCTTTGTTAGAAGTAACTATTATTTCATGTACCTGATTTGAACCCTGTTCAGTTGTGCAAACATCACACAATTATATTTGTTTTCATTCCTGTTATTATAAATATATATACATGATAGTTTTTGGTCATTTTTAACTTGGCGTGAACTGGTTGACCCTATACATGTAGTTGAAATCAATGCAAATAATTATGTCAGACATGTAATGTCTTCAAAGGGTATTAATAATTATACTTTTTATGCCTTACATCCACGTCATAATGCTGAACTCATATTTGCAGTTTAAATTTTACAGTGTTATTAAAATGTTTAGCTGATTTCTCCGTAAAATCAGCTTCCTTTTAGGAGTAGAAAATATATTTTTTGCATTAACAAACTCAGTAAAATTTTACAGAACTTTCCAAACAGTCAGGGGTACTACTTATACAAGTTAATTTTATTTACTTGAAGAAGTAAAAAAAAATATACACATATATAAGTAAATAAATAATGTTTGAATAATCTCCCTTAATTTTCTGAAAAATTTACTTGTATAAGTTAACTTTTACAAAAATCTTCTCCGCTGAAACTACTTGGCCAAATTAAACCAAACTTGGCTACATGTACACTCATCCTTGGGGTATTTAGTTTAAAAATTGTGTCTGGTGACCCGGCCAATCAACCAAAATGGCCGCCATGGCTAAAAATAGTGCAGGGATACAGGCGACCCCCTCTATCTGGTAAATGATGTCATTAAGGCGAGTATAAATGACGAGTTTTTCTGTTGACGGATGAACTCGAAAGTGGTCTATTACATTGATTTCCCAGTGAAATAAAAACTGATATTTAACTCATGTGCTGCAAGCATTCGTGAATTAATGTGTTATTCGTTCACTCGTTGAATAATTTTCTCTATTTGAATTCTTCGATTACTTAAAGTATAAATACATTGTATTCTAATATTCTACTCTCTTGACTCTGCAAATCAAAGGGAAAATGATAAATTGATTGCAGCAATATTAATATTCTGTCATTTATCAACAAATTTTAACATATTTTGTTCAAATACTTAAAAAAATTATGCGACTAGACAACATTTAAAAAAAAAATCAGGGCGAATGGACCCTGGTCGAACAGGTATCAGGGGGAACAGGTACTAGGGCAAACAGGTACTAGGGCAAACTTGAATCAGGGCCAACAGTCCGGGATTCGTCACTGGCCCTGAAATAATTTGCCTTCTAAAGACGGGTCTGTTTGTCTTTGTTAGAAGTAACTATTATTTCATGTACCTGATTTGAACCCTGTTCAGTTGTGCAAACATCACACAATTATATTTGTTTTCATTCCTGTTATTATAAATATATATACATGATAGTTTTTGGTCATTTTTAACTTGGCGTGAACTGGTTGACCCTATACATGTAGTTGAAATCAATGCAAATAATTATGTCAGACATGTAATGTCTTCAAAGGGTATTAATAATTATACTTTTTATGCCTTACATCCACGTCATAATGCTGAACTCATATTTGCAGTTTAAATTTTACAGTGTTATTAAAATGTTTAGCTGATTTCTCCGTAAAATCAGCTTCCTTTTAGGAGTAGAAAATATATTTTTTGCATTAACAAACTCAGTAAAATTTTACAGAACTTTCCAAACAGTCAGGGGTACTACTTATACAAGTTAATTTTATTTACTTGAAGAAGTAAAAAAAAATATACACATATATAAGTAAATAAATAATGTTTGAATAATCTCCCCTTAATTTTCTGAAAAATTTACTTGTATAAGTTAACTTTTACAAAAATCTTCTCCGCTGAAACTACTTGGCCAAATTAAACCAAACTTGGCTACATGTACACTCATCCTTGGGGTATTTAGTTTAAAAATTGTGTCTGGTGACCCGGCCAATCAACCAAAATGGCCGCCATGGCTAAAAATAGAACAACAATGTAGCAGTAAAATTTAGATTTTGGCTTATATCTCTGAAACAGGTAAACTTGTTTATCAGGTCAAAATCTATCTGCCTTGAAATTTTCAGATGAATCAGACAACCCGTTGTTAGGTTGCTGCCCCGGAATTGGTAATTTTAAGGAAATTTTGCCATTTTTAGTTATTACATGTATCTTGAATATTATTATAGATAGAAATAAACAGTAAACAGCAGTTATGTTCAGCCAAGTAAAGTGTACAAATAAGTTGAACATATCCAAAATGGTCAGTTGACCCCTTAAGGAGTTATTACCCTTTATAGTCAATTTTTAACAATTTTTCATATCTTTTTGTAATCTTTTACAAAAATCTTCTTCTCTGAAACTACTAAGACAAATCTAACCAAACTTGTCGTCAATCTTCATTAGGGTATCTTGTTTTAAAATTGTGTCCGATGACCCTTTCGCAAACCAAGATGGCAGACATGGCTAAAAATATTACATAGGGTAAAATGCAGTTTTTGGCTCATATCTCTAAAACCTAAGCATAAAGAGCAAATCTTTCAAAAGGTAAAAATTGTTTATCAGGTCAAGATCTATCTGCCCTGAAATTTTCAGATGAATCGGAGAACCCGTTGATGGGTTGCTGCCCCTAAATTGGTAATTTTAAGGACATTTTGCTGTTTTTGGTTATTATCTTGAATATTATTATAGATAGAGATAAACTGTAAACAGCAATAATGTTCAGCAAAGTAAGATCTACAAATAAGTCACCATGACCAAAATGGTCAGTTGACCCCTTAAGGAGTAATTGCCCTTTATAGTTAATTTTTAACATTTTTTTTGTAAATTTTTGTAATCATTTACGAAAATCTTCTTCTCTGAAGCTGCTGAGACAAATTTAACCAAACTTGTCCGCAATCATCATTTGGGTATCTAGTTTTAAAAAGGTATCCGATGACCCCGCCCTTGAACCAAGATGGCCGACATGGCTAAAATTAGTACATAGGGTAAAATGCAGTTTTTGGCTCATATCTCTAAAACCTAAGCATTAAGAGCAAATCTATCACAGGTTAAAATTGTTTATCAGCTCAAGATCTATCTGCCTTGAAATTTTCAGATGAATTGGAGAACCCGTTGATGGGTTGCTGCCCCTAAATTGGTAATTTTAAGGACATTTTGCTGTTTTTGGTTATTATCTTGAATATTATTATAGATAGAGATAAACTGTAAACAGCGATAATGTTCAGCAAAGTAAGATCTACAAATAAGTCAACATGACCAAAATGGTCAGTTGACCCCTTAAGGAGTAATTACCCTTTATAGTCAATTTTTAACATTATTTTTGTAAATTTTTGTAATCATTTACGAAAATCTTCTCCTCTGAATCTACTGAGACAAATTTAACCAAACTTGTCCGCAATCATCATTTGGGTATCTAGTTTAAAAAAGGTATCCGATGACCCCGCCCTTGAACCAAGATGGCCGACATGGCTAAAATTAGTACATAGGGTAAAATGTAGTTTTTGGCTCATATCTCTGAAACCAAAGCATTTAGAAATAATCTGCTGGGAATAAAATTGTTCATTAAGTCAAGATCTATCTGCCCTGAAATTTTCAGACCAATCGGGCACATTGTTGTTGGGCTGCTGCTTCTGATTTGTAATTTAAAAAAAAAAATTTATTAAAGATAAACTGTAAATAGCAATAATGTACAGCAAAGTAAGAGCTACAAATAAGTCAACTTGACCAAAGTGGTTAGTTGACCCCTTAACAGTCAGGGGACTTACTTAAATAAGTGATTTTCTAAATCACTGATTCAAGTAACATTTCCATAAAAGTTGGAAGTTAGAGTTGTCTTTCTTTAATAATCACCTATTTAAAATGATTTAAGTAGTACAAAATATAGAATACTAATGATCCAGGGACTAATTATGTTTCTAAACTTATCAGAACCAACATCTGTGTTGTCTAGGATGATCAGGTCATTTCAGGTGATGACCTTGTACTGAATCTAGGATACTGACTTAAAAATCACTTGTTTAAGTATCAGACCTCAATTTTTCTTTTAATAACCCTAACTAATTTCAACACCCCTGAACAGTGAAATTTTTATTGGGAACAGTAGAATTTTATTACATAATCTGAAAGATGAAACCTTGAACTTCACAGGAAAAATACTCCCACTGCTGGGAAAAATCTTTTAAGAAAGTATCAGTTCATTATGTAAAGCCATTATTATAGCATTTTTTCAACTAAAATAGAATTTTCAGCTAAATGATAGCATCAAAGGCATAAACCTTGCTACTTAAAGAAGCAAAAAGGTCATTTTTTTTTAAATTTTACTAATTAAATGATATTATTTAAACCTATGTGTTTAAAATTTTGAAAACAAAATCCCAATTTGTGACAAAACCTCGAATTTGCTACTCAAATAAGTGATTTAAAAATCACTTATTTCAGTAAGTCCCCTGACTGCTTAAGGAGTTATTGTCCTTTATAGTCAATTTTTTACAATTTTCATAAATTTTGCAGGCGAGATATACATGTACCAGTGTGTGTGCTCTTGTATGTACAGTAATTGTTAAGATTGATATTAAAAAAAATTTGGAATAAACCATTGAACTAAAGCCACGAATACAATATATTCGTTTATCTCAATGTTAAGTTATGTTAACATGGTTAAGGCTGTGTAATAAAAAATTTAGTTTATACATCAATGTAATATAAGATAAAAAAAAAATGAAGTTACATGAACTGTTATTGTCAACCAGAGATGGGTCGATTACTTTCAATGTAATTGATTATATTACAATTACTTTGTCATATGTACAATTAAATGAAATAAATGATTACATCATTTCTGAAAGTGTCTGATTAAATTAATGATTACATTGGCAAAGTAATCATGATTACATCTGATTACAATGAATTTAAAAAAAAAAACTATTGAATGATGTGAATGAATAAGCGTTTGATATACTATAGCATTTTCAGAAAGGACTATGTTTGATATATTATAAAATGATAAATTTTAACTTCATCTATTTAATAAGGCACAGTTCACTACATAATGACATACATTTACATGAACATTGTCATGATTGTGTCATGGGTTTGACCCATAACACTTTATCATCATTGATATCTGAATTATTTTGACTTCAATTGAATAAAGCTTTATAAAGAGTTTGCACTTTGTCTTCTAACCTCTTCCAGACTTTATATGTATTTCAAGGTTCAGTTTATCATGTTTATTGAAGTTAAAATATGGATGAAATAAAGTTATCAGTAAAAATCTATGTAAAATTTTAATAAAATTGTTTATTCAAATTGTAAACAAAATACAAGTACTAAACATCATTGCATTTTACATGTCCAGTCCAAATACACATAACATTTTGCTTATTTTAAACAATATTTTTCCAACTTCTAATTTTGTTTGTGGTAATTAGAGAATTTTTTGTCCTACAGCTGTACTCAATTGTTAATTACAATAAAAACAAACCTTAATTGCAGTCTGCACCAAAAACGTTTTCAACTACTAGTCCGAAGATCAATATTCTGACATTTTTCTTATTGGGCCAAACAAAGTTTCGCAAAAACTTACTAGTCCTAATAAATTTTTTCTAGTCTGGGGCATCGGACTAGTGGCTAACCGTGCTGACTGTAATTGGTTGTCTACCTGCCAATTCAAAGTTGACAAAAATCACATTATTAACAAAAGATTACAATTCTAGATTAACAAAATATGGTTAAAGAGAAGTATTACTAGAATATAACAGTTATTATCAAATAAATATATATGTACATCTTTAAATTGTCAATATATGTACAATATCGTTTACTAAGGCCAAAGACATAATTGTATTTTTCTCTTCTTAGGCAAATGCTGTAACAGTCTAATTTTTACTGATATATACAAATTAATCAACATGCTTTATAAAGTAAACAAAACTATCTTCACATGTTAAATATTTATTAAATAAAAATAACAAAAAGGTTCATTTCTTGACCGTAAACACAGTTAAAAAATATGCATTGTAATCAGAAGGTAATCAAAAAGTAATCAGGATTACAGGGTGTTTTGAAAAGTAATTGATTAAATTAAATAAAATTACATGTAATCTGATTTTTGGCTGAATAATGATTACAATGATTACTTGGAAAATTGTAATTACAATTACAATGATTATCCCAAGTCTGTTGTCAACACTGCTATATATATTAATACATGTACTATTTACAGGTATTACTTCAGTTTGTGTTGTTGGAGTGGCAGAGGTTCTTGACTACATTAGAAACTGAATGTAAAACTGGTTACATTTATTTGGGAACTTATAGTTAACATTGTGGTAAGCTTATTTAGCCAATTAAGATTTCAAAGCACTTAACCACAATATCTGTCCCATGACAATGTTTACTAAAGAAATTTCATCCCAAAAATTTGAAAATTAGTTATAAAATATATAGAACATAATATAAACTCACCATATGTTCAAGCAACCCTGAATTGTATTAAAAAGTAAAAACACAAAAATACTGAACTCCGATTCTCACAATCACATTTTATTTGCTAGGTGTGTGGTACAGGTTCAAGTGAGTCTCTTGTTTTTAACAGTAATTGTTGTCGATGTTGAAAATAAATGGACAGAAAATATTCAAATAAAAGTATATTGATTTTTTTTGATTTTTTTCTCAAATTTGATTGAAAATGATAAACTTTGAAAGATAAATATGATAAAGTAACTTACCATGTACTAATAACACCTCTTTTTACAGGTATTTCTTCAGTTCTGACTTGTTGGAGTGACAGAGTTTTTTCTTACTTTTGAATGCAACTATAAGAGCTTATTTATATCAAGAACTGAAATAGTTGTGGTAAGCTCAGATGTTGAAGGAAGATTTGATTTAGTAACATAGTTGGCAAAAAATTCAAATACAATTATGTGAATGTTTCAAAACTTTCTCAAAGTGAAATTGCAAAATATTTCATTATTAACAGTCAGTTTTTTTTTTTTTTTGTCAAAATAAGCTTAAAAACATTGATTTATTATTGACTTGTAAGTAAATATATGGTAATTCAACTCATTCCAATTTATTCATTTGGACTTCAATGTAAACCATAACCATGTTAACTGGGATGAGCTAAGTTTGTGCATTTATTAAAAAGGAAAGAGAAACTAGGCAGCCACTGTGAAGAATCCTTTTTTTTTCAACTTGTTCAATCACAAAACAAATCAAATCAAATACAGTTAAAAGGATTATATATAAAAAAGAAGATGTGGTATGATTGCCAATGAGACAACTGTCCACAAGAGACCAAAATGACACAGACATTAACAACTATAGGTCACTGTACGGCCTTCAACAATTAGCAAAGCCCATACCGCATAGTCAACTATAAAAGGCCCCGATATGACAATGTAAAACAATTTAAACGAGAAAACTGACATATTTGTTAATTAATATTATGACATGAAATCAAACCTAGAAAAATTGTCGATATACTTATATCATTGCCTGTGCTTGCCTGTGTATTAATATTTATGTTTACATCATGACGTATTTGCTATGCAAATTTTTAGAGATCTTCTTGCAGTTACCTCCATGGTCTCTACTGTATGTACATGATGTATATATTCTTTATTCTGATAACCTCCTTTTTCATTTATAATAGATATATGAAGATGTGGTGTGAGTGCCAATGAGACAACTCTCCATCCAAATAACAATTTAAAAAGTAAACCATTATAGGTCAATGTACGGCCTTCATTTTAAAATGTATTTATAAGTTACATGAACTTACAAATATTACAATGGTTTGTGAATTTTTTATCTAAGTATTTATTTATTTCTGATGTAAAAAAGTTACATTTGAGGAGATAATGATAATCATAGTAATGATACTTAAGTGTCTGAATAATACTGAATCAATAATATCTATTGGAACAATCAAACTAAGTACATGAATCAAATAATATCTAAAATTCACACTAAATATGGATCATGATGTCATTTTATCATTTATTTAGTACTAAATACAGATTTTTTTTATATTTAATAACGGTTCCTTTCTCCTGTCTGTATCCGCTATCCTGTCTTGGCTTTGATTATTACAAAGGAATGCTTTGTGAACTATCCCATGGTATTATTTTTTTTTGCTTGTTAGTTTATACAATGAGCTCATATTCCTGAAATTTGAATTTGCTTTATTTTTATTCACTATAAAAATTGATAATATTTAGGGTTATTTGAATTTGGTTTTTGTTTTATTTTGTAGACAATGACCCGTAAAAAGAAAAGTGATTTTACTAAAAGGAAAGAGCAACGAGACCGAATGAGAGAGAGAAGAGAAAAGCAGACTGATGACAAGAACCTCATCTCCACGGACAATCAGAGTGGCACCTCTCTAAACTGTCCTATGAATAATGATCAGAGCGTCAACTCTATAAAATGTCCTATAAATATTGATCAGAGCGTCAACTCTATAAACTGTCCAATAAATATTGATCAGAGCATCAACTCTATAAACTGTCTTATAGAACCAGATCAGAGCGTCAACTCTATAAACTGTCCTATAGAACCAGATCAGAGCGTCAACTCTATAAACTGTCCTATAAATATTGATCAGAGCGTCAGCTCTATAAACTGTCCTATAGAACCAGATCAGAGCGTCAACTCTATAAACTGTCCTATGAATAATGATCAGAGCGCCAACTCTATAAACTGTCCTATAAATATTGATCAGAGCGTCAACTCTATAAACTGTCCTATAGAACCAGATCAGAGCGACAACTCTATAAACTGTCCTATAGAACCAGATCAGAGCCTCAACTCTATAAACTGTCCCATAAGTATTGATCAGAGTGTCAACTCTATAAACTGTCCCATAAGTATTGATCAGAGCGTGAACTCTATAAACTGTCCTATAGAACCAGATCAGAGCGTCAACTCTATAAACTGTCTCATAAATATTGATCAGAGCGTCAACTCTATAAACTGTCCTAAAGAACCAGATCAGAGCGTCAACTCTATAAACTGTCCTATAGAACCAGATCAGAGCGTCAACTCTATAAACTGTCCCATAAATATTATCCAGAGCGGCAACTCTATAAACTGTCCTATAGAACCAGATCAGAGCGTCAACTCTATAAACTGTCCCAATAATACTGAATCAATCAAATTAAATCCATCAATCAAATCAAAATCAAAACAATCAATCAAATCTGAATCAAATAAATTAATCAAACTAGATGAATCTATGAAATCAAATGTAGATCTTGAATCATTTATATCAAAACTAGATTATGAATCAGTTGAAAAAAATCTGGATTTTGAATCAATTCATAAAAAGCTGGATTTTGAATCAATTGAAACAAATCTGGATTATGGAAAGGTTAAAAGAAATCTGGGTTATGAATTAATGAAAACAAAACAGAGTTCTAAAAGCACAGACAATTTAAAAGAAACAATGGTTTCAAATTTAAATCATACAATCCAATTGGTTACAAACTTATCAAAAAAATCAAATGATGCAAAAAATAAACAGGCAAATAGCATTGAATTCTTGAATAATATTGGAAACATAATTGATGAAAAAGAAAATAAACAGATTGGTTTAAATGGGTTGTCAGAATTTGGACAAGATGATAATTTGTTGAAGCTATATAGTCAAAAGAAAAAAAGAACAATACTTGAAAACCATATAGAGGTTAGAAGATCACGTTCTGATAATTGGATAGTTCAAGGTAGTTTTCATCAAGGTGATATCAGATTTGGAATTAATAGTGGGAAGCAATGTGTTGCAAACTGTTTATCAGCTCTTGCCCATAGTAAATATAAAGATTTAAATGATTGGAATCAGATTTATTTAGACAATGTTTTAATAGATGGAAACAAAATATATAGCCGTATTCATGGTGATAATACTCATTTACTTGTATCAGACCTACCAGACATGATTGACATGTCAGGAACATTACTGAAAATATCAAGAAAAGAATCAATAACAGCTGTTGTTGATACTTCTGGAACTATAGATTTTAGTGAATTTGGAAATTCCTTACCTTTAGACCAAGCTTTACAAGAGTCTCTCATAGACTATGATGCTTGCTTTATATGTGCATATGACACTACTTTTTTAGCCTTGAAACATCATCAAGATTTACTTTTGTTTGATTCTCATGCACGAAATGAGCTTGGATTAAAGGACAGCGATGGTAAAAGTTTACTTTTAAAGTTAAGCAATCTGGATCACCTATACCAGTACTGTTGCAACATGATGGCTGGTGCAAGTCAAAATCAATGGTTTGAGGTGACAGGAGTCAGTATTAGTTTTTTTGGACAAGAACCTAAGATAAAAACTAACTCAGGAAGTCATAAACCATTAATCACCAGTGAATTAAGATTGTCTGAAATTTCAGAAACTGGAAACCAAAATAAGCTTCCTAAAACACTAGAAAATATTACTCCGATCAGCAATATATCACAAGAAATATTCAAGTTGAACATTTGCAGTAATGGCATTGAGAAAGATAACGAAGTACACATTGATGAGGTTTTTAATGATTGTGAATCTGATATTGAGATATTATCTACAGCAGAATGTTTTTATGATTTTATACCCTTGAATACACTTTTAAAGAAGAAGCTTTGTAAAATTGTGAATATACCAAGCAAAAAAATATCCAAACAGAATTCTCCAAAACGTTATAACATAGGCCAACCAACTGCTTGCAAAACTATCACAGGTGACGGAAATTGTCTATTTCGAGCCATTTCATATTCACTATCTAATAGACAAGAATATTTTGGAGACATACGAAAGGCAATAGTTGATCATTTATTAAGAAATGCAGAAGTTTTCAAGTCATTTTTACAGCCAAGATTTAAAACTGTAGAAGAGCATATACAAACTCTCAGAATGGAAGAAAATAATGTATGGGGAACTGAACTGGAAATAGTAGCTTGTGCTGACCTCCTTAAAACAGACATTTATACTTTTTATAACAACTCGTGGATTAAATATTCTTCCTCTCAAATATGTAGCATCAATTTTGTTAATGATCAAGCAATTTATCTTCAACATAATGGAGATATCAATCATTATGAAGTTGTCACAGCTGTAAAACAAAAGACTACAGATATGTCACCAAATGGATTACAATCTAGACAAGAACATGAGAAAAAGTATGAAATTTCAAGGAAATCTGAGGTAACAAAAAAAAAAATGAATATTGATGAAGACCAGATGAATGACTTCCTCAACAATACTGTATCAAAAGTGTTAAAAAATGAAAAAGAAAGAATCAGGTACATGACAGATGATAAATTTAGAGCTAGAAAGATAGACGTATCAAAAAGAAAATATCAGGAGAATGAAGGAATACGTTCAAAAAAAATATGTTCAGGTATTAAAAAATATGAAGAAAATGAATCATACAGAGAGAATTTAATACAAGCAGGAATTGAGAAATATAATGAAGACAATGAGTACAGGGAAAAGCTGAAACAAGAAAGTATACACAAGTATAAAACAGATGAAAAGCACAAGGAACATGTGAAACAAGCAAGTATACAAAAGTATGCAGATGATGATGCACACAGAATTAAAATTAAACAACAAACAGCAGTACGTCGTGAAAATCTTCAGACAGAAAACAAGCAAATAACTGAGGTAATAAGAAAATTTAAAGATGAAGTTAAAAAAGGTCCAGAATGTGTTTGTGCTTGTTGTTTGAGACTGTTTTTTGAAAAACAGGTCCAGATCTGCAAGAAAGAATCTTACGATAATTCTATATTTGATTCAGTTACAACAAATAAATATGAACACACATGCACAGATAATTGTAAGACAAATTGTGCCTTTGACGGAACATGTAGAACAAGTCTATGGATCTGTTATACTTGCCATCGTAAAATGTTGAAAGGTAAAATACCTGCTGACTCCTTTTCGAATAGCCTATTACTTGAAGATGTTCCAGTAGAGTTAAAACAGCTCAATTCAATAGAGCAGCAACTTATAGCACAAAACATTCCATTCATGAAAATTATGGCTTTGCCAAAAGGAGGACAAAAAGGAGTTCACGGACCTGTTGTTTGTGTGCCATCTGATTTGAAAAAAGTGACATCTATATTACCCCGATCTGAAGATGAAAGTCTATTACTGAAGGTAAAATTAAAGAGAAAGCTTAACTACAAAGGATATGACAAATATCAATTTGTAAGACCAAACCATTTAGAGCAAGCACTTTTGTATTTAAAGGATCAAAACATATGGTATAAAGAAGTGGCTATCAACAATGAATGGATTAATCCAATTCCTGAATTAGACGATGATCAAGTAGTAAATGAGGAATCTGAATCTGATGATACTGAGCTGGTAATGGAAAACGAAATACAGGAAGAAGAAACGACAAAGTCTTCTACAACAGGCAATGAAAGAGCAATAGATAATGAACCAGTTAGCTACATTGATGATAGTTTACGTGGTGTTCAGTTAGACACTTGTTTACAACCTGCTGATATCGGACAAGAGGCTTTAGATTTATGCTTTGACCAAGTTTTTAATATAGCTCCAGCAGAAAATAATAGTCCTCTAAGTGTTCTTCAAGAACCAGGAATCGAAGCTAAAACCTTTCCTGTACACTTTCCTTCAGGCAAAAATACATTTGATGAAAACCGTGATGAAAAATTGACTATTGGAAGGTACTTTAATCTTAGATTGATGAGTGTCGAAAATAGATTTGCCAGAGATACTTCCTACATATTTTTCAGTCAATATTTAACTGAGCTCACTAGCGTGATTTCAAATGTACAGATATCTCTTAGAAAGCAATGTCCTATTTCAAAAGAAGGAAAGAAAATAACAAGAGAAATGCTTTGCAACAAGGAAACCTTAAAAGAATTATTTAAAAAAGATGAAGCTATAAAATATTTAAAACCTATTCGAGGAACTCCTCCCTATTGGCAAAGTTCACAGAAAGATATATTTGCAATGATAAGACAGTTAGGAGTCCCAACATTCTTCTGTTCTTTTTCTTCTGCAGACTTTAGATGGTCAGAAATTGTAGACACAATTTTAAAACAACAGGGTGACATGCGAAATACTGAAAATATGACATGGGATGAAAAATGTAAAGTTCTCTGTAGCAATCCAGTTACAGCAGCAAGAATGTTTGATAATAGATTCCATAAATTTCTGAAGAATGTTATCATGTCAGAAGCTCAACCAATAGGGAAAATAATCGACTATTTTTACCGAGTTGAATTTCAACAAAGAGGTTCTCCCCACACACATTGTTTGTTTTGGGTAGAGAATGCTCCAAAATTTGGTGAAGTTGAAAATGATGAAATTATCACTTTTATTGACAAGTACATTTCATGTGAGATACCAGATGAAAAGGAAGACAAAGAGTTGCATGACATTGTTATGGCAGTACACCAGCATAGCAAAAAGCATTCAAAATCTTGTAAGAAAAAAGGAACAATATGTCGTTTTAATTTCCCTAGACCTCCCTCAACTAGAACATTTATATCAGAACCAAGTGATCCAGATAAGGATTCCGAGGAAGAGGAAGAATTTGCAAAGGAAATGTTGTCAAACTTATGGAAAGTAATAAAAGAGAATGAAGATAAAAACTTAGATGTATCTGAAATTTTCAAGAAGGCAGGACTAACACAAGAAAGCTTTGAAAAATGTTACTGTTTCATCACCAATCGAAATACAGTAGTTCTTAAACGTCAGCCAAATGAAATATACACCAATCAGTATAACCCACATCTTTTGAGGGCTTGGGATGCAAACATGGACATACAATATATTTTGGATGCATTTTCCTGTGTCGTATATATTATAAGCTACATAAGTAAAGCTGAGCGAGAGCTAGGATTACTACTGTTGCAGACCAAAAATGAAGCTGAAGAAGGAAATTTAAATGCTCAACAGACTTTGAAAAAAATTGGAACTTCATACTTACACCATAGGGAGATAAGTGCACAGGAAGCTGTTTTCAGAGTAACAGGATTGAGATTAAGAGAATGTTCAAGGAAAGTAGAATTTATACCCGTCGGTGAAAATCCATGTCGAATGAGCATTCCTTTGAAAGATCTGGAGAAACTAAAAAGTTGTAAGTCTGCAAAAAGAAAAAGGAGTAATAGTGACAGTGAAAATGAAGATGAAGATGAGAATAGTACTTGGATGAACAATGTTGTTGATAGATATAAAGGTAGACCACACATTGACATCTTTATCAAAATATGTCTGGCAAGATTCTGTTCTGAATACAGTGTTATACTAGAATCACAATTACCTCAAAAAATTAATAAGGAAACCACCTTCAAACTTGATGGCTCACTTGGATACATTAGAAAGCGCACAAGAACTTCACCTGCAGTTATAAAATATCCACGCTTCTCACCAGAAAATTCACCAGAAAAATACTATCAAAGCATATTGCAACTTTATTTACCATACAGATATGATGAACAATTAAAACCACCACTATTTCAAACATATGAGAATTTCTTCACCTGTGGTACAGTAAAATTTGAAGGAGATAATGAGTTAAGTTTTGTAAAAGAAATTGTTGTCAAAAACATGTCAGATTTTGTAAAAGATGGTCATGATTTAGAGGAAGCAGAAAAGCAATTAAATGAAAAAGGTCCGAATGAAGATGCTTGGTGTGAGTTATGCCCAGAAGCAGAAGTGAATAGAAGAGAATGTATAGATGAAGGCAAAGTAACAAGTGTGATTGAGGAGAATTTGTCAATACCAGATTTGAATAATGAAAAGAGCTCATCATCTGTTGGAACTAATTTGCTGTCAGTTTCTCTCACAAAAAATGAAATTATTCCAAGGCTAAGAAGTCTGAATGTGAAACAAAGAAGAATTCTCTATAAAGTAAGAGATTGGTGCATTCAGAAATCAAATGGAAAAACACCAGAGCCCTTACATTTATTTATCACTGGAGGAGCTGGAACGGGTAAAAGTCACTTGATAAAGTGTATACAATATGAAGCAACTCGAATATTAGCACAAACTTCAGAGAATCCAGATGATCTCACAGTTCTATTAACAGCTCCAACTGGCACAGCTGCTTTTAATATCCATGGATTGACAATTCATAGTGCTCTTGGAATTTTCAAAACACTGTCACCTGATCATGCAACTCTCAGTGAAGACAAAATTAATTCACTCAGAACAAAGTTAGAAAATTTGCAAATCTTGATTATTGATGAAATTTCTATGGTCAATAAGAAATTGTTGTTTTTCGTACATGAGCGACTTAGACAAGTGAAAAAAAGACCAGACAAATGTTTATTTGGAGGTGTTTCAGTAATTGCTGTTGGCGATTTTTATCAGTTACCACCTGTCAAAACAAAAAGGGTAGACAAATTGTATGTAGATGATCCCTCTAATCCGTCAAATCAACTATGGAATGGTTTGTTTGAAATTGCTGAGTTGGATGAAATAATGCGTCAACGTGAAGATGGTTTGTTTGCAGAACTACTAAATAGATTGCGTGTCAAGCAGAAAAATGAAAGTTTGACATTGTTTGATAAAAGAACGCTAACACACTGCTTTGGGGATGGCCCCGATGAAGCCTTGCACATATATTCCACAAATGCAGAGGTTGATAACTTTAACAAGGATATGATAATGAAGCTATGTACAGAATCAAAACTAATTGAAGCACAAGACTTCCAAAAAGACAAAACGTCAGGAAAATTGACTTTGAAAAGAGTCCATTGCACAAAGTCAGATGTATGTCTTCCAATGTCTATCCTTTTGTCCGAGGGAGCAAGAGTAATGCTTATCAAGAATGAGGACACCACAGATGGTTTAGTAAACGGTGTAATGGGAACTGTTATATCTATCAAAGACTTCTCGCCTAACTCCCTCCCAAGTACAATATACATTCACTTTGACAATGAAAGAGTAGGAAGAAATGCAAAGGTACAAAAAATCATAAGTGGAAAACGCTGTGTTGGATTGAAATCCTCAAGTGAAGACATTCCTTTTAGCAATTGTGTACGAAAACACTTTCCATTAAAGTTAGCCTGGGCTTGCACAATTCACAAAGTTCAAGGATTAACAGTTGAAGAATGTGTTGTTGATCTGAACAAATGTTTCACATATGGTCAAGCATATGTTGCTCTCAGCAGAGTTACCTCAAAATCTGGTCTACACATTAAAAGCATAGACACTGAAAAAATAGACAAGAAAATCTTCTGTGATCCTGATATTGTAAAGGGTGTTTCAGAAATGACTAGATTTTTGCTTGAACTCGATGATGTAGCAGAGGAACCTACACAATCTTTTCAAATAATGTATCACAACATTCAAGGTCTGCAGACTCATGCAGAAGATTTGAAACATAATCCAGACTTTAGAAGGGCTGATTATATTTGTCTAACTGAAACCTGGACTAATCAAGACCTCATTTGCTTTGAAATGATGGGATATGATGGTTTTCATTTGCCCAGATCTCAAGCTTTCGAAGATGACCATTCTTATTATTCTTCTTTAAAGGAAATGCAGCATGGTGGTGTATGTGTTTTTTACAAGCTTTCTACAGAAACTGAAATATGCAACTTGGCCTCAAACTTGGAATGTATAGTTTTCAAGATATCAAGTAAAAATATTTTAGTTGCTACTGTATACAGAACTCAGAAGTATAATCTAGGAAAATTTTTGGAGAACTTGGAGATATTAATATGTAAGTTAGTAGACTTGTCAGAAAAAATTGTTGTAATTGGTGATTTTAATCAAGATATTTTGAAAGGTGGTTGTACAGTTTTTAATTTCATGTCATCAAAAGGTTTCAGACAGCTTGTAGATAGTCCAACAACAGAAGGAGGGACTCTTATTGATCATGTGTATGTAAAAGGATGTCTTGATACACAGATTGCTATTATTCCAACATATTACAGCTATCATGATGCACTGAAAATAGTAATTCCATATGACTGAAATAGGTAAGATAAATATGTAGAACCAACAGAGCCATAAATTATAAATATGAACAGTATTAAACAAATATCAGTTTTAAACTTGATTTAAAGCATTGTATAAATTAAAAAAAAAATATGCCTCCTAAAGTCCAACCCTTCGTCCCCGTCGTAGGAGGCGGATATCAGCACTAAAACATGATTTAGTGCTGATAACAAACAGGGCTCTGGCAACACACCATACCCATTGTTATCCGACACAATAGGGGATCAGAAAAAATGTCGGAATACTCAGGTTTTTTCTGCAAGGATAGGTATATTTTGGGACCACTAAAATGTGTCGGTTAAAGCAGGATGTTGGAATACCCAGGTGTCGATTAGGCAGGTTAAACTGTATCTTGTATGACCATTGTAGTTGCTAAAGTGTTTCTTTCGTCATTCTGAACGAGTTTGAAATATTTTCCACTGTATGATAAACAAACAACAATTTAATCAATTAATCCAAATGTAAGATTAGAAAAGATAATTTCTCAAAGTAATACACATTTAATGTTTATTTCACAATTCTATGTTATATTTTTTCTCTGTCTCAATGTAATTATTGATCATCAAGATATATATTTTCCCGAATGAAAATCAACGTTCTCTAGAAAATTTCCTCAGTGAGAACAATATAAAACTCAATTGTTTTAGCTCTTGTGCATTGTTTCATATATAAAATTACAACTGCCATGAGGTGAAATAGTTGATAATGTCTAATCAGCAAAGAATGAAGATGGTTTCTATAAGACAAAGTTGTTTATATCCAAGGCTTTGAGTACTGGTAAGTCATACTTTTCATACTTTTCAGGTCAATATAACAATGTTATTATCATGTATTTTCCAATTGAAGCATTTCAGGATATTTTTGCTATTTATAGAAAAGATAACTTGAGCGATAAGGTTGAAAGACCTTCAATTGTTCTCTGAACAATTGGCTTTTAATTATTATTATTATTCTTTTCCGCCAAACTTTGACAAATTTAGCCGCGTTAACCGTAAGACGTGTCGCTTTCATGTTCACACTTTGTATCGGTGTCATGAATACCTATCTGGAACTCACCCTGTTGGTCGAAATATTTTGTCGGTTCGGAGTAATCCCTCCGAAACCCAAAAACCTTGTTATCGTTCCAACACCGTAACCGTAATAGGTAGAAAAAAATCAAAGGGTGAAATTTGTTCAGGACCAGACCCCGGTTCTTCGTTACATTTGGATCGAAAAGATTCAACGACTCATTGGTAGGGTTATGCCCCTATGAAAATTAACCGGTGTCGGTTGACCACCAAAACTCAGAAACCGTAAGTCGTAGACACCTAGGATCTTCACCATTCATCATCAATTCATGTATCTTTGAAAAATACCTCAAGGTCAAATTTGTATGTTGACCTTGACCTTTGACCTACCACCTTGTTATGGTATAATCTCAGAAACTATTATACTTACAGAAGTTTTGAATAGTGGAAAATGTTTGGGTAATTAAGGCGCAACTTTGTTGCATTTCGACCGAAGAGATTTGACCTTTTTTTAAGGGGCATAACACCTGTTTTAGGTTTCTGGAAAGACAAAATCAGCTTTTACTTTATAACCAAAGGTCCTAGACCCATGGGGTCTTCGGCAATGACATTTGGGACTAATGACCTTGACAAAGGTCAAAAGGTCAAAGGTCAAGGTCATGTCCCATATAGCGAATTTAGTGTTTTTAACCTAATTTAAAGGATTTTCATTGTGTTTTAAAGCTTTTCAATACATTCTACGTCTATTGGAACATGTATTTTACATTACAAAAGGAAAGACCTCTCAATTGTTCAAGAACAATTGACGGTTTAATATTGATCTTACATCTCTTCTGAAAAAAAAATCCACCTCCTTGTTATCACTTAAACACTGAAACTACAAGTCCAATCGATCCCAAAATTTACAGTCAGCAGGGCATACATGTACTAAAGGTTCATAAAACAACGTGGTGCCGATATCTCTCAAGACTTTTCCTAGAGAAAACAAATTGCAATGCCGTAAAAATTGCTTGCTCGGTCCGTAAATCTCAGTGAAATGCTACAATAAAATGTCCGCTCCTAGATTGAAATACTTATCTGTGTTACAAACTGGTGCTGAAAAATGTACATTATCAGAAAATAATCCTTAAACGTGTTTTAAAGTTACACCGAATCAATTAAATCCAAAACATGCACTGCTGGTGAACTGTGATCAAAATGTCAATTTCCTACAATGACAAAAGAAATTACATTGTGTACATTCCATCTCTATAGATGTTGTCTGTTTAACGTCCCCACCTAAAAAGAAATAAAAAGACTAAGTTTTCGTTATTATATACCCGCGTCACGTGATATCTCCTCAATCTGGCGCGCGCGCTGGACCTAAAATAAAAAGAAAAACTTTCCAAACTAAACATGAAACTTCTCCGGTAACACAATACTATAGACCCCTTACAGAAACAAACAAACAAACAAACAAACAAACAAAACAAACAAACAAACAAACAAAACAAACACCCCCCCCCCCCCCATCAATCTATGTTTCAAAGGGGGAAAGACCGTTTACAATTGCTTTTTAAAAGCAATTGATTTATATTGTAAAAAGGCCTTTTTAACCATTCTGTTCCGTTAATATAAAAAAAAAAAAAATCTCCCCGAGACCCCCTTTTGCCCCCCCCCCATTTTTTTTTACCCTCCACTTACAACTGAATGTAGTTTGTGTGCTATATATCCTATCAACGTTAAACGAACGACAACTCCAGTTTTTTCCCTATTATTAAGGTCTTTCCTTTTACAAAAGGGAAAGACCTTACTGTATTTCTTCTGTTTATTATTAAGGTCTTTCCTTTTACAAAAGGGAAAGACCTTACTGTATTTCTTCTGTTTATTATTATTATTCTTCCGTTAAACTTTGACAAATTTAGCCGCGTTAACCGTAAGACGTGTCGCTTTCATGTTCACACTTTGTATCGGTGTCATGAATACCTATCTGGAACTCACCCTATTAGTCGAAATATTTTGTCGGTTCGGAGTAATCCCTCCGAAACCCAAAAACCTTGTTATCGTTCCAACACCGTAACCGTAATAGGTAGAAAAAAAACAAAGGGTGAAATTTGTTAAGGACCAGACCCCGGTTCTTCGTTACATTTGGATCGAAAAGATTCAACGACTCATTGGTAGGGTTATGCCCCTATGAAAATTAACCGGTGTCGGTTGACCACCAAAACTCAGAAACCGTAAGTCGAAGACACCTAGGATCTTCACCAATCATCATCAATTCATGTATCTTTGTAAAATACCTCAAGGTCATATTTGTATCTTGACCTTGACATTTGACCTAACACCTTGTTATGGGATAATCTCAGGAACGATTATACTTACCGAAGTTTTAAATAGTGGAAAATGTTTGGGTCATTATGGCCCAACTTTGTTACATTTTGACCAAAAAGATTTGACCTTTTTTTGAGGGGCATAACCCCTGTTTTAGGTTTCTGAAAAGACAAAATCAGCTTTTACTATATAATCAAAGGTCCTAGACCCTTGGGGTCTTCAGTAATGGCATTGGGGACTGATGACCTTGACAAAGGTCAAAGGTCAAAGGTCAAGGTCATGTCCCGGATAGCGAATTTAGTGTTTTTAACCTTATATAAAGGATTTTTAGTGTTTTTTCGAGCTTTTTAAGGTTGACTTTGACCTTTTCAATACATTCTACGTCTGTTTTAACATGTATTTTACATTACAAAAGGAAAGACCTCTCAATTGTTCAAGAACAATTGACAGTTTAATTAAGGTCTTTCCTTTTACAAAAGGGAAAGACCTTACTGTATTTCTTTTGTTTATTATTATTATTATTATTATTATTCTTCCGTCAAACTTTGACAAATTTAGCCGCGTTAACCGTAAGACGTGTCGCTTTCATATTCACACTTTGTATAGGTGTCATGAATACCTATCCAGAACTCACCCTGTTAGGCGAAATATTTTGTCGGTTCGGAGTAATCCCTCCGAAACCCAAAAACCTTGTTATCGTTCCAACACCGTAACCGTAATAGGTAGAAAAAAAACAAAGGGTGAAATTTGTTCAGGACCAGACCCCGGTTCTTCGTTACATTTGGATCGAAAAGATTCAACGACTCATTGGTAGGGTTATGCCCCTATGAAAATTAACCGGTGTCGGTTGGCCACCAAAACTCAGAAACCGTAAGTCGTAGACACATAGGATCTTCACCATTCATCATCAATTCATGTGACTTTGAAAAATACCTCAAGGTCAAATGTGTATGTTGACCTTGACCTTTGACCTAACACCTTGTTATGGGATAATCTCAGAAACCATTATACTTACAGAAGTTTTGAATAGTGGAAAATGTTTGGGTTATTTAGGCGCAACTTTGTTACATTTTGACCAAAGAGGTTTGACCTTTCTGTAAGGGGCATAACCCCTGATTTAGGTTTCTGAAAAGACAAAATCAGCTTTTACTATATAACCAAAGGTCCTAGACCCATGGGGTCTTCAGCAATGACATTGGGGACTAATGACCTTGACAAAGGTCAAAAGGTCAAAGGTCAAGGTCATGTCCTATATAGCGAATTATGTGTTTTTGACCTAATTTAAAGGATTTTCAGTGTGTTTTAAAGCTTTTCAGTACATTCTACGTCTATTGGAACATGTATTTTACATTACAAAAGGAAAGACCTCTCAATTGTTCAAGAACAATTGACATTTTAATTAAGGTCTTTCCTTTTACTAAAGGGAAAGACCTTACTGTATTTCTTCTGATTATTATTATTATTCTTCTTGTTCCGCCAAACTTTGACAAAATTTCCCTCCGTAACCGTAAGACGTGTCGCTTTCATGTTCACACTTTGTATCGGTGTCATGAATACCTATCCGGAACTCACCCTGTGAGTCGAAATATTTTGTCGGTTCGGAGTAATCCCTCCGAAACCCAAAAACCTTGTTATCGTTCCAACACCGTAACCGTAATAGGTAGAAAAAAAATGATGGGTGAAATTTGTTCAGGACCAGACCCCGGTTCTTCGTTACATTTGGATCGAAAAGATTCAACGACTCATTGGTAGGGTTATGCCCCTATGAAAATTAACCGGTGTCGGTTGGCCACCAAAACTCAGAAACCGTAAGTCGTAGACACATAGGATCTTCACCAATCATCATCATTTCATATATCTTTAAAAAATACATCAAGGTCAAATTTGTATGTTGACCTTGACCTTTGACCTAACACCTTGTTATGGGATAATCTCAGAAACCATTATACTTACAGAAGTTTTAAATGGTGGAAAATGTTTGGGTCATTATGGCGCAACTTTGTTACATTTTGACCAAAGAGATTTGACCTTTCTATAAGGGGCATAACCCCTGTTTTAGGTTTTTGAAAAGACAAAATGAGCTTTTACTATATAACCAAAGGTCCTAGACCCTTGGGGTCTTCAGTAATGGCATTGGGGACCAATGACCTTGACAAAGGTCAAAAGGTCAAAGGTCAAGGTCATGTCCCAGATAGCGAATTTAGTGTTTTTAACCTTAATTAAAGGATTTTTAGTGTGTTTTCGAGCTTTTTAAGGTTGACCTTGACCTTTTCAATACATTCTACGTCTGTTGGAACATGTATTTTACATTAAAAAAGGAAAGACCTCTCAATTGTTCAAGAACAATTGACAGTTTATTATTATTATTTTTTTTCTTCCGCCAACTTTTTGTTCCTTCGCTATTTTTTTGTTTCGCAAGATGTCGCTTAGATATATGGTATATGATATCGAACAATTAATACGCTTTTGAAACTGACACCGCGTAACCAAAATTTTATCCATGTAAGAGTTATCTCCCCGAACACTGTTTTTCTTGTTATCGCTTAATATTCGCAACCGTATAAGAAACCGACAAATTTATTTTACCAAATTGCTCGTTATATCCTCAGGATGATTTGATTTATTTTGACCGAAGCTATCCGAGACTCCATATGAGAGTTATTTCCCCTTTTATATTTGATATAAGTGATATGCATTTTTAACTGGAAAACCATAAGTGTTAGAGACCTAGGGTCTTTTGATTTGAGGTCATTGGTCCAAAAAAATGAAAATGAGGTCAAGGTCAAAGGTCAAGGTCATGATTAATTTTTTGATTTTGGCTTGTTATCTCTTATTTTCAGAAATCTTATAAGATATCGACAAAATATTTTCACATAATTGTTAGTCGTGACATGTAGTTACACATAAAGTTTAGTCGAAAGGGTACGTAAACATTTGTTGCTAGTTTTCCCCCCTTTTATATCTAATATCAGTCGTATGGTAATATAACTCATTAACAATATAAAGTAAAGACCTAGAGTCTTTTGATTTGATGTCCTTGGTTCATGACCTTGAAATTGAGCTCAAGGTCAAATGTTAATTAAACGTTCTAGATTTTGACCTTTGCTTTTACCTCATATGTATTCATGTTAAAGCTATAAGACTTTTTGCATAAGGTTGCAAGCAGTATGACGTTGAAAAAGCTAACCGGAAGTGACCTTTTGTAAACCGGAAGTAACTATTTTTTGTAACAAATTATTGTATAAGTATGTAAAACCTTATATTTTTGGAATCAGCGTACAATAAGTTGTCATTTGACGCTGAAATTGACATTTAAAACCAAATTTTAATATTTTCATATAAAAAAAATCATTACTGGTGGAAAGACCATCAATGGTTCTCTGAACAATTGGTTTTTAATTATTATTCTTTTTCTTCCGCCGTTTTTCAAAGTTAATCGGTGATAAAAGTACGCAAGATATCAAAATGATCTTTGGTACCAAGTATCGGGTTAATAAAAGCTATCTTGTATTAGGGGCACCGAAGTGTACTAATTACTTTATAGGAGTTATCTCCCCAATTACAAAAAACACTGTTATCGCTATAACTCATAAACTATAAGACTTAGCGGCAAATGGTTTTTTTTTTAATGTTCCTTGCCAAAAGTTACAACTTCAAATAACTTTAACCGAAGCGATTCAGTGACCTATTATAGGAGTTATTTCCCCTTGAATATTTAAATTTTCGATATGCATATAAATCTCATGAACCGTAAGTCATAAAGACTGCGGGTCTTCAGATTTGAGTTCATTGGACCAAAACTAGAAAATATAGGTCAAGGTCAAAGGTCAAGGTCATATTTTAGATTTTCAAAAGTTTTTCATTTCCCTATAACTATTGAACGGTTATAGATACAGAAAAATTAAGCAGTGAAAAATGATTGGTACTTCAAGGGGCAACTTTTTTACATTATGACTATACTGATTTTACCATCATGTAAGGGACATAACTCCCATTGATGGTTTTTAAAAAGCCATTTTTAGGCAAAACTCTTTAACAAAAGGTCCTTGACCCATACTGTCTATTGCAATGACCTTGTGGAGCAATGACCTTGACGAAGGTCACAAGGTCAAAGGTCAAGGTCATCAAATTATGTGTTTTTTGGCACTATTTAAACAGTTTTATGTGTGTTTGAATTCCAATCAATCAATCAATCAATCAATCAATCAATCAATCAATCAATCAATCAATCAATCAATCAATCAATCAATTAATCAATCAATCAATCAATCAATCAATCAATCAATCAATCAATCAAAGCAAGTTTCCGTTTCATGTGTTTAATACGGGATCCAAGGTCTCTTTTTTTCGCTTGTTTTAATTGACACTTTCCAACGTGTTTAACCAACGTGTTTAACCAACGTGTTTAATCAACATTTTTAACCATCGTGTTTAACCAATCAATCAATGCATGTTTCCGTTTCATGTGTTTCATACGGGATCCAATGTTGGTTTTTTTTGTTGCTTGTTTTGATTCAGCCTATCCAACCAACGTGTTTAACCAACGTGTTTAACCAACGTGTTTCACCAACGTGTTTCACCAACATGTTTAACCAACGTGTTTAACTAATCAACCAACGTGTAACTAACCAATCAATCAATGCATGTTTCCGTTTCATGTGTTTCATACGGTATCCAAGTTTTTTTTCCCGCTTGTTTTAATTCAGCCTATCCAACCAACGTGTTTAACCAACGTGTTTAACCAACGTGTTTAACCAACATGTTAAACCAACGTGTTTAACCAACGTGTTTAACTAACCAACCAACGTGTTTAACCAACCAACAAACCAATCAATCAATGCATGTTTCCGTTTCATGTGTTTCATACGGGATCCAAGGTTTTTTTTCCCGCTTGTTTTAATTTAGCCTATCCAACCAACGTGTTTAACCAACGTGTTTAACCAACGTGTTAAACCAACGTGTTTAACCAACGTGTTTAACTAACCAACCAACGTGTTTAACTAACCAACCAACGTGTTTAACCAACCAATCAATCAATGCATGTTTCCGTTTCATGTGTTTCATACGGGATCCAATGTTTTTTTTCGCTTGTTTTAATTGAGCCTATCCAACCAACGTGTTTAACCAACGTGTTTAACCAACATGTTAAACCAACGTGTTTAACTAACCAACCAACGTGTTTAACCAACCAACCAATCAATCAATGCATGTATCCGTTTCATGTGTTTCATACGGTATCCAAGTTTTTTTTCCCGCTTGTTTTAATTCAGCCTATCCAACCAACGTGTTTAACCAACGTGTTTAACCAACGTTTTAAACCAACGTGTTTAACCAACGTGTTTAACTAACCAACCAACAAACCAATCAATCAATGCATGTTTCCGTTTCATGTGTTTCATACGGGATCCAAGGTTTTTTTTCCGTTTGTTTTAATTTAGCCTATCCAACCAACGTGTTTAACCAACGTGTTTAACCAACGTGTTAAACCAACGTGTTTAACCAACGTGTTTAACTAACCAACCAACGTGTTTAACCAACCAATCAATCAATGCATGTTTCCGTTTCATGTGTTTCATACGGGATCCAATGTTTTTTTTCGTTTGTTTTAATTGAGCCTATCCAACCAACGTGTTTAACCAACGTGTTTAACCAACATGTTAACCAACGTGTTTAACTAACCAACCAACGTGTTTAACCAACCAACCAATCAATCAATGCATGTATCCGTTTCATGTGTTTCATACGGGATCCAAGGTTTTTTTTCCCGTTTGTTTTAATTGAGCCTATCCAACCAACGTGTTTAACCAACGTGTTTAACCAACATGTTTAACCAACGTGTTTAACTAACCAACCAACGTGTTTAACCAACCAACCAATCAATCAATGCATGTCACGTTTCATGTGTTTCATACGGGATCCAAGTTTTTTTTTCCGCTTGTTTTAATTGAGCCTATCCAACCAACGTGTTTAACCAACGTGTTTAACCAACATGTTTAACCAACGTGTTTAACTAACCAACACAACGTGTTTAACCAACCAACCAATCAATCAATGCATGTATCCGTTTCATGTGTTTCATACGGGATCCAAGGTGGTTTTTTTCGCTTGTTTTAATTAAGCCAATCTAACCAACGTGTTTAACCAACGTGTTGAACCAACATGTTTAACCAACGTGATTAACTAACCAACCAACGTGTTTAACCAACCAACCAATCAATCAATCAATCAATGCATGTTTATGTTTCATGTGTTTCATACGGGATCCAAGTTTTTTCCCGCTTGTTTTAATTGAGCCTATCAAAGTGTTTAACCAATCAACGTGTTTAACCAACCAACTTGTTTAACCAACCAACGTGTTTAACCAACCAATCAATCAATCAATGCATGTTTCCGTTTCATCTGTTTCATACGGGATCCAAGGTCTCTTTTTTTTCTTCGCTTGTTGTAATTGAGCCTATCCAATGTGTTTAACTAACCAACGTGTTTAACCAACATGTTTAACCAAACCAACGTGTTTAACCAACCAACCAATCAATCAACCAATGCATGTTTCTGTTTCATGTGTTTAATACGGAATCTAATGTCTTTTTTTTTCGCCTGTTTAAATTAACCCTATACAACGTGTTTAACCAATGTGTTTAACCAAACAATGTGTTTAACCAACCAACCAACCAATCAATCAATCAATCCATTCCATTAATTAATGCAAGTTTCCGTTTTATGTGTTTAATACGGAATCCAAGGTCTCTTTTTTTCTGCTTGTTTCAAGAGACCCTATATCAAGTGTTTAATTAATGAACCAACCAACCAACTAATCAATAAATTAATCAATCAATATATATGATATATTTATTTATGACAGTATAATTAAAAGAAAATGGAAGGAAAGACCTATCAATTATTCAAGAAGAATTGAACTTTAATATTGTTCTTACATCTCTTCTGAAAAAAAAATCCACATGTTTGTTATCAGTTGAACTCTGAAACTACAAGTCCAATCGACCCCAAACTTTACAGTCAGCAGGGCATACATGTACTAAAGGTTCATAAAACAACGTGGTGCAGATATCTCTCAAGACTTTTCCTAGAGAAAAAAAATGGCAATGCTGTAAAAATCGCTTGCTAGGTCCGTAAATCTCAGTAAAAACCTACAATAAAATGTCCGCTCCTAGATTGAAATACTTATCTGTGTTACAAACTGGTGCTGAAAAATGTACATTATCAGAAAATAATCCTTAAATGTGTATTAAAGTTCCACCGGATCAATTAAATCCAAAACATGCACTGCTGGTGAACTGTGATCAAAATGTCAATTTCCTCCTACAATGACAAAAGAAATTACATTGTGTACATTCCGTCTCTATACATGTTGTCTGTTCAACATCCCGACCTAAAGAGAAATAAAAAGACTAAGTTTTTCGTTATTATAAACCCAAGTCACGTGGTGTCTCCTCAATCTGGCGCGCGCGCTGGACCTAAAATAAAATAAAAACTTTCCAAACTAAACATGAAACTTCCCCGGAATAATATAGACCTCTCACAGAAACAAACAAACAAACAAACAAACAAACAAACAAACAAACAAACAAACAAACAAACAAACAAACAAACAAAAAACACAAAACACACACACACACACACACACACACACACACACACACACAAACAAAACAATCATGTTTCTAAGGGGGAAAGACCGTTTACAATTGCTTTTTGAAAGCAATTGATTTATATTTATTATTCTTTTTCTTCCGCCGTTTTCAAAGTCAATCCCCAAGAAAAGTACGCAAGATATCAAAATAATCTTTGGTACCAAGTATCGGGTCTATAAAAGCTATCTTGTATTAAGGGCACCGAAGTGTACTATTTACGTTATAGGAGTTATCTCCCCAATTACAAAAAACACTGTTATCGCTATAACTCATGAACTATAAGACTTAGCGGCAAATGTTTTTTTTTTTAAATGTTCCTTGCCAAAAGTTACAACTTCAAATAACTTTAACCGAAGCGATCCAGTGACTTATTATAGGAGTTATTTCCCCTTGAATATTTAAATTTTCGATATGCATATAAATCTCATGAACCGTAAGTCATAAAGACTGCGGGTCTTCAGATTTGAGTTCATTGGACCAAAACTAAAAAATATAGGTCAAGGTCAAAGGTCAAGGTCATATTTTAGATTTTCAAAAGTTTTTCATTTCCCTATAACTATTGAACGGTTATAGATACAGAAAAATTAAGCAGTGAAAAATGATTAGTACTTCAAGGGGCAACTTTTTTACATTATGACTATACTGATTTTACCATCATGTAAGGGACATAACTCCCATTGATGGTTTTTAAAAAGCCATTTTTAGGCAAAACTCTTTAACAAAAGGTCCTTGACCCATACGGTCTTTTGCAATGACCTTGTGGAGCAATGACCTTGACGAAGGTCACAAGGTCAAAGGTCAAGGTCATCAAATTATGTGTTTTTTGGCACTATTTAAACAGTTTTATGTGTGTTTGAATTCCGACCAATCAATCAATCAATCAATCAATCAATCAATCAATCAATCAATCAATCAATCAATCAAAGCAAGTTTCCGTTTCATGTGTTTAATACGGGATCCAAGGTCTCTTTTTTTCGCTTGTTTTAATTGACACTTTCCAACGTGTTTAACCAACGTGTTTAACCAACGTGTTTAACCAACATGTTTAACCAACGTGTTTAAACAACCAACCAACCAACCAACCAACCAACCAACCAATCAATCAATGCATGTTTCCGTTTCATGTGTTTCATACGGGATCCAATGTTGTTTTTTTTTCGCTTGTTTTAATTCAGCCTATCCAACTAACGTGTTTAACCAACGTGTTTAACCAACGTGTTTCACCAACGTGTTAAACCAACATGTTTAACCAACGTGTTTAACTAACCAATCAATCAATGCATGTTTCGGTTTCATGTGTTTCATACGGGATCCAAGGTGGTTTTTTTTCGCTTGTTTTAATTGAGCCTATCCAACCAACGTGTTGAACCAACGTGTTAAACCAACGTGTTTAACCAACGTGTTTAACTAACCAACCAACGTGTTTAACTAACCAACAAACCAATCAATCAATGCATGTTTCCGTTTCATGTGTTTCATACGGGATCCAAGGTTTTTTTCCGCTTGTTTTAATTCAGCCTATCCAACCAACGTGTTTAACCAACGTGTTTAACCGAAGTGTTAAACCAACGTGTTTAACCAACGTGTTTAACTAACCAACCAACAAACCAATCAATCAATGCATGATTCCGTTTCATGTGTTTCATACGGGATCCAAGGTTTTTTCCCCCGCTTGTTTTAATTCAGCCTATCCAACCAACGTGTTTTACCAACGTGTTTAACCAACGTGTTTAACTAATCAACCAACGTGTTTAACCAACCAATCAATCAATGCATGTTTCCGTTTCATACGGGATCAAAGGTTTTTTTTCCGCTTGTTTTAATTGAGCCTATTCAAACCAACGTGTTTAACCAACGTGTTTAACCAACGTGTTTAACCAACGTGTTAAACCAACGTGTTTAACCAACGTGTTAAACCAACATGTTTAACCAACGTGTTTAACTAACCAACCAACGTGTTTAACCAACCAACCAATCAATCAATGCATGTATCCGTTTCATGTGTTTCATACGGGATCCAAGGTGTTTTTTTTTGCTTGTTTTAATTGAGCCTATCCAACCAACGTGTTTAACCAACATGTTTAACCAACGTGTTTAACTGACCAATCAACGTGTTTAACCAACCAACTAACCAATCAAGCAATGCATGTTTCCGTTTCATGTGTTTCGTACGGGATCCAAGGTGTTTTTTTTTCGCTTGTTTTAATTAAGCCAATCCAACCAACGTGTTTAACCAACGTGTTGAACCAACATGTTTAACCAACGTGATTAACTAACCAACCAACGTGTTTAACCAACCAACCAATCAATCAATCAATCAATGCATGTTTATGTTTCATGTGTTTCATACGGGATCCAAGTTTTTTTCCGCTTGTTTTAATTGAGCCTATCAAGATGTTTAACCAATCAACGTGTTTAACCAACCAACATGTTTAATCAACGTGTTTAACCAACCAACGTGTTTAACCAACCAATCAATCAATCAATGCATGTTTCCGTTTCATCTGTTTCATACGGGATCCAAGGTCTCTTTTTTTTCTTCGCTTGTTGTAATTGAGCCTATCCAATGTGTTTAACTAACCAACGTGTTTAACCAAACCAACGTGTTTAACCAACCAACCAACCAATCAATCAACCAATGCATGTTTCTGTTTCATGTGTTTAATACGGAATCTAATGTCTCTTTTTTTCGCTTGTTTAAATTAACCCTATACAACGTGTTTAACCAATGTGTTTAACCAAAAAATGTGTTTAACCAACCAACCAACCAATCAATCAATCAATCCATTCCATTAATTAATGCAAGTTTCCGTTTTATGTGTTTAATACGGAATCCAAGGTCTCTTTTTTTCCGCTTGTTTCAAGAGACCCTATATCAAGTGTTTAATTAATAAACCAATCAACCAACCAACCAACTAATCAATAAATTAATCAATCAATATATATGATATTTTTATTTATGACAGTATAATTAAAAGAAAATGGAAGGAAAGACCTATCAATTATTCAAGAAGAATTGAACTTTAATTAAGGTCTTTCCTTTTACTAAAGGGAAAGACCTTACTGTATTTCTTCTGATTATTATTAAGGTCTTTCCTTTTACTAAAGGGAAAGACCTTACTGTATTTCTTCTGATTATTATTATTATTATTATTATTATTAAGGTCTTTCCTTTTACAAAAGGGAAAGACCTTACTGTATTTCTTCTGTTTATTATTATTATTATTATTATTATTCTTTTTCCGCCAAACTTTGACAAATTTAGCCGCGTTAACCGTAAGACGTGTCGCTTTCATGTTGACACTTTGTATCGGTGTCATGAATACCTATCTGGAACTCACCCTGTGAGTCGAAATATTTTGTCGGTTCGGAGTTATCCCTCCGAAACCCAAAAACCTTGTTATCGTTCCAACACCGTAACCGTAATAGGTAGAAAAAAAACAAAGGGTGAAATTTGTTCAGGACCAGACCCCGGTTCTTCGTTACATTTGGATCGAAAAGATTCAACGACTCATTGGTAGGGTTATGCCCCTATGAAAATTTACCGGTGTCGGTTGACCACCAAAACTCAGAAACTGTAAGTCGTAGACACCTAGGATCTTCACCATTGATCATCAATTGATGTATTGTTGAAAAATACCTCAAGGTCAAATTTGTATGTTGACCTTGACCTTTGACCTATCACCTTGTTATGGAATAATCTCAGAAACTATTATACTTACAGAAGTTTTAAATAGTGGAAAATGTTTGGGTCATTACGGCGCAACTTTGTTACATTTTGACCGAAGAGATTTGACCTTTTTTTAAGGGGCATAACCCCTGTTTTAGGTTTCTGGAAAAACAAAATCAGCTTTTACTATATAACCAAAGGTCCTAGACCCATGGGGTCTTCGGCAATGACATTGGGGACTGATGACCTTGACAAAGGTCAAAAGGTCAAAGGTCAAGGTCATGTCCCAAATAGCAAATTTAGTGTTTTTAACCTCATATAATGGATTTATAGTGTGTTTTAAAGCTTTTTCCGGTTGACCTTGACCTTTTTAATTCATTCTACATCTATTGGAACATGTATTTTACCTTACAAAAGGAAAGACCTCTCAATTGTTCAAGAACAATTGACAGTTTAATTAAGGTCTTTCCTTTTACAAAAGGGAAAGACCTTACTGTATTTCTTCTGTTTATATATTATTATTATTATTATTATTCTTTTTCCGCCAAACTTTGACAAATTTAGCCGCGTTAACCGTAAGACGTGTCGCTTTCATGTTCACACTTTGTATCGGTGTCATGAATACCTATCTGGAACTCACCCTGTTAGTCGAAATTTTTTGTCGGTTCGGAGTAATCCCTCCGAAACCAAAAAACCTTGTTATCGTTCCAACACCGTAACCATAATAGGTAGAAAAAAAACAAAGGGTGAAATTTGTTCAGGACCAGACCCCGGTTCTTCGTTACATTTGGATCGAAAAGATTCAACGACTCATTGGTAGGGTTATGCCCCTATGAAAATTAACCGGTGTCGGTGGACCACCAAAACTCAGAAACCGTAAGTCGTAGAGACCTAGGATCTTCACCATTCATCATCAATTCATGTGACTTTGAAAAATATCTCAAGGTCAAATTTGTATGTTGACCTTGACCTTTGACCTAACACCTTGTTATGGGATAATCTCAGCAACCATTATACTTACAGAAGTTTTAAATAGTGGAAAATGTTTGGGTCATTACCGCGCAACTTTGTTACATTTTGACCGAAGAGATTTGACCTTTTTTTAAGGGGCATAAAGCCTGTTTTAGGTTTCTGAAAAGACAAAATCAGCTTTTTCTATATAACCAAAGGTCCTAGACCCATTGGGTCTTCAGCAATGACATTTGGGACTAATGACCTTGACAAAGGTCAAAAGGTCAAAGGTCAAGGTCATGTCCCATATAGCTTATTTAGTGTTTTTAACCTTATTTAAAGGATTTTCAGTGTGTTTTAAAGCTTTTCAATACATTCTACGTCTATTGTAACATGTATTTTACATTACAAAAGGAAAGACCTCTCAATTGTTCAAGAACAATTGACAGTTTAATTAAGGTCTTTCCTTTAACAAAAGGGAAAGACCTTACTGTATTTCTTCTGTTTATTATTATTATTATTATTATTCTTCCGTTAAACTTTGACAAATTTAGCCGCGTTAACCGTAAGACGTGTCGCTTTCATATTCACACTTTGTATAGGTGTCATGAATACCTATCTGGAACTCACCCTGTGAGTCGAAATATTTTGTCGGTTCGGAGTAATCCCTCCGAAACCCAAAAACCTTGTTATCGTTCCAACACCGTAACCGTAATAGGTAGAAAAAAAATGAAGGGTGAAATTTGTTCAGGACCAGACCCCGGTTCTTCGTTACATTTGGATCGAAATGTTCAACGACTCATTGGTAGGGTTATGCCCCTATGAAAATTAACCGGTGTCGGTTGGCCACCAAAACTCAAAAACCAAAAGTCGTAGACACATAGGATCTTCACCAATCATCATCATTTCATGTATCTTTAAAAAATACCTCAAGGTCAAATTTGTATGTTGACCTTGACCTTTGACCTAACACCTTGTTATGGGATAATCTCAGAAACCATTATACTTACAGAAGTTTTAAATGGTGGAAAATGTTTGGGTCATTATGGCGCAACTTTGTTACATTTTGACCAAAGAGATTTGACCTTTCTATAAGGGGCATAACCCCTGTTTTAGGTTTTTGAAAAGACAAAATCAGCTTTTACTGTATAACCAAAGGTCCTAGACCCTTGGGGTCTTCAGTAATGGCATTGGGGACCAATGACCTTGACAAAGGTCAAAAGGTCAAAGGTCAAGGTCATGTCCCAGATAGCGAATTTAGTGTTTTTAACCTTATTTAAAGGATTTTTAGTGTGTTTTCAAGCTTTTTAAGGTTGACCTTGACCTTTTCAATACATTCTACGTCTGTTGGAACATGTATTTTACATTAAAAAAGGAAAGACCTCTCAATTGTTCAAGAACAATTGAC
>CM034352.1:36743096-36860750 GCA_019925275.1 Mytilus edulis
ATGATGCAGTGCTAAAACGATTTTTCATTAAAATGTAAATCTGCCTCATATCGGAAGGAGAAATAGAACCGGAAATTCACTCAATGATAATGTCTATTAAAATATGTTATGGCAGCATATGACTGAGCCAGAGAGGTCTAAAAACTTTACAAAATGATTTGTTTAAAACTTTTTATCTCAAATATTTAAAACATAAGCGTTAAGTTTGAATTAAAAAAATGTCGTAACCATTCCGTGCAAAAAGAGTGCATATACAAAAGATTAATTACCTAAGATAATACACACACAAAATTATTATTTCTTAAGTTATTCATGTATTTTTAATATCCACTTGTCACGGCTGGTAATCTACACACACAGAACAGTTGGTTCTGCAATGAAAACCGTGAGAGGATTTTCCGGTTGTGCTTGAGTGGAGTAATTGTCACCGCTTCAAAAGGTATGCACATTTCTAAATTGCAATTTTCTCATTCAACTGATCAAAATATTGAAAATTCGAGAATGCTATGCTGTGGTGATTACTTTAACGAAGAGATACATGTATCATTTACTGTGGTACGTGGAGTTGAACTTCTACAAAATCAGTTGCCCCACGAGAAATTGCCTAAAAAAATGACATTTAAATTTTGAAATGGTTCTTTTAACAGACCTACAATTTCAAATTTAATTTTTATTCGGTCAAGGGGTATGAATGTCGTTTTCGGCGGCGTGTACGCTGTCCGGTGTTGATAGACATCTTATTAAATTTAAAAACCTCATATTTTCATTATGTTATACGTGAGGGGATCGGTTCTGATTGAGGAAACCGCGAATGCGTGAGGGGACGTGAAATCATATCTTTATAAACAAGCTATGAATCGTTGAAAAATGCTTAATATGTTTAGATTGCTCATGAAAAAAACGCATTTGTATGCAAAAAAAAAAATTAGAAGATATAATTTTGAAATAACAATATATCACCAAGTTTTCTTTATATTAATAAACAGTCTAACCAATAAAATATCTCCAAATTCGTGGATTCTAATAAGACGTTCTTCTTTTGGTACAAAGTCATAGTCTATACCGAATAGAACATGGGCAGCACGTGATTGACGTAACAATTTAAATTGCAACGTCAGATTAATTTTGAACAACGCCAGAGTTCAAAATGGACATTTTTGTTGGTGTTTCTCGCTAGGAATTTAAATAAAAACATTCTTAAAGTAAGTTTAAATGTTTCTGTTCTTTATTTATTGATAAACTGTTGAAGTACAAAAGTTCAAAATATTGCTAATAGAATCGAAATAATTCGATAACGCTCGGTCTTAAAATATTAACAAATATAATACTAGTAACTACCAATGTTTAAATGAGCATAGAGCATGGCATGAAAGAATTATTTATTAATTTGGGAAAATAATCAGTCTAGGTTACTACCATTATAAGATGTAAATTAATATTGTAATTTTCATTGTAACAATTTCTTTTAATCTTGAATTATATCTTAAGTCTATCCTATTTTCTAGAAATTCAAATGTGACGTCACTTTGTGCGTTGAAGGCTTTGGCTAAATCGGCTGTGAATTTTTATGTGCTGGTTTAGGTTGTTCTATGCATCCGTTTTTATTATGTAGTTAGTCACCACTTCGATTTTATCATGTATATCTATTTCATAGTCATTTAAAATAAGTACTGGTTGCAAAAGTAAGAATGATTCTAAATAATTAGAATGTTCTTATCACAGGCAGAAAACCCTAGCCGTATTAGACACAACTTTTTTTTTGAACTTTTGGTCCTCAATGTACTTGTTTTAGCTTTCCAAATTATTTTTCATCTGAACGTCACTAGCGGGAGCTTTGGCATGCCATAAAAGCAGGTTCATCCCAACATTTTTTCTTAAAATGTCCTGTGCCAAGTCAACGACTCATAGCTTGGATATAAAGATATGATTTCACGTCCCCTCACGCATTCACGATGTCCTCAATCAGAACCGATCCCCTCACGCATGACATAATGAACATATGAAGTTTTTAAATTTATTAAGATGTCTATCAACATCGGACAGCGTACACGCCGCCCAAAACGACATTCATGCCCATTGACCACATAAAAAGTAAATTTAAACGTGTAGGTCTGTTATTAGAACCATTTCAAAATTTAAGTTTAGGCAATTTCTCGTGGGGCAACTGATTTTGTAGGAGTTCAACTCCACGTACAACAGTAAATGATACATGTATCTCTTCGTTAAAGTAATCACCACCGCATAGCATTCTCGGATTTTCAATATTTTGATCAGTTGAATGAGAAAATTGCGATTATGAAATGTGCATACCTTTTAAAGCGGTGACAATTACTCCACTCAAGCACAACCGGAAAATCCTCTCACGGTTTTCATAGAAGAACCAAATGTTCTGCGTGTGTAGATTACCAGCCGTGCTTGTAAAGTATGGTGTCTATGTGTTTTGTTTAAAGTTTGATTTCAAACTACACACCAATCTGTTGGAAGACTTATTAGAAAGACCCAAATAACTTATTTTTATAACTGTGCATTTAAAACGCTATCAGTCGAAAGATAAAAAATAAGAGAACCTGTAGCGAAAAGATGCATCAATTGATTTTGATTTATACGTTTGCTAGACAAAATAGTCAACACACATACCCCTGAATATAAAATGATGTATTCAGCTTTCTATGATTGAAATTTTAACCTTTTTTAAAATTTTGCCACAAGGGAAAAATATACAAATTAATGCTTATAAAACATCAATCTTTGATCTTTCTGCGAATTTAGCTGGGAAGTAATTAATGTTATATGTTGAAGTTCGTACATTGTTAACATTTATACATTGTGACTTTGATATAGAATTGTCTTATTGACACTCATGCAACATCTTCTCATTTGGATTATAGCTCTTCGTCTTTTATATAAGCTTTGGATTTCAAATATTTCGGCCACGAGCATCACTGAAGAGACATGTATTGTCGAAATGCGCATCTGGTGCAAGAAAATTGGTACCGTTAATTTTATTACTACCACTGGGTCGATGCCTCTGCTGGTGGACTATTAGTCCCCGAGGGTATCACCAGCCCAGTGGCCAGTACTTCGGTACTGGCATGAACATACGGATTTTTTGTGTTATTAAAATTTGCTGTTACAAAATATTAGAAATTATTATAAATTAAGGAATGTATCTCCCTCATGCAAAGTTCTGATTCCTTTCACGGATTTGGCTATACTTTTTGGACCTTTTGGATTATAGCTTTTCATCTTTTATATAAGTTTTGGATTATAGCTTTTCATCTTTTATATAAGCTTTGGATATCAAATATTTTGGCCACGAGCATCACTGAAGAGACATGTATTGTCGAAATGCGCATCTGGTGCAAGAAAATTGGTACCGTTAATCTTATTATATTATGCTAAATAAAAGGTCCACACGGATAGGCCCTTATTATAATCGATTGATTTGTCGAAATTTGTTAACTGGGACCCTGACTCACGAATTAAGCATTAAAGTTATATAATCTCTAGACAATTAAATTTCATCATCCTATAGTAAATTGATCGGATTGCATCACTATCTATACGATAAAACTCACGGCCTTCGAGAAGTGTTCTTGAACAGGTGGAGTTCCCTTGCTCGTTAAAAACAAATAATGAATACTCAGTTTCGAGATGAGCTTCCGTCAGATTTGATATCTTTAGTGCAAATGTCGTTGTGTTGAGGCTTATTGAAATCCCGTAAACTGTTACATATGTTGTTGATTGTTTTTTTGTATATTCATATTCAAATGTCTGGTTTAGACTGTAGTTTCCATGCCACCATTCGGAACGTGTAATCGTACTGCTATATACATCGAATGTTATTATGACAGTATCATTTAGATTCCTTATGATTTCTTCGTTGTTCTTACGAAAGCAGTGTGGTTTTCCTGAAATACAAATGGTTATAAGAATGAAAAAAAAAACAGAAAGGAAAAGGTGTTATTTTTGTCAAAGGAAGAAATTTATGGCAGATATTTCTAAAGAGAAGAAGCGTAGTTTTTAAATGGCTAATTGGATTCTTTCTTTATAAAAGTAAAATGTTTGTCAACAAAAACATTTAAACACTACATTATTAAGATTTAAAAGATTTGTTGTCCCAGACTTGAAACTAATGTTAACTAAATATAAGATACAAATAGTCTGAACGGAATCCAGGATGTGTTTAATAGTTGGCTTACTGTTTATATTTTTTATGCCCCACCTACGATAGTAGAGGGGCATTATGTTTTCTGGTCTGTGCCTCCGTTCGTTCGTTCGTCCATCCGTCTGTGCGTCCGTTCGTCCGGTCGTCTGTGCGTCCGTTCGCTTCAGGTTAAAGTTTTTGGTCGAGGTAGTTTTTGATGAAGCTGAAGTCCAATCAACTTGAAACTTGATACACATGTTTCCTATGATATGATCTTTCTAATTTTAATGCCAAATTAAAGTTTTGACCCCAATTTCATGGTCCACTGAACATAGAAAATGATAGTGCGAGTGGAGCATCCGTGTACTATGGACACATTCTTGTTTTTTTGTATTCTACACTCGGATTGTTGGATAATTAGGAGTTTTTGTTAGAATATTAAGTCCGGATCTCATTAATGATTTAGTGATATTAGTATGTAGCCGCTTTTAATTTGATTGAGGTAAGAGTTTAAGCTCAACGTTGAAGCCATCGCTGTGAGTTTAAAATGACGAGCATTATCTTGTTTCCTGGTCCGTTGCTATTTAGTAAGTTGTATGACAAACAGTGATACTTTAGATTTTTTTGTATAACATTTATATATGCAGGGTCTCGTACCTGAGAACATATATGTAGTTCATATATGTTACAATAATTGCGTAATTATGAGATAATTTCTCTATTATATAGATATAGGAAGATGTGGTGTGAGTGCCAATGAGACAACTCTCCATACAAATAACAATTTAAAAAGTAAACCATTATAGGTTAAAGTACGGCCTTCAACACGGAGCCTTAGCTCACACCGAACAACAAGCTATAAAGGGCCCCAAAATTACTAGTGTAAAACCATTCAAACGGGAAAACCAACGGTCTAATCTATATAAACAAAACGAGAAACGAGAAACACGTATATATTACATAAACAAACGACAACTACTGTACATCAGATTCCTGACTTAGGACAGGTGCAAACATTTGCAGCGGGATTAAACGTTTTAATGGATCCAAACCTTCTCCCTTTTTCTGAAACAATAGCAAAACATCACAACAAAGAAAAACATACGATAAAATATCAATTGGCAGACTTAACTCAATCAAAAAACGTATGATTAAACAATGAACGAATAAATTTGATCTGCGATATCTGAATACAAATGCACAGTTAATTAAATATTAGAGACAAACATTCATGACCAAAAAGCTAACAAACAAATTCAAAAACAGGACATGACTGAGAAATATTTAACCAATCAATGTTCACTTTAGAAAAAAACCGGGTTTTTTATAATCTTGAAGTTTATACAAATGTTGTAAGAATAAGTGAAAAATTGAAGATATTACAAATAATCAAAGCTGGTGTACAGACAAGATCCATATAAATAAAAATAACAAAAAAGCATTATAAACAGTATCAACAGGTCGAATTAACAAGAAAATACGATTTGAGAGTACTCGCAGTTACTGACAGCTAGTTAAAAGCCAAAACCAATTAATAATAAAAAATCATGCATCAGAGACTAAAATCGACTAAAACACATCACAGGGATTTAGTATTTTAACGTCATTAATAGTCAAAGAAGACATGACTTGTGCAATGCCAAAAATAAATGTATCGACAGGTAGTAGTATAGTGAAGAGCGACTTCTATAGAAATAAAAGTTAACGTGTCTGTGTCTCTATACATCTCGCCTCAAAAGATAATGAAATTTAGTTATGTTTTAATTTGCTAATGACAATATCAATATTAGTGCCAATGTGAACTATATTCAGAGATCTTATTACAATATTGGTACGATAACCCTTACTTATAAGTTTGTTTAAAGGTTCGATGAGTTTACAAGGATCACATAGTGATTTCCTCGCTTTAAGTACAATATTACCATATTATGTACTTTTGATGTGGCGTCATTACAGTATCGCCTGCATGTTGAATGTATATTCTCTCATTTAAGAGCTTTTATTGCCTCTCTGAATTCTATGATAGAGGTTGTTGCGTACAAGACAGCTATTGAACCGAAGGCTCAAAGTAACAAAATTGAAAAAAAATGTAAGTTTGCGTACACTATCTTCAGTTGTCGACTATCATAAAAGAAAGGTGTCACAGATGTCCACGGGTATTTTCTAATTCTATTCTAGTTTCGACAATTCCGTCTTTTACCTGTCCTTTTTGACAAAACAATCTCAACACAAGTCTCATGTTGCAGCCTCAGTGTCACTTTAGATAAGGAGCAACAATAATAGCAGCAATCATTTTATTCTGCTGTATGCGTGTGTGCGTTGCTATTGGATTCAATAACCGCTTTTCTTTTAACTAAGGTAGTTTCAAGATATTTAAAAATACTAAGTTATCAGATATATGCATTACTAAGATGTGATAAATAATTTCTGAAAGCAGGTAAAAATCAATTCATTTGTGTGTTGTCATGGTGTTACATTATCTAGTGAGTGCATGTATCTTGCAAGTGAAGTAAATGGTGGACAGAAAGGTAAACAATATTATAGTTATTTTGATTTAAAAAAAAAAAAGAGTTTTAATTTACTTAAGAGAACAGTTGTATCAATCTAATTTCAAACAATATTGAACCAAAATGACTAGGCATTTGTCACTATAACCTTTTCAAAATTCGTGCATACTGAATTATTCGTTTGAAAATGACAGTTTGAAAATATGTCATTTTATGGAAGAGATATAGTTACCAGGAAAATTTACGTCCTTATATCCATTTTGGAAAGTAATATTCTTTTCATCTGGAACTCCATTGCTAACACTACATTGGTATCGACCATCCATAGTGTAAATTGGTTTGTCATGTTTCATATCAACTGTAAGCAAAGTGGCTACTTTGCTTTCGAGAGTTCGCAAATAATATCCGTCTGTAGATAGATGTTCCCAGTTTGAATATGTAAAATTATTTGGAATACCAGTCGCATTGCAGAAAAGTGAACCATTCCTCAATTGTTCTACAGTCACCACTGGTGAAACTGTAAAATATTAAAATCGAATTGACAGAATCTCATTTTCACTATCAGAGTGTATTCACTTTTTAAAATATGCTGTCACATATTGTGAAGAAAAATGGTCGTAAGAGTATCGGGCGGAGGTTACGATAATAAAAGTATTGCTACACATATATTTAATTTTTTGTATTTCACATTTCTTGAACGGTGTTAAAAATATTATCACCTTTCTGGTGAAATATCTGATCGAAAGATTGTCCGAAATTTAATTATTACGTTCTTTTGTCTTGGTTTCTTCAGATTTTCCTATTGTGACGTCATGGACAAATGAAACAACAAAGAAAGAACCTCACTTTCTGCAAATCTTTGAAGATGTAGAATAAAAATCATTATTAAGGGCAACATACGTATACTGCTGTTCGAAATTTTATTAATCGATTGATAAAAAACAAATCCGGGCTACAAACTAAAACTTAGGGAAAGACATCAAATATAAGAGGAGAACTACGAAACAACAGAAACACAACATTAGAATGTAACACACACGCAAACGAACTTTAATATAACAATGGCCATTTTCCTGACTTGGTACAGGACATTTTGATAAATAAAAAATTGTGGGTTGAACCTGGTTTTGTGGCATGCCAAACCTCCAGCTGTTATGGCAATCTTAAATATAAAATTAAAATGACAACATTACATGATAGGACTACAGTACAAATAAATAGGAGAACATATAGGACAGAAAAACACACGAATAATAACTAACAAAAGGTGCCAGATTTAAAATTTAATACGCCAGACGCGCTTTTCGTTCACACAAGACTAACCAGTGACGCTCTGATGATAAAAGTTAGAAAGCCAAAAAAAAAAAAAAAAGGTACAGTTCCAAAAACTTGTGCCCAATACGGCGCTAGGGTTTTCTTCCTGGGATTGGAACATCCTTATTATTTAGAATAATTCACACTTTTGCAAACAGTATTTTTTTTTATGAAATGGCTATATAATAGATATAAAGGATACAACCGGTGACTAACTTCAAAATAAAAAACGGATAGATAAATAACCTAAACCAGCGTATAAAAATTCACAGCCGCGTTAGCCAAATCGATAAATGGACAAATTTAATTAGTGGCGTCACAATTAAATTTCTAAGAATTTCCCCCAAAAAAGGATAGAATTAGGGTAGAATTGAAGATTTGGTTTGTAATGTTGATATAACATTTATTCATAACAATGAAAATTACATTACTAATAAATATCAAATTGTGGTAGTAATTAAATAATTAATTTATCATCTAGCTACATTGTATCTCCTTATTTCTTCTAAATCAAACTGTGAACCAAATGTACCGTATAAATTTAGTTGAACCAAACTAAAATCTAATAAATGAACTGGATGATTAACTATTTTTACCATAACACACGAATACAACAGGAAAAAATAAGATTTAAAATTCCAATCGATAAGACATTTGACAAAATCCGATGAGAATAACAAATATTACATCAAAACTAAATACATGAATTTCGGATAGAAAAGTACCGTGACAGTCTTAAAGCAAAGCGAATTCACACTTTACAAAACAGTCACAATCGGGAATAAGTCATATCCAGTAATCTAAAGATCAGACGACGTAATGACAAACCACAATCTAACACGTTGTAAAAATGACCTTAGTTAGTTTGGACAAAAACACATCGTGTTAGAGAAACAGATGCCAGAACTATAACTCATTTATTCCGACATTTCTAAACTCTCAACAGTTCTTTTTTAAAGCTAAACAAGCCTCGCACCTTTTCTATCAACGTTTAACTAACTCGGATGTAGAAATTTTCTGACACACTTGTAGCACATTTGGAATCTATATTCACCTACCGAAATTATCTGTAAATTGGAAAATCTCACAACACGTTAAGTCAAACAGCTAACATATAATGCAACTTTTTTATGAAAGAAGAAATGTCTGCATTTGATCTTGTTTTATGATATACAATGTAGCATGATACAATTATTTCATCATAGTGTAAAATTACTTACAGTAGACACTTATTTGTACTTTGTCAACGCCATATCCTATTGTATTTGACACATTGCATACGTAAAATCCATTGTCTTCTCGTGAGATATTAAATTTCTGGTATTCAGCATCATGTGAAATTGGAATACCATTTCTTGTCCATGTTATTGAGTTTGCATTTGGATTGGATTCATGTGTGCAGGTAAGACTCATGTTATCCTTTTCATGTAATTCTTCCGACGGCAATGCTGCCACTTTCACTGAAGGAGAATCTGGAGGAAGCAATATTCATATGTAATTTCATACATGTACGTCATTGAACATGAACATTTCACTAATATTTGAATTATACAAGGCCAGGAAAAAAATTCAGATGTTTCGTTAAATATATCGCGACGGCGCGTAAGATCAAATGCACAAGTTTATAGTTAAAAGTTCCAATATTCCGAAAATAAGATTCATTGTCTCTGCTTTCTATTTTCTTGTAAGTTTATATACTGGTTTAGCTTTTTAACTATTTTGATCTGAGCGTCACTAATGAGTTTTATGTAGATGAAACGCGCGTCTGGCGTGTCAAATTATGAGCTTTGTACCTTTGATAACTAATCATACATTCAAAATAGATCTTATTTAGGCGGATCCAGTTTTAGCACTTTATCCTTAATGTGTATTCATTGAATAGCTCTTTTAATTAGAAATAAGATTAAGACTATTATAAACGATTAATACCACATCTGTATCCAGATGTGAATCGATGACAGTCATTACTAAAATCTCGACAAAAAAGACATATTAGTTTATTTTGTCGGAGAGCATTTTGGATTACGTAATCAAATATTTAATTTAACTTTAAAATCCTTACTTGATTTGTACAAATAAATATAATTGGTATGGACATTTGCATGATTTGTTTCACATTTGGACTAACTATCATGTAGTAGAAAAAAGAAAAGACACGGGGTATCCGTCAATGTGTTTAGCAGGAAAGCCATCACTATTTACGTTCAAGATAACGTTCATTAGTCTGATCTACCATCAAATTTGTATTCGTATTAATGGTCATCGACAGATGCATGAATAAAAACACTTGTTAAAAAAAACTAACTAAGGTTAATTATCTTTTTATGCAAGTTTGGGAGGAAAGTAAAAGGTCATGATGTAGTTTAAATTAAAGTATCTAACTATGCGTAAGCCTTATTTTAGTATTGGTATTGTCATCTGAAAAAGTCATGCCGATTACAAGAAACACAGTTTTCTCTGCTTTTAAATCTTTCTGTTTGAACCAGTCGACCTGGAACTTATCTATTATTGGTAATATTAATTATTTGGAAAACAAAAGGTCCTGGAATGGAGTTTTTTTAATCAACAGCATTGTCCTATATTAATTAAAAATAAAGTCGAATTATTTGATTCTGTTTTACGTCATGTCCGCTAACCAAATTGAAAACTTTACCTATACGCCTTATTTTAAGTCCAGTTTTTTAGTATTCGTATTGTTATCTTAGAAATTCTTTCTGACTAAAATACTACAATAGAGAACAATTTGACCATGATAGAATTTAGTAGTGTCAACCCTGTGATTATGACTCGTGTATATAGAAGAATCCTAAATACACCGTTTGGTGGTGCACCTGTCAAATGCGGAACGTACAGATAAGGTAATAGGTAACAGGTGAATATACTATTGGTATCTGTATCGGATTCGACCCGGAACTTGTTAATTATTGACAGTATTAATTAATTGGAAAACAAAAAGGGTTTAGAGTGGTGCCATTTTTAATCTTCACCATTGTCCTTTATAAGCTATATATAAAGTTGAATTCTTTGACTTGTCGTGTTTACCCCATAACGGTTGACAAATTGGACCTCGTTGTTTTAGTATTATAGATATTTCATCCATATATAAGATAATTTGCTACAAAGACCGTATTACAAATCACTGTATTACACTGACATAATTAATGGATATTTCTTGTTCCTCGAAACTTTTCTTGCCAATAAAAAGTGTAATGAGATTTTATTTCTTGTTAATGACTTCATCAGCTCGAATATCAGCTCGACCTGGCGAGCACGTTAGATATACTTCCTGATAAAGTCGGAATCAAAAACAAAAATGCCATTATTCTATATTTATCTTTAATTTATCAAAGACAAGATTCTACATATTTTAGTAGTATGTGCAATAGATCTACTATACTCACAAGTAACACTGAATTTTACGTCATGCTCAAGTGGCATATCAATACAATCAAGCTCTGCTTTGAATTTTAGATTATGTTTGTTAACTTCCGTTGTAAGTAAAAACATTACGGTCAAGATATTTGAAGTGTTTGAACTCACAAGTTGACCATTTTTTATCCACGAAATCTTCTTAGCTCCTGGTATATTATTCTTAATCGAGCACGTAAGAGTAACAGTACTACCGTTAGTACCATATATTATTTTGTCATTAGGCAGGATTTGTAGTTCTACAAAGTAAAATTTCGTAAAAAATTAAAACGAACAAAGAAAATAAATAACACAATACAAAAACATTTTCAACGTCCTCTTGAGTACTAAAAAAATCTTGTCAATAAAACAAGCAGTTGGAAAACATATTGCTTTAATATTCCTGTAACATTGTGGACAACCACAATTCTTATATATGTTTGTAATAATACAAAAGAATGGATAACATCTGTCATATTCCTGTCTTAATACAGGTATTTCCTTATGTAGAAAATTGTGGATTAAACCTGATTTAATAGCGTTTTAAACCTCTCACTTGTATGACAGTCAATATTGACAACGATGTGTGTAAAAAACAAACAGACAAAATAGGTAAAAATGTTAAAAATTGGTGAACAGTAATCAACATATTGTGTTAACATGTATAATCACTACGAAAACAAACAAATATGTAACAAAGAAACACAGAAAGGCATTGAACAAAGCAAAGTAGTAAAAATTAAAGACAACAATACAAATATTTACTATGACACAATAACACAACGACGGGATGTTTAAGTACAGAGCCATGTCATATGTAAAAAGAAACACAAAAAAACATATAATTATACACAAAGCATTCAGTGATCTTTTATCAAGAGTCGTCTTTCAAATGACTTACAGTTAATGATGTCAATGATAAAAATACATTTAATTGAACGATTTGAAAATATTAATGTGTTGTTTTAAATGTTTATACTTCCTTTAAAACAGTAAGATGGAGGACTACTAACTCTAAATACTAGTATGTAATATCCAACTCATTATTGCAGTCGGTTGCATTCATTTACGAAATTCAGTTAAGTTTTAATAGAAAATGTTATAGTAACAAAGATCGCCTCAATGATACCTGATTTATGATTAAATACAACGGACGCGAGTTTTGTTTGCAAGAAACTACACATTATACTGTAAAAAATACTTATATATAAGTACTGATATTTTTTCCTTCATATACTTACCAATGATCTCAAGCGATGCGCAATAAAATTCAGAAACATTTCTGCTGATCGCCACACAACAGTATTTACCCGTGTCTGACTTTGCTAGATCTGATATTTGCAAGTTGAATTTATTTTTTTCGGCAATTTGTATTCTATCGCTGTCCTTTTTAATTGGTTTACCATTACATGACCACACCGGATCTGTACTAGGTTTGTGTAGAGCACACCCAATGACCACTGTACATCCTCTACATGAAAACAAATTAATGCTCTCACCATTTACGCGGCTACATGATGTTTTACTGTCTATTAGTTGTACTAATAATGCTAAAAGCAAATGAACAGCTAATAAATGGTTTTACACATCTTCGTATAGCTATTTTAAAATACTAAAAGTAAGCAATGTCTTTATTTCCCTGTTGTGTCGTTTTTCACTCGAATAATTTCATTTACTCAGTATAACGTATAGCATATAAATAAATATAAAGATAACTCGTTTCTTCGAAAAATGATTCTGTTTGATCAAAATATAAATTTAGTGTGATCGAAATACAAATTTAGTATGATCGAAATATAAATTTAGTTTGATCGAAATATCTATTTATTTGAAAGAAATTAGTTTGTATTATCTCACTGTATAATTACAATTTTACTCCCAAGTTGATAATCTCATATCTCAATCAATAAATCAATCAACCAAACAATCAATCTAGAGACCAATCAATAATTCAATCAATCAAACAATCAAACAATATTATTGCATAAAAATGATTCATTCTCCTTTCAACATTCAAATTGAAAATATTTTACTGTGTAATGAATACATCAATAAGTTAATTATTCAAACGAAACGAATCTCTTTTCATACGTGTTTTTGTAAATTGTTTTGTTATGTATTAGGCCGTCAGTTTTCTCTGATGAATTGTTTCATAATTTTCGTGAAGGGTCTTTTATAGCCGACTAATCGGTACAGGTTTTGCTCAATGTTGAACGTCATACGGTTTGATATAATTGCTTACATAAACTTGATTTGAATGTTACTTGACAGTTTGTTTTAATCATATCCCATTTTATATATTTGGAGAGTTCAATAAATATTTAATGAAACAATGCATGTCCTTTTTTCATATCATTTAATCTAAATGATTATACAAAAACACAGACAAAAAGCGAATCTGTGAAAAAAACAACAGCAACAAATAAAAACACATAAATCTGACCTACCTTTAACAAAAATTAAGATCAACATGGTAAACTCAACAAAACAAAACAACACACAAAGCGTTTATTCACAATGTTAGCCTTAAAAAAGGGAAACGATAAATAAGATCCAATGAGGCTCCAGTTGTGAAAATTACAAAGCCACTAGAACTTTTTCTGAAACATCTTAATAGTGATAAATTTTTCTGCATCCAAGTTATTTAAAACACAATCAAGCAGCGTATTGACTAGTATATGAAAATTAAATAATATAATATCTTCCTAGTCCCTATAGGCACAAGCGGTTTTTCAACAATTCAAACATCCGTCCGCAATTGAAATGGTGTTGCATCGAAATAGGTCTTTGTGTATTGTGTTCATATACATTTATATCAAAAAGAGTATAAAATCATACTACATATTCAATATGCAAGCTAATTTGAGAAATATTGTAAACTTTCATAAAACATTGTTTCAAAATAAATTTTGATAGGACTAATTGTTCAAAGGAATATTGATGTGATATCTTGCTTATCAGCGAATAGTACTTCTTGTTTGTTATGTAACCAGCTTATGGTGTAATGATTTAGATCTGTTTATTCATTTTTGACAAACAGGAAACATATTGTTAACATTGACCAAACAAACTCTACAGTGTATGGTGGAACTCACGGTGTACCCTAGATAAAATACTGGGATCGATTTTGTATGTTATGTATGTGAATGATTTATAAGTTAGCATTGATCCTGATTGTATTTTTTTATTATATGCTTATCAGTTTATGATTCAGCTATCCTTTTTCACATTAATTTTCAAAAAAGATTTTCCAAAGCTATCACGCCCGGGTCACAACGAATTCAAGACACATCTGTGCAACGCCGCGAAAATTTTTGTCAAATCTCGGGTAATCTGTGATCGTTGAACACAGCTACTTTTGCATAGGTACTATTTATGTACTCTTTATGTATCACAAATCTGTAGTACTGGAAATCTACTTTAATATTCAGTACTATTATGTTACTTAAGAATTATTGTAATATTTAAGTACCTGTATTTTACAGTACTTGATTTGTACTTGAAATTTAAGTACTACAGATTTTTGGTTGCACCGTTACATTTTCAGCATTTTGAACGTTTGTCTTTTTCAAATCTCATGAAGTTATGATTTTCAAACATGGATCATTGTTGGCATCATTTTTGTACCTCAATATTATAATAATTTTAAAGTAAAGAAATAGTAAGTAAATTTCCAGTACTACAGATTCTCAGTACAGAAATAGTACCTATGCAAAAGGAGCTGTGTACGACAGTCGCATGACAGTTGCACGATATTTTGAGCATCGTGGCGCTGTCCTGTGTCTAGGGACGAAAATTTGACATGGAACTTTTTTGCTCTACGATTTTTTTGTCGTGTCACTGTCTTGTTACTGTCGTGAGAGTGTCTTATCACAGTCTTGCTACTGTCGTGCGACAAACACATCGTCGTGGGTACCAACATAAACCATTTTGATAAAATAAATATCGTAGGACTATCGCACGAGTGTATTACAACAATCTCACGACTGTCGTAACACACTCGTGATACAGTTGCATGATTGTCTTATGAATACCAAATTTCGAACAATGCTCGCATAACATTGATTGTCTGTTGTACGACAGTTGTACGTTCATCGTGCAACATATATTCGTTTTATTTAGAAAAATATTATACAACTGGGCGGGAATGAATGTTTTGAAAAAACATACCGCCTGCTGTTTAAAAAGGATGTCTATTCCACCAGAACGATTACGCTTGACCCTGCTTAAAAGGCGCCTTGGCGGACTTCAATAAGATTAGAATACGGTCCTGTTAGTATTGATTCGATCCCGTGGATAGTATAGAAACCAGTGAAACGCCCGACTTTGGTGGGTTAGTCCATGGATCGAACGGCGCATCATGGCATCCTGATTTGAATTCGATAAACAAGTATAATATAAACTTATACGAAAAATGTCGTTTACTTCGACCGAACTTATAATGACACTAAACATATTAAAAGCAAATGGCAAATGTCACCCAATAAATCGGGCCTTCTTTATATACTAGTAGTTTGGAGTCAAACGAGCGAGTGATCCACGACTTTTGTGAGACAGTCGTACGACAGTGACACGACATTAACACGCGCATCCTATGACACGAAAACCTGACAAATAGTCCAAAACAACTCATGATTGCCTTACGACTGCCACACGACTGTCGCACTACAGACTTGCGACAAACCCATGGCAGTACAATTACAACTTTTTTTGTTTTCTTGTTACAATCGCAGAACCATCGTGGATATGTCGTAGCTGATGTGACCACTCGAATTTTTTTTTTTACATTTTGCACGACAGTGCCACGACAACTATTTTATAGATCTTCCACGACAAAAAATCGTACGATCTGTTGTGAACGGGGCCTAATGTTAGAATCATGCAAAAAATAACTTTTTGAAAATAGATTGTAAAATATGGAAAGCATTTTATTTCTTAAAAATAGAAAACCTAAAATGTTAATGAAAATGATGTTTTCTTGAATGTGATATGTGTGATAATATTAAATTTGAGAGTAAACCAAAGATAAAATATGTAGGTATTAATTTGGACAAATTCTTATCTGTTGAACACGTTATTGATACATTGTAACATTATAAAGACGGCTAATCAGAGACTTTTATAAATGTTTATATAGATATAAAGAACGCTTGTCTTCACAATCTAGAAAACAACATTGTGTACTGCATTCAAACAATGAAATCTTGATTATACATGTGCTTGTTTGTATGAAGGATTATCCAAGAAACTTCAAGGCAAGCAGCAGGTTATTAAAAATAAAATTATACTGTTTACATTATATCTTCCGCAGAGCCCATGATACAGTAACACAACTACAAAACTATCCAAACGATATCGATAGGGTACCATACTATCTTCAACACTCCACAACACAAAATGGAAACATGGACAGCAATTTAAACTATTTTTTTTAGATACACTATAAGTGAGATAACTATGAAAATCTATAGATATAATATATAAATCTGCCGTCAATTATTCGGAAAAACAGCTACATTTGCACACAATTTAAGATAACTAATAAAAGGGGAATGTGTCCATGGGACATATATGATGCCCCTTTCATTGCAAATATCGTTACAAAGGGTCTTAACTTAAGAACGGTAAAAGTAGCACTACCTAAATGTAAACTTGATCTGTGTTTTGTGATAATAAGCATTGTGTATAAGATTTATAACATTTGGTTAAGGAAACCTAAGTAGCAGAACTCTAGTAGAACAGTCAAATTGTTATCAGAGGTACCAGGATTATAATTTAGTACGCCAAACGCGCGTTTCGTCTACATAAGACTCACAAGTTCAAAGTTGAAGAACATCCGGACCGAATATTCCACAGTGATTTCAAATAAATTCGAAATTAATCTATATTTTTGGTAATAAGGTTTGCATATAAGTTTAAGAACAATTGGTTGAGGCAAACTAAAGTTATAAAGGGCCATAACTCTAAACTAGTAAAAGGGAGGCTATTAAAATTTAACTTGTTCTGTGTTTTCGGGTAATAATCATTGTATACAAATTTTATAACATTTGGTTGAGGCGAACTTCAGAAAGAGAACGGAAACAAAAAAATCAACATTTTTTTCCATTTGTAAAGGGACAGAACGGTAACAGCGACGTCATCGAAATTCGAACTTGATCTATTTTTGTGGTAGTAAGCATTTCGTATGAGTTTCATAACATCTGGTGGAGGCAAAGTAGCAAAACGGAAATCACTTTTGGGACGGACGTACAGACTGACAAGGGTAAAACTGAATACCCCCTCCATACGGGAAAGGGGGGATCAAAATTCGGTGTCATGGTTTGATTCAGTATTGTCACGGTTTGATTCAGTAATGTCTTGTTTTAGTTCTGTGATTCCTGTCGTGTATAATGGATGAGTAACGTTAATTATATACTAACAACTTTTACAACTTTACGCCCTGGTGATTTGATTTGATTTGAAATTTGAATTTTTTACTGTGGTCTCCATTCCAGACTTGATACAGGCAAAAAGTTATTATTTCATCATTTTGTGGTTATGTTACTATGACAAACTGAAATATATAATGTATTATCATTATGCTTCATCAAACTTAAGTCATTAATTGAGGAAAGGGTGACAAAGTCTTGACATTTTTTAATCCATTGATTTGCATGACTGTTATGTATGAATCGATAATTAAAAAAAAAAATATGGTGATTTTCGCTAACTTCTGTGTAATTTATTTTGCTCATTTAAGACCACAATAATGCAAATATAAGCTGCATTACAATGTATCATAATATTTATCTACATTTACATAGAAGCCATGTGTTGTTGCTCTGAAATCATGGTATTTGATCTCTTATTGTCTGTTAGGTTGTAACTCTTGCACATCAGAACAATGCAAAAACTTGAATTTTCCAACTTCATGTCCTGTTGCCATAGTAACCGTTGTTCGTAGAAACAAAACAAAATGCTTTCATTTGATTGCCTTGTGAAACTGTATTATTCTGTGTTAGTTTAACAAAGGATATGAAAACATAATGTCACACTTTGTTCACCGATGATGAAAGATATACAAAAAGCTGCTGTTGATCACTGTTTCGTTACGGGTCACAAAAACGTTTTTTCGGGCAAAAATTAGTCTGGTGACCCATATTTTTTTAATTTATTTTTAAAGCTCATAGTTTTGACCATCTTATGTCAAATTTAAAAAAAAACATTCATTGGACCATTTTTTTGGAAATTTAAGAAAAATAGAAATTTTTAACAAAATCTGTGTTTTTTGTGTGGAGCAATGTTGACGAAATTGGAGCCGAAATCACTGAATATGAATTAAACTGCCATTATTTGTGTTTTATTTACATTTTAAATAATAATTTTGTAATAAATGAAGAACAAACCTTTTAAAATACTTTCAAAGGCTTAAAAAAAATCCAGAGTTTCTACATCAGGTATGTATTTATGCATACACGTGATGTACCAACTTTGGTGACCGTTACCATGGAAACGAGTCAAGTGACATACTATTTTTAACCCAAATTTTTGTAGAGGCCATTGCATAGTATATGTATGCAAATTTTAAGAAAAATTCAATGGTGAAAAAAAAATGCTATATCTGTAGGGATCCACTTTAATACACAAATACGAAATATAAATCAATAGAAAAATAGAAAAATTTTAGAAGAAAAAATATGAAAAAAAATACCCCCCCCCCTTTTTACCTTCCCACAGACTCAATCCCAATTTCCCCTTTGTGGTATGGTACCTTGCTGTGCAATTTCAGAAAGATCTATACACTTGACCTCAAGTAATTGTCTGGAAACTAGAAACATGCTTGTTTTTTGCTTGAATTCCTGAACTTTTGGGGCAATTACCCCATACTTAATACATGTACCTGCCTTTTCTTCGAGATATGAAACCTTGTTGTACATTTTCAGAAACATCCATACACTAATACACAAGTTTTTTGTCTAGAAACTTTTGGGACCCTTCTTCCTAAACAGTTTGGACTATAACCCGAAATCAATCCCAACGTTCTTTTTGTGGTTTCAAACCTTGTGTTTGAATATCAAAGAAATCCATTTACTTAAACTAAAGTTATTGTCACGAAACTAAGTGTCTAAGTGTCTTCGGATTCATAAACGGACATCTTCCGGACGTATAGAGGATAAACGGATGTTGAGCGGATGTAAAGCGTACTTTTACCGGACGTTAAACGCGGGAGAAATCGGAAAATGAACGGATCTGAAACGGATAAATGCTTTTGAAAATTTCGCGTCAGACATGGCAATTATTGGTGTGTCAGGTTTCTTGTGTGTCATGAATGCATATTATTCATAAATGAACATAGAGTAAGAGCACGTCTTCATTTTCAAGCATCTCTTATTCAGACAAGACACTAACCTTTTGCGGTATTTTGAATAACAAACCAAGACTATTTAAACGGAAACTTTTTTAATATGTATGCGATTTACATGTATTATTATTGCCGACTTTCATTTTTTCGCATATTGTGTTCTTCCATTTTATCTGAAACGCTTCCGTTTTGTGTACGTTGTGTGCTGTACACGTCCGTTGGATGTATGTTTGACATCCGTAATGTATGTTTCCGTTTCTTGTACGTTGCATATTCTGTGTATGTCCGTTGTGCCTTCGTTACGCGTCCGTTTTATTTTTGTCAGTACATGAATAGATTCCCAACGGATAACAGTTTTGTCAACGTAAATTTTTTTTCGATCCGTTAGGCGTCTGTTCGTGCTATCCGGTAAAGCAACCACAGTTTAAGAAGTCGTAGAGCAAAGAAAAATGAAATCAAATTTGAGGGAATTTTCTTTAAAATGTCTAAAGTGCAGAAGAAAATATAAACACGGTTAACCTTGGCCTACTGCGAGTTTTCACTGTTCCTTCTAAATGATGGGCGCTGGGGAAACAAAATAGTTCTGAACTATTATTTTAAACGCTCAGCTTACAAATGTATATAAGAGATTTTTTTTAAAGTGAATCTACTTGTTTGATAACGGTTTAAATTAAAAAAAAAATCCATATATGCAAAACCTTAAAAAATTTCAGGATACTGTTATCTCATGTGATGTCCAATTTGTTTAAAAAAAACTTCTTCTTTAAATCATTTGTTTTGCAATTGAAAATTATTTGATATATTTCGTGCGTTTTATTCCTAATTAAGAATGATCTTAATCAGACCCGTGTGTCCTGTTTAACACGAATTATCCGCTTTTTGAGAAATATCAATATTGTTATCCAATTTTTCACTGCTTACCTATATTTTGACTTTTTTATTTATTATGTCTGTTTAGTTCACGCATCATTGTAAATAAAACGGAATTTGATGATACTGTCATCAAAGTGAGAGGGTTAGCGCTATAAAACAAGATTTGATTCACCATGCTCTACATTTGAAAATGCCTGTACCAAGTCAGGAATATGACAGTTCTTGTCCATTCGTTTTTTATGTGTTTTGCTATTTGATTTTGCCATGTGATTATGGACCTTCCGATTGGATTTTCCTCTGAGTTTAGTATTTTTGTGATTTTACTTTTTACAACTGCCTTCCTTTTGACTTATTTTGTACATTAACTTTAAAGTAACCATAGCAGTGCATTTCTTTTTGTTTGTTAGTTTCGTGCCGCTTTTATTCTGTTTCGCAGTTTACAGGTACCCCTCTATTCGGCCCTTTTCTAATTTTAATATCTTCATCGAAAACCTTTAAAAAATAAACTTTCAAAAAGCGAAATAATAAAAAACTGCACGTTATGAGTACTTTTAAAGTTTGATTGAATATCTAAGCTATCAAATCTTAAAACGATATTTAGAATTATAATTATTAGCCTAGCTCAACAACACGTACTTTGAACTTAACGTCGTGTAATTTCTAGTGAGCATAGTGTATGGTAATCTTATCATGACATTATAATGATATAACATTGATTGTGCAATCCTAGCTCAACAACACGTACTTTCAACTTTACGTCGTGTTACTTCTATTGAACATATTGTATGGTTAGCTTATCATGGCATTATATTAATATAACATTGTGCAATCCTAGCTCAACAACACGTACTTTTAACTTTACGTCGTGTAATTTCTATTTAACATATTGTATGGTTAGCTTATCGTGACATACTAATGATATATCATTGTGCAATCCTAGCTCAACAATACGTACTTTCCATTTATCGTCGTGTACTTTCTAGTGAGCATATTGTATGGTTAGCTTATCGTGACATAATAATGATATAACATTCTGCAATCCTAGCGCAACAACACGTACTTTCCACTTAACGTCGTGTAATTTCTAGTTAGCATAGTGTATGGTTTGATTATCATGACATTATAATGATATAACATTGTGCAATCCTAGCTCAGCAACACGTACTTTTAATTTAACGTCGTGTAATTTCTATTTAACATATTGTATGGTTAGCTTAATATCGTGACATAATAATGATATAACATTGTGCAATCCTAGCTCAACAACACGTACTTTGAACTTAACGTCGTGTAGTATCTAGTGAGCATAGTGTATGGTAAGCTTATCATGACATTATAATGATATAACATTGTGCAATCCTAGCTCAACAACACGTTCTTTGAACTTAACGTCGTGTAGTATCTAGTTAGCATAGTGTATGGTAAGCTTATCATGACATTATAATGATATAACATTGTGCAATCCTAGCTCAACAACACGTACTTCCTACTTGTCGTCGTGTAATTTCTAGTGAGCATATTGTATGGTAATCTTATCATGACATTATAATGATATAACATTGATTGTGCAATCCTAGCTCAACAACACGTACTTTCAACTTTACGTCGTGTTACTTCTATTGAACATATTGTATGGTTAGCTTATCATGGCATTATATTAATATAACATTGTGCAATCCTAGCTCAACAACACGTACTTTTAACTTTACGTCGTGTAATTTCTATTTAACATATTGTATGGTTAGCTTATCGTGACATACTAATGATATATCATTGTGCAATCCTAGCTCAACAATACGTACTTTCCATTTATCGTCGTGTACTTTCTAGTGAGCATATTGTATGGTTAGCTTATCGTGACATAATAATGATATAACATTCTGCAATCCTAGCGCAACAACACGTACTTTCCACTTAACGTCGTGTAATTTCTAGTTAGCATAGTGTATGGTTTGATTATCATGACATTATAATGATATAACATTGTGCAATCCTAGCTCAGCAACACGTACTTTTAATTTAACGTCGTGTAATTTCTATTTAACATATTGTATGGTTAGCTTAATATCGTGACATAATAATGATATAACATTGTGCAATCCTAGCTCAACAACACGTACTTTGAACTTAACGTCGTGTAGTATCTAGTGAGCATAGTGTATGGTAAGCTTATCATGACATTATAATGATATAACATTGTGCAATCCTAGCTCAACAACACGTACTTTGAACTTAACGTCGTGTAGTATCTAGTTAGCATAGTGTATGGTAAGCTTATCATGACATTATAATGATATAACATTGTGCAATCATAGCTCAACAACACGTACTTCCTACTTGTCGTCATGTAATTTCTAGTGAGCATATTGTATGGTTCGGTCTTGAAGAATAACTCCTATACAAGTTTTATAACAATTCATGGAGGTTTACAAATTTATCATGTCAAAATAGTTTAATTCGGTAATATTCAATGCAAAACAAAACCTTATATAGAAATAAAAAAAAATTGTGGTATGATTGCCAATGAGACATCTCTCAACCACATACCAAATGACGTAGAAGTTAATATATATGTGTAACTGTATGGTCTTTAAGAATAAGCATAATGCATCCCACATAGTAAGCTTAAAAAGGTCTCGAAATAAATATTTATAAAACAATTCAAACTAGAAAACTAACGATCTAAATGATGAAGATGCCGACGATACTACTGACGACGACATATAGGTTTGTTGTATCTCACTGTCGCTACATTAATGTCGCAGGTACGACACAAATCAAAAGACTTGCACTGTATTCTCAACAAATGAGACACTTTAAATCAACTCGCACTAAAGTTAATGGGAAATGTGTGTGGGGAGGGGGGGACTAAGAGACAAAACATCAGTTCTATAAAATATGAATTCTCCGGTTATTCTTTAGCGTGTATGTTCACTTGAACATATGAAAATTAAACTTTTATTTTTCTTAATTGCAGTTTCTGATATACCACGCACTAATTGAAAAAAACACTTTTTGAAATATCTGTTTCATAGGTGACGACTGATAGATTTCAGTTGTCGTAACAACAATCCCGTCATCTTTTCCTCGAATGTAAACTACCAAACAAACACCAAATAACTGGGTTTGTACATTCACGAATAACACGACGGGTGCCACAAGTTGAGCAGAATCCGCTTACCCTGCCTAAGCACCCGAGATCACGCTGATGGATTTATGTAACCCAGTCAAACTGATCTATTGAGTTGAGACAATCAAAATCGCTTTACATTTTCTTCTTATGCTGTGCTATTATACACTAGGTTAGGTTAGGGGTTAGTGCTTACATAAACTCCACCGCATGCACTTTCTTTATATGCCTGCCCAAGTCAGGAGCCTGTTGTTCAATGGTTGTCGTTGTTTCATGTTTGTCATATTTGTTTTTCGTAGATTGTTTAGCTATAAATGTTCTCATTTGAATTTTGTCACATTTTCAAGTGGTGGTCTTATGTGGCCGAATATAAGGTGTGTTGAAGGCTGCTCGGTTGCATATGATTGCTTGCACCCACTGCATTATAGCTATGGTGGATAATTATCTCATAGGCAATCACACAACATCTAACTTTATTACAAATTCTATGTTGTGTTTTGTATGCTGTAAATGCTTATCTTTTGTACGCATACCTACCCCTGAAACCTCTTTTCGGAAGCTCGAGCAAAAGCCCTTGATTCGCGATATAAAAAATAGAACTCATTATGATAACTCGAATTTCAACTCTTAATCGTAATCTAAATGAGACTCAAATAAGGGTTTACATGTACTTCGAACTCTACGTCAAAAGGTGACTCAAATTCGAAGTAGAAGTCGAATTGTAATTCGGAACTCTATCTTTAAATGTGACTCAAACTCGAAGTTCAATTCGAAACTTGGTATGTGGTTGGGAGTTGTCTCATTTGCAATCATACCACATTCCTTTATTTCTATATAAGGTTTTTGTAATGCATTAAATATTACCAAATCAAACTGTTTTCACATGATAAGTTTGTAAACCTCCATGAATTGTTATAAAACTTGTATAGGAGTTATTCTTTTAGATCAAGATAAAAGCATATACAGAACATCCCCCCCCCCCCCCCCCCCCGTTAAGTGTATCGGTTAATGTAGAGTCAATCAACATTACTCTTTTACATTGACAGCAGAACTTTCAGGGGAGACACAGGGTTAATAGGAATCTTTAATAATTTATTTATAAACTTACAGCTTCAATTTGGGAACTAAGAAAAATACGGCAGAACCAAATGGTTTGGGGATGTCCCCCTAATGTCCGAATTACTGTAAATGTTTTAGTACTATTTTCTTAATTTTGTCTGTCGTTCCCCTTTTTCATATCAATAACTATGAACAACAACTTGAACTTTAATTAGTTCTTAACTTAATGGAAAGCGGTACTCATCCAAAGCGCATTACACAAACGACATATGGAAATCGGTCTAAAAATAGAACATATTTTGTCAAAATGGTCACGTGGTTTTTCCTCGTAGTAAATATGGGATAACCACACCAAAGAATGACATGACCACATCAAATAATGAAACAAACACATCATGTTGTGTAAAATCGTCAAAGAAGTGGGTTTAGTAAGACCCCTTTTTGGCCCCAAAAAATAGCAGTTTTACAAAATTGTGAAAATGTAATCTTTTAATTATTTATTGGAAAGTAGAATGCTTCTGCTACACAAATATTGGCTGTTTTTGACAATACAATGAACATATATCGGGTACTTACATCATTTAGTCATGCTAAATTACTAAAATCTTCACAATTTTAGCATTCTAGTTAAATTTTAGACGGTTTCTGTCTTTAATGAAAGTGGCCGCATTCGTGTTCATTCATAGTATTGAAATGTAAGTTGTATTTGATAATAATACATAACATATATAAAGATTGAGGATTAACACGGATGCGATCACTTTCATTTTTGACAAAAAGCATCTGAAAAGTGACGATTTTTTGCATATTTGATAGATTTTTCATATCTGAGCTTAAATCGGAGCGTTTTTAATGACTTAAAAAATTGAAATATTTCACATAAACTAATTGAATCAATTGAAATAGACACTTTTAAGTGTTTAAAAAGTGTCCAAATATTTCATTAGATGAACCTGAAATTTGAGGCCAAAATCGGCCCTTACCGGACCTACTCGAAATGAAACATCATTACGTAATATTAAAGCCATATAAAGAATTGACAAATCATCATTACGAAATTACAAAACCACATCATGCCATTAAATAACTACATTACGTTATGTTACATATTTTGCACATCAGGTTATGTTAAAACCACATTGCCTAATGACATAACCACATTAAATAATGGTGAAACCACATCGAGTAATGACAGATCCTTATTAAGTAATGGCAAAATTATATCAAGTCAATACGAAACTATATCATGTAATATCGAAATATCATAATGTAATGACTATTCCATATTGAGTTATATCAAAACATCATTACGTAATGTCAAAACCATATTATGTAAAGACAATAAAGTAATAATAGAACAACATAACGTGATATCAGAGTTCCACATAAGACAGCTGTGACGTTCCATACAAGCGTCTTACTGATGTTCGATTTGTATAAATTTAAAGATTGTTACAGTTTAATCTAAGTAGACTGATATATGATTCATTCAACATCACAATCATACTGATGAAGGATATCTGTTATCCGAAATATTTATAAATAATTACATTTATTGTTTCCTTTTTTGTTATTGGTGATGTTGTATACACGTTTTAGGCAGTAATGTCATATATAGGTCATTTTCGAAAAATGTTGAATTTTGAAATTGAAAAACTTATCAACAGTTACTTATTCAAACAACCTTCAACATAAGCAAATCAAAACAAACAGTGCTTTAAGAACAACATATTAAAAGATGCAATCTTAATGATGTCATACAAGAATATCTTGAAACATTTTTTGATGGGTGGTACAATATTTTGTCTATCCTGTAACCGTTTTCTGAAAAAAATTTGGGTTATTAAAAAAAGGTTTAGATAAAATGTTAAGCTTGTTTTACATAGCCAATTAGATGGTTTTCAAGAGAATATACTTCTATATATATTCATTCTGTAAAATAATAGATTATTTTCCACTTTTCCAGGTTGTACTGAAAAATGCCCCTAAAAATTGGTTTTCAAAGGTTGAAAAAAATACCACCAGTAATGCAAGTCTAAGATAGCAATTTATATTGTTCGGCATTTTTTTTCACAATTTCAAACAAACCCAAGATCAAGTAAATCCCTCATAAGTTAGTTTACTTTTCTCTTTATTTCATTGGTAACAGGAACGTATGTTTCTGATATATCACTATATAAAAGTCTATCCTGTTATCGTTTTGTCTATCCAGTTACCGATATCAATATTGCACCTGCAAATGCTTAATCGGAAAGATTAAGACGTTATTACCTTAAGATGAGTCCAAACAACGAAGTATTTCATTCGGTTTGCACCTGTATGTAAATTAAAGTCAAAAGAAACCTCAAATTAAGAAAAAAACAATGCATATGATTTTTTATAACTCAATGGATAGTTTTCATTATAAAACTTATGTACATATACTTTTTTCTGAAGAAAATTCTTTTATATATTCATATTTAGAAGAAGTTTACTTTATTTTAATTGCTTCCTTCCAGGGAGCAATTCCCCCGACATATTTTCCGTATACAAAGTAACCTCAGTGTGACCCATCCCGTAAAAATTCGGTGATCGCAATAACATGGATGTCCTTAAAATAAACTATTATCTGAATTTACATGTTAAACACATGCTCAATTTCCATGCTTTTCTGTTGATTTTTTTTTATTGTAACAGTTGACAAACAGGTGATAATGGTTAAACTGCGGCTTCAAAACACGAACTTTAATTATCTGCCATATTTTCACAACAATACTGACCGATTGAAAAAAAAAATTGACGATTATACGAAATTTATGCGAAAAAAATGATAAATTCGTGCACAGAAGACTAAGTTTATGATGTTTGTATGCATTGGTTCAAGAATTGGAAGAACATTATTTTTCACGGGTCACTCGTTTCTTTAAGATAAAAAAAAATTAACGACGTTTTTGTCTACAATTGTCTATCTTGTTACTGTAACCATAGCAACCATAGTAACAGGATAGACATAACAGGATAGACAAATTCCTTCGTTTTTGATTGCTGTTGTGAAATAACTACACCCTTTGGTGAAGTGATTATGGTTTTCTATTGTAAATTTGGTTTCCCACACGGTATTGCACTTTTTACAAGCATACTGTTGGTGTAATTAATCAAAATTGTTGTAACAGAATATTTTTTTCACTAAATCTCTTGAAATTTCTTTTTTTCTACACTGTCGTTGAAGAAACGAGTCGTTTTAAATGTCAAGATTTCTTTGCATTTTTGATATCAACACTGACTGATTCAATATTCATAGGGAGAATAATTTAACGGCTGATTTAAGTAGCGGTAACAGGATAGACATGAACCTCCTGTACGCTGATTGAATTTAGTTTGTAGATAATATGTAACATACAATGATAAATAAGCTATGATTTTTCGTTAGAGTAATAATTAACGTTCTTAAAAAGTCCCTTTTGCAGATATCAATGCGATCAGAAAATCGGGAAAAAATCATTTGAAATGTGTTTTTCTGACAATGTACGCACACAAATACCCCAAAAATCGGACTTAACTGCAGTCTAATCTTATCAAAACATATGTAAGGTGTGTTTATTATTAATGTTCTGAATCACAAAACCGACAAGCTTCCATTTAAACCATTATAACTGAAATTTCCATTAGAAATTAAAAATTTAGCATGGGTGTACTGAACATTCGACATTTTTTGAAAATGACCCATATAAAGGATATATATTATGATTGTGTTTATATTTTGTGAAAGGCAAATTGTTTTGTTATCTAATTATCCAGTACAGCTGGGATGTGAAATAGTTATCCCATTCGGACACATGGTTTGTCAATGTAAGATCACCCTCTGGCCTCGATCGGCAATCGGATTGATCGTACAGTCCTCTTTGTATTACTGTACGTTACAGATTTATCCTAACTGGATTTATATCAGTGAAGTATGAAGAAAACTTAGTCTAGATTATTTTCATAAGTAATTTTACTAATCGAGCGTTATTTTTTAAGATAAAGAAAGATTACGGAAATTAAATTCTTTAGCACATACTTACAACTTCTCGTCCAATCAAATTGTTTGAATTTGCCTTCTAACTTTCATAGTACATACTTTTTCCGTGTACTAAGTAACTACGCATGAATGACCACAAGGGTAAGATTTCATTGTATTGTAATCAAGATATTAGAACAAAAATTGCTACTGGCTATTTTGAAATAAATGATGTGTTCCAAATTTAACTACATGTAAATAGTTTGTAATTAGTTTTCAAACAGATTTTTAACATCCTACTAATCAATCTTTTGATCTAAATTTTGTTTTGACGATTAAAAAAGTTTCTTTCATTTAAATAAAGAGTAATAATAATGGTGCTTTATACCTTGATTAAAGTACAACTCAATCTAAAATTTGTAATCCTTTATCTTTCATGCAATTACTTTGTACACAAAAATAGTCAACCATGAATCTTTTGAAGGGAAATTATTAATAAAGCAATTTGATATATTTAGTTATAAATTGGTCGATAATTGGTTGCCTAATGTCCAGTGACAAATATTTCATGCATATAAACTATCTACTAGACTACCTATTGGTACATACCAGGGCAGATCCAGCCATTTTTAAAAGGTGTTTCAACCAAAGATGTGGGAGGGGGATCCAACTGTTTGTACTCATTCAAAAGCTAGTTTTAGGTTTTATGTGAAATTAAAAAAATGTTTTCAAGAATGTAAAGCTTTCACTGCAATTTAAGAATTGTCTGCTCTTGGTCAATTCATTTTGTCATCTTACCATGTAAATAAGTACATGTATAGTAAAACAACGCTTCGTTCATATCAATAAACATACTTACACCAGCAGCTACCTTCTTTACATTCTAAAGTCAAGGGCCTTTTGAAATCCCATTTTTACAATGATATTATAGTGAGTAGATTTACAAAACTACGTAAATGAGCTACAACCAGTCAGCCAAAACATATCAATAGACTAATTACAGGATTACTCAAGTTGTAAATATGTGCTAAATTGGATATTGTATAGAAAAGTATAAGCCCCTCGCTCTAATTTTTATAGTATATACCTTTCTATACAATAACCGACACTTATTGCAAAACATGAAACCCTGGCGGGTTAAAATGCAAACATAGTACATTATATACACAAGTGACAACAAACATAATACATGATTGATTCATAGTAAAATAAAACCCATCTAGACCCTTAGTCTACAATAACAAATGTTTAAACATATCGTATTGCATTGATCGTATAATGTGGTAAACTATTGCATTGTTAACAGAAATAATCTATGAATAGTCACAGGTAAAACGTACATTAACGCAACCTAGTTACTAACTTATAACATCTGTGTATAACTGCCAAGGTTAGTCATATGATTACTAGAGTGGCAATCAGTAATCGAGGATTTTGTAAATGCTTGTCATTTTGTATTTTTAGAATGAATGATTAATTGTCTTATTATATGGGTGTGTGTTACATTCAACAAGTGTTTACATGTAGATTATGTATTTACATTAAAATTATGAAACAAGTTATATAAATAAATATATCATTATGTTATACCCTTTTTGTCCCTTTACAGCTGTAAAATGTGTAACGCCTTCTTTTATGTTTTCATGTGAATTGATATTTGAAATTGAGGAATTTTCCGAAATAAGTGAGTACTGTTACATAAAGAAACAACGTTATTATGTCTGTGTTCTAAAATTTGATATTTAAATATCAATAGAACGACTTCCGGATCAGATTTATAATATACTCGGACTATCACAATCTCTTCCTCACACAATCTTGTCCTCACAAATTCGGTCAATGTCAACTAGGACTAAGAGTTATCTTGTTTTTCACGTATTTTTAAGTCTATTTTCTCAATTTTTAGACGTCCGCAAAAAAACATTTTGGTCGTATATTGGTATCACTTCGTCGTCGTCGTCCGCGTTGCCGAAGACACTTAGTTTCCGGACAATAACTTTAGTTAAAGGGAATTGATCTCTATGAAATTTGAACACAAGTTTTCAATATTTTTTTTTTTTTTTTAGATTTCAAGACTTTATTCATAACCTCAGACACATACTTGTGTACAAGAGGACAATATATACAAACATATTAAGATAATACATAGCGAGACAGGACAAACGAAACACAAATACATAGTATATATTTTAAAAGATAATTGGTATAATTAGATTAAGTATTTTATGATTTTCTTCACGAAAATTGATAATTTCCTTTGAACTTGTACGTTACATATAGACAACAAGCCAGTGAATTTGTTCTTGCTTGGATTCATTACATAGTAATTTGGTATAAACTTTGATCTAAGAGCAGCAACATCAGCATTTTTACAGGTAAACAATATATGAAACTCATCCCCTATTCCCTCATTACATAATGTACATATTCTATTTTCCCTCGCGGTCTCCGCCCATCTACCCGTCTCAATAGATAACTTCAAATTCGAGCATCGAAGTTTAGGTATGTAATCTCTGTCCTTGGGTAATAATCGCAATAGATACGGTTCCAAACCAAACTCGAGTTTGAATAAAGAATATAATTCACCCCTAGATGCATTATGTATCTGCGAAAACCAATGCTGATAGTACTGATCTGTTAATCGCTGTTTAACCATACTTTTTAACCAATCAATATTTACAACTAATTGATCGTTCCATATAAAACTAAGACCTGTAAGTTTTGAGAACACTAAAGGGATGTTTATATTGATTTTTTGGGGATCATGGTCCGAACAGTTTAGGCATTAAGGGCCTAAAAAGGGGTCTAAATAAGCATTGTTCTAGTTTCCAGACAGTAACTTGTGTGTGTAAGGATATTTCTGAAATTGTTCCACAAGGTTCCATTAAAAAAAAGAAGGTTTGATTTGTGGGGTTATGGTCCTAACTTTTTAAGAATAAGAGGTCAAAAAGGGGCCGAAAACAATACTCGTCTAATACTTAGTATAAATCGCTTATTTCTTGACCAATTTCAATGGGGTTTTATTCTTGAATTGTTTGGATTTTTAAATATGCTGAATCCTACCGTGTTTTAAATTTTAAATTTTAGGCCCCCTTTTTGAATTGGTCCACATTGAGGTCCAAAGTGTCCAAAATTAAACTTTGTTTAATTTCATCAAAAATTTAATTATTGGGGTTCTTTGATATGCCGAATAAAACCGTGTGTGTAGATTTTTGATATTTAGTCTCGTTTTCAAATTGGTTTACATTGAGGTCCAAAGGTTCCAAAATTAAACTTAATTTGATTTAACCATAAAACGAATTATTGGTGTTCTTCGATATGCTGAATCTAAACTTGTATTTAGATTTTAAATATGGGCCAAGTTTTCAAGTTGATCCAAATCGGGGTCCAAAATTAAACTTTGTTTGCTTTCAACAAAAATTGAATACGTTAACAACCTTTAAATGAATGACAAATGACAACATTTTTTGAATGACAATTATACTGTGTTGGAAAGATAACATAAATACACTTTCGTTTTTCGTTTTTTGTTTTTGTGAAATCAAAAATGAAAAATGAAAACACTTTCATTTTTCGATTTTAGTTTTTGAAAAATCAAAATTGAAAAATGAAAATACTTTTGTTTTTCGTTTTTTGTTTGTGAAATCAAAAACGAAAAACGAAAACACTTTCGTTTTTCGTTTTGGGTTTTTAAGAAATCAAAAACGGAAAATGAAAACACGTTCGTTTTTCATTTTGGTTTTTATGAAATCAAAAACGAAAAATGAAACACTTTCGTTTTTTGTTTTTTGTTTTTGATATTTCAAAACGGAAAAGGAATGGACGCAGATATACACGGACCATTAATTTCAAAAGGATCCAAAATTAAACTTAGTTTGATTTTAACAAAAATTGAATTCTTGGGGTTTTTTGATATTTAGTATGCTGAATCTAAACATGCATTAAGATTTTTTTTTATGGACCCAGTTTTCAAGTGGGTCCAAATCGGGGTCCAAAATTAAACTTTGTTTGATTTTAACAAAAAATAAATATATGAAGTTGGTTTGATATGATGAAATAAACCTGCTTGAGAGACCACCTTTATAAAGCAAACACCTGTATTATAAGATCATAAATTTAAGATCCCTCTGTTGTAAATTTCATATAGTTTGAACCTGTTTTAAAAGTCCACCTGTCTCAAGAGGCAATTGTTTTGTTCTCCCTTTAGTGGTCACTTAAAACAGGTTTCATTGTATGTAGATTTTTGTTTTATTTGCCTGTTATCAAATGGGTCCACATTGAAGTCAAAAGGGTCCAAATTTAAACTTTGTTTGATTTCATCAAAAATTAAATTCTTTGGAATCTAATCATGTATTAAGATTTTGGATATTGGACCATACTAGGTGAATGTCCAATTTAAAATTTTTATGTACGTAGACCACATTCATTATATTCTGTGTTAGAAACCTATTCTGTGTTAAATATTTAATCACAATCCAAATTTAGAGCTGTATCTATTTTGAACGTTGTGTTCACCTATAAGTTTTAGTCATGTTACTTTTTTTTTATGCTCATTCTGCTCGAAATGCGCGAAATGCATAATAATGGTAATATCATGTATTATTATTTTATTTGTTTCCTGTTTGCTTTGGCTTGAATGTCTTTCTGGTTGTGTTATATGTTAAACTGTAATCCAAGGTGCATGTAACCAAATGATCCAAATTTTATATAATTTATTCACCCTTGTATGAAGTAAATTATATGTATGCATATAATTACTTTGCTACGTTCAATTACGTTCCCAAGTTGTGTTGATCAGTGATTTATAGTATTAGCACCAAAAAAAAGACTTATGAGAGGAGCACTCTTCGTGTATTTATGAATCATCTGGTCTTAATATTTGAGATGGTTTGGTACACGCTATGTTTATGAAATACCATATGGTACAAATACGTTGCGACATGGTGGTCATAATTGGATTATTTCTATTTTTTAAAAAGATGATAATAATACTTGCTGGTATAGGATCATCCTAGTATCTTTATTTTGTTGATGGATAACAATGAAATAGGATCGGCATTTTAAAATAAGATGGTCAAGTAACCATCAACTGTTTTTCGGCTAATTATTGTTTGTGACCCACTAGAATATTAAAATGATATATGGTAAGCATATGTATTGCATTTGCAAATCTCGTTCCTATGGAGCTATTTTTAAGTCAATTAAAGATATTTGATATGTAGTTGATTTTTTATTGCAAGTGTCATATATATATATGAATTTTAGCAGAGGTATATGAATAGCTCCTTCATAATTATCAATTGACTTTGAAACAGTTTTGTGTTAATGTTACTTTAACGAAATTTCCGAACCATACATGAATAAATATCCATGTCATGTAAATTCTGGTCGATAGTTTTCTCATTGGAGATTTGTATTGATCTGTTGGAATATTTTTTTCGGGATTATGTACACAATGCTCTCATGCAAAACACTCGTATATAATGCATATTTTTTTAATTTCCATTCTGTCTTGAGAAAGTTGAAACATATTCGAACAGAACAAGAAATGTAAAAATAGTAAAATGAAAGGATTTTAGTTTTAAAAGGTCGATCCCCCAAAAATGATGACGTCAGAATACATTTGCATACTTATTCGAAAAATATTATTCTGTGCTATCATATATCACCTTTGAATAAACATATTCTGTCAAACGACACGTTTTGTTGTGATTATATAAATCTATTCAAATAAAATTCCCAGAAACCTGCATGCATAAACTTTAATCTTATGAATAGACATGTGCATGATGTGTAATATAAAGACAGCAATTGTGTACTAAATTTTCATTGAGAGGCCACCGAGAGTTCTATAACATACTGTGATTGTCGAAAGCCACTGACGGACAGGATTACGTTCAAAAACCGTAAAAAAAATCCGTGTTCACACGGTTTTGAATTCTATCATGACTATAATGTATTATACTTCTTTTGTCCATGTGACAGATTCCGTATATATCAAATTTTTGAATGCTATGTATAGAGATATGCTACAGAAGTACTCCTGGAAAATCTCTGTTTTCAGTGAGTGCGTCTTTATTTTTTTATTTAGAAGAGGAAGTTTCTAGTTAGTTTGTTTTAGAGATTTATAGATATTGTGGAATTTGTCTTCTTATACGACCGCAAAAATTGGTCGTATATTGGTATCACGTTGGCGTCGTCGTCGTCGTCGTCGTCCGAAGACATTTGGTGTTCGCACTCTTACTTTAGTAAAAGTAAATAGAAATCTGTGAAATTTAAACAAAAGGTTTATGACCATAAAAGGAAGGTTGGGATTGATTTTTTGTGTTTTGGTCCCAACAGTTTAGGAATTAGGGGCCAAAAACAGGTCCCAAATAAGCATAAGTTTTTAAGTTTAAGTTCTTAGACCACATTCATTCTGTGTCAGAAACCTATTGTGTGTCAACTTTTTAATCACAATTCAAATTCATAGCTGTATCAAGCTTAAATGTTGTGTCCATACTTGCCCCAACTGTTCATGGTTCGACTTCTTCGGTCGTATAAAGCTGCCCTGCGGAGCATCTGGTTTCTTGTTGATATTTTGTTCTTTGCATAATATTTATATAAATGTAAAATGAAAATGGACCCTATGAATTCCATGCGTCTTAAACGCTTTTCTTGATTAACCTTGACTTTGATCGTTCAACACTTTAACTGGGATTAACATTTGAAAACCAGATATAATAACATGCACTGAGAAGGTTTAGGCAATGATGTGCAAGAAAACAAGAAAGATAAAAATAAACATCATGTCACTCATCTGCTTATATCATTACAAATCAGGTTCAGCATGGATTAATAAGTTTAAAGCAAGTCAGTTGCTTTGTCAATTATTTATTTTTAAATACGTATTTGGGAATTTAATGTAAATATATCTTACCAATATCGTCAATGTTGTGTATGACAGCCATCAACAAAGTTTCAATATAATTACAAACACTCTATATAAATGTGCAAGTAAAGTGTACCTTCATTTGTATACTGACACGATATTATGTTTATTTTTTTGTATAATTTGACTATTCGGACATTTAATTCAATTATAATATCAGTCATTTCCTTTATTTTCAGCCTCAAAATAGCTAAGTGATTCTTCAACAAACACTCTTCCAGCAGATTTTCTATGACTTGAAATGTTAACATGTTTTCATTTCAAAAAACATGTTTTAACGGTGTTGACAATCGATATCCTCTTAACATCAATCCTTATCTCTCTTTCTTTTGCTGGAGATTCTGAACCAAACGGTTGCAATAATGGTATGTATAACGTATGCACACACACATATATATATATAGAGAGAGAGTGAGAGAGAGAGTGAGAGAGAGAGAGAGAGAGAGAGAGAGAGATAGAGAGAGAGAGAGAGAGAGAGAGAGAGAGAGAGAGAGAGAGAGAGAGAGAGAGAGGGGACTGAAAATGGAAGTCGTATTTAGCTCCAAAAGCTATAAATGAACTAAAATCAAAACTCATTCGAGACTAACAAAGGCCATACGCTCCAGACTTCTTGGGACATACGCAAAAAGCGGCGGGGTTAAACGTGTTAAGTATTAAACATCCCTCTTTATCTCTAGCTAATGTATATGGTTGTCGTAATGTCTTTCAAAACTATTTCTCTACAAGTCGTCTGGATCATCTAACTTCAATTACACTGAATTGATCTTCCATATCAAAATAAACAAATTATGTGTTGTGTTTTTTTGTACAAATCAACACACACCAGTGCAATGACTACGCATAGAACATAAAGGTTTTATGCATTATGGTTTTTTTTTCTGGACAAATTTTTTTTTTAAAACAATCTATTTTTTTCGCGTCAAGTCGAAAACAATTTTTTTCTTTCAATTTGAGCATTACATATAGTGGCAGATGAGGGTGAAACAAACAATTTTTTTTTTATCAGAATCAAAAACAAATTATTTTTTTCTCCAAAAACTTGAAACACACTCTCAAAGTCATTGTGTTTAAAATGTTCGTTTTGTGCCTGTCTCAATCCAAGAAACTCTAGCCTGTGTTAGTCTTCTGTCTTTTCAAAATTCTTGATTATTGTTTTTTGTGGGCGTCAATTTCGCTGAACTAATACTATACCATGATTTTTATTTCTTTTTTTATCGTAAATTTTATTCTTTCAGCACTTTTTGAAATTGGCCCTTCTATGAAAAAATTCGACCTACTACTTTTTTTTTTTGGTATATAAATTAATATATCAAATGCTTTAAACATTGAACATACTAACTTATTTAATTTTCAGTTTATTGGAAAGTTTCCTCAAGAACACCATTAATTATTGGAAAAGATATAAGTCTGATTTGTAAAACAACTCCTGATGAAAATTTATGTACACAGTGCAGCAAAATGTGGTTTGGAGGTCCTGGTCAAATAGTATTATCGCTGAACGGTTTTCCAACAAAAAACTCATCAAAGTATTGGCCAGCAATAGGGAAGGATAGATTTGAAATAATTATAAAAAAAATCAACTGGGAAGATTTAAACAATGACTACATATGTTCCGTCGGTGAATACTCTTGCAAAAGAAATCTGACTATCGATATCGATAAGTTTGACCAGCAATACATGGATATATCAAAAGGTATATATAACTTACTGCTTTTAATATTTCAAAGTTTGCAACACATGCTGCTGTATCTTGTATGTATTTAATCAAAGAACTGTATGATTAACATTTTTTTTCTTCAAATAATGCTCACGATTCCAAAGTATTAAAGTCGATGTAGCATTAAAATGATTGGAAGTGGTTGACAACAACAAGCTCTTAAAACATGTTACATGGATATTTATAATTGTATGTCCTTATATTTGCCCTTCGCGTTTTTAAGTAATATGCATCACTCGCTTTCACATTTGTAGGTCTGAATCTTCCTGATCAAAATAAATACAGAAGGCGCTTCGGACATTCAAAATTTATAGTGTTATCACAATCTACTAGTAATTAAAATTCGAATGATATTATAACATGTATAACAAAATGTCATGGAATAGGATTTTTAGTTTTATACGACCGCAAAAATTGAAAAAAATTTAGTCGTATATTGGTATCAAGTTGGCTTCGTCGTCGTCCGTCGTCGTCGTCGTCCGAAGACATTTGGTTTTCGCACTCTAACTTTAGTAAAAGTAAACAGAAATCTATGAAATTTAAACACAAGGTTAATGACCATAAAAGGAAGGTTGGGATTGATTTTGGGTGTTTTGGTCCCAACGAATTAGGGGCCAAAAGGGTCCAAAATTAAACTTTGTTTGATTTCATCAAAAATTGAACTATTTGGGTTCTTTGATATACCGAATCTAACCAAGTATTTAGATTCTTAATTTTTGATTATGGGCCCAGTTTTTAAGTTGGTCCAAATCGGGGTCCAAAATTAAACTTTGTTTGATTTCAACAAAAATTCAACATATGGGGTTCTTCAATATGCTGAATGTAACCATGTATTTAGATTTTTAATATTTAGGACCGATTATCAAACTGGTTCACATTGTGGTCTAAAGGGTCCAAAATTGAACTTATTTGATTTCATCAAAAATTTAATTCTTGGGGTTCTTTGAAAGGATGAATCTAACCATGTATTTAGATTTATTGATATTGGAATACCACAAAGGGATGGTATAAGAATTGTCTTTGGGAGTAATGGCTCAAACCGTTAAAGAAATAAGGTGCAAAAAAGCGGGGAAAAGAGTTTCCAGGTTAATGGACAATTACTTAAGTACAAAACATAATTTAAAAGCAGTGTAAGTTTGGTAATTGAAACTCATTTTAATATCTCACCTAAACTGCTCTTAAATTATGTATATTGGAAATTTACCAAAAACTTTATTATTAATAAATTCCATTGGAAATTTGCCAAAACTTAGTTTACTGAACTTCATTGGAAATTTGCCAATATAAAATGTTGCATTGGAGTTATCTTTCTTTGTCCAGAATAGTAGTTAAATCAACTTAAATCATGACTGTATGACATTTTATATTTTATAATGCATTTAAATGAGTAGTTATTGTTGAAAACTCCATTAGAAATTTGAATTGAGATCTTTTTTTGGAATACCGGTAAGGGAAAGGGGGAGGTGAAAAAAAATTGGTTGGGGGTTCAATTTTTCTTATTTCAGATTTCAGAAATGAAAAAGAAAATTTCTTCAAATATCAAAGGATTAATATTCAACAGCATAGTGAATTGCTCAAAAGCAAAAGAAAATAGTTTAAGTTCATTAGATCACATTCATTCTGTGTCAGAAACCTATGCTGTGTCAACAATTTAATCACAATCCAAATTCAGAGCTGTATCTAGTTTGAATGTTGTGTCCATACTAGTCCCAACCGTTCAGTGTTCGACCTCTGCGGTCGTATAAAGCTGCGCCCTGCGGAGCATCTGGTTTGTTTTTGTTCTTTACCTTTTATATGTATCTTTCCTCCTTGGTTAATGAAAACCACTGCCCATTAATTTCAATTGAATATTGATAGCTCTTTTAATTTTCAATACATTTTATAGCCGACTTTACGGTATGTTTTTTTCTTTAATTGTTTAAGACCATACGGTGGCCTATACTTATTGTTTGAACTCACTTTGTTTTAACTTTGGTTGATAGATGTATCATTTTGAAATTATATCAAACCTCCTTATTATTAAAGTTTATCCAATCATAAAGGATATTATTTGCATTTATGTTTTTTCTCGATGAAGCGCTTGGTCACAAACTAGTTTTACATTATTATTTTATTAGTTAGTATTGGCCTTGAACTAACTGTCAGTAACTGCGACTACACTTAGATCTGTACATTTTGCTAGGGCCTTCAATCCTTTTTTTATCCCGACACATTCTTTATGTATGTCAAAATCAAGAATCTTTGGTTCATGTCTGACATTTTTTCTATTGGGTATAAATTAGGCCGTAAGTATTCTTAATTGATTCTTTTGATTTTGCAATTAAATTAGGGGTTCTCCATGATTACTTTTCCTCACAATGTTTTGTGAGTTTAAGAGGCCGTGTCAATAAGCATAGAGCTTCATACTGTACAAACATGGAATGTGCAAAAATTTAGATTTTGTTTAAAGTGCTCTTAATTGATTTGTTATATCATAAAAATCATTTTAGAGAGAAAAAAATAATTTTCGATTACATCATTACATCTCGTATCTAAGGAAAATGTTTCCTTAGTTACGAGTCCAAAAAGCGTACCAAAATTAGACAAAATCAACACATTTGCAGGCTACGTAGAGCAAAAGTGTGACTAGGAGTGTGTTTGTTGTTAAAAGTACAAAGTAAGGACTAGTTACCACTACAAATCATATAACACATTTTTATCAGTGATGATGCTTTTAAATACGTTGCTATGGCAACAGGAAAATGCAAAGGAATTCAAATTTGAAATATTAAGGAATACGACCTGATTTGTATCATATAAATACAAAATTCTGGACTAACAGTGATATGATGTATTATGTAATCCTAATATTACATATATATACTGTTAATCAAAAAAATAAAATTGGGTATACTCTTAAGAGAATGTTTTTGCTGACAGTTTCAAAAATGCCTTTTTCCCCATTTCTTCTGAGTATTCTGAAGTGTTCCAGATATGGGGCGAAGACTTGAGATGACCTGGCGTCACCCTACTGCTTATCTACTAACATTATTACACTGTTTTGTTTCATGATATTACTGTTTATAGATTGAGTATACCAATTATCAAGAAATTGGGACTAATAAAGGTGGATTCTAATGTAATACTAAGTTCTGAATTTCATAAATGATTTTGATTTTTTTAATATTAAGTTCATTTATTCAAACCTTTCCAATTACACAAATGAGATTTTTTTATATGTTCAACAGTTAATAACTTTACAGAGTTGGTCTGATTAGAATTCACTATAATTATTGATCTAACTTCTTTTTTTCTAATTAATGCACCCACAACATCCTATTAAAATAACCTAAATGTTAATTATTTGCTTTATTTCAACTATGGTCAAGCATCTTTAATTCAAAACCTGTTGATTTTTAAAATCAGTCAATTTACATGGTATTTGCTGGTAGTTTCTGAACCATTTTGGTTCGAAATTTTATACTATTGTTCAAGACTAGTAGGGTTAAGCTTGTAAACAAATTACCCTCTCACCTCACACATAAGGTGAGTGCCTGTCCCAATTCAGGAGCATGTGATTCAGTGGTAGTCATTTGGTTGAGTTAATGTCTTTTTGACATATACCCCATTTTCATATTCAATTTTCAAAGTCTGCCATAAACATTGTTTCTTAGTTTATAGTTAAAGCCTAAATAATGCATGGGTTTTCTAATTTATTTGCTTTAAATATTTGTTCATGCTGCTGGTTTTTATCATTGTTTATAGCTTGCTATAGAGTATAGGGTTTGCTCAATGTAGAAGGCTGTAAGAAGACCAATAGTAGACACATCAGTTTTTGGTTTTTGTGAGTATTTGTCTTATTGGCAATTATACCACAACTCCTTATTTGAGCTCATCTAATACACAAAAAAAATTTGTCATTTTACTGACTCTTCTCTCATTTTATCTTTATCCTTTGAAGGAATATACCTAAAACTTTAACTTAAACTGCATTAATGTTGTATATATTGTATTAGTATAAAGAGGTAGGGGTAGAAGGGGTCCTCATTCCGAAATCCCTGGCTTAAAAACAATAAATCCTGAGGTCCCAACTATAAATTAATTTAAATCCCAACATCGCGAAATTAGAAAAAAATATTCCCTCATCCCGAAAGGGTAAATCCTACAATCCCGAGCTTAATCACACCTGAACCCAAACTAGACCAAAAGTCACGTTGAAGGTCCTATCTCCTCGGGTTTTCCCCCAATCAGGGACGGTTTTGAATACAAGTATTGTTAAGTCAAATTTACTCCAATATCATACATTCTTTTCTATTCATGTGATGTCTCTAATTTCTGATGAATTAGTTCTTTAAAAAAAACTCTGATTAAAATATATTTTCGAAGAATACAAACTTTTCATCAATTCCAACTCAAAAGAACATTTATCAATTTTGCGGGATAAGGTAATGTAGAGATTGATCACCAAATAAATTACAAATATGAAGAGATTGTCAATCATTTATGGAGTCCCTCAAGTGCCATGTAAATGAAATAGATATTTTCTTTTGCGAGAGGTTTAATCTAATGCAGACCAGTTTGAAAAATCGTGCCGAAACTATACTCATGCACAACTTTTTTTTTAAAAATGCTTCGCCGATAGCAGCCTGATACGACCGCTGAGGTAAAACACTGAACAGTTGGTGCATTTTTGAACACACTATTGAAGTTTGATACAGTTTGAATGGATTGTGATCAAGTTTTTGACATAATATAGGTTTCTGACACATAATAAATGTGGCGAAAGATCTTAAAAATTTGAAATAGGCAAAATCCCGCTTACATGTTTAACCCCACCACATTATGCATATATGTGCCTGTTCCAAGTCAGGAGCCTGTAATTCAGTGGTTGTCGTTTGTTAAGTGTTACATATTTGTATTTCGTATTTTTTTGTACTTAAATGAGGCCGTTAGTTTTCTCTTTTGAATTGTTTTACATTGTCATTTCAGAACCTCTTATAGCTGACTATGCAGTATTAGCTTTGCTCATTGTTGAAGGCCGTACAGTGACCTATAGTTGTTAATTTCTGTGTCACTTTGGTCTCTTATGGAGAGCTGTGTCATTGGCAATCATACCACATCTTCTTTTTTTTTTTTTAACTTTTATACCAACTATTGTTTAATTTTCAATTACAGATTTCTTGCTATTGCAAAATACTTTGCGATCAGATATTTTTTGCTTATTGCGCAATACTGTGGAATTGAACAGTTCTTGCTAATGCAACAACTTGTGTTATTGAAGATTTTCTGTTATTTTGCAATTTTACTATGACGCAATTATGTACAATTGAAGATTTATTGTGCAATACTGTAAAATTGAAGATTTTTTGCTATTGCGCAATACTGTGTATTTGAAGATTTCTTAATATTGTGTAACATTGTGATATTGCGCAATACTGTGCAATTGAATATTTCTCAATGTTGCGCAATACTATTCAATTGAAGATTTCTGACTATTACGAAAAACTTAATATTTTTATTTATATAAATCAGAAATGATCAATGGGAAAAAACAAAAAATATATGACACCCCCACCCCCCTAAAAAACATGCTTTAAAAAGTCGTGTGCACCAGTTTTAAAGTCATGCACACGAATTTTCAAATTGGTTCGCACCTGATTTAATCTACAGCAAACAAAATATTTATATTTACATGGCACCTACGGGGCTCTGTAAAGATTAAATCCCAAAAGTTTAAAAAGATAATAGATCAAATAATAATATTCACTTTAATTTCTATTTGAAATGACAACGCTACAATAAAGTCAATTGAGTATTTTTGTTGACAATCTTATCTGACAGAGGGAGGTATGATACAAGCCATTATTTAAACCCTGAAATTGCAGAAAAAAACATAAAAGTAAAATTATAAAAGTCTATCAAAAGTATGATATCTTTATTGATAAATCAACAGGCTATTAGACATTGAATTTTAGACCAAATTTGGTTTTATTTGGCCCAGATATTTAGCAGGAGCTATTTTTGTAAAGAATTACAAAGTTTACTAAAAGTGTTGAAAAACTTTCTGCAAAGGCCAATAACTCTTTATGGGTCAATGGCAATTGGCAATTGAGCGGCAGTAATTCAACATCGGTTTGTCTATGTAATTTGAAAGGCCATATCTCCTTGGCCAATTTTGGTTATGTTGACTTATTTTCAAATCTTACTTGTATTATGACTTTATTTTCGAATGCAGAGGGCCGAAAATATTTATGGTCACCCTCTCCTATAGTATTGAAAAATCAAAGAGAAGTGTGTTTAGGGCATACAATACAGTTTTGATCCCATATTGAAATTTTGATGAAATTTGCATATTTATTAATACCAGTCCTGATTAAATCAAATATGTAATAAAAAATATATACCTGCATGTGCTACTTTTTGAGTAAGATAAGGTCGACATTTCAGATGTTTGAACAAATTTGGATTTGTGGACTTAATTTTCCATTCAAAGAAAATACATAACTTTTTTTTATTTTAAATGTTTTTCATTAAATTATCTGTAATTTCTGTTTTATATAAAAAATCTTTAAATTCATGAATTCTTTTTAAATTTATATTTATCAAATATTCATGAATGTAGAAAAAACGCATTTTTGCTGATATTTTATTAAATTAAAACAAATGCATTATTGACACTTTCTTGAAACTTGATACAAATAATCTTCATACAAACGTTATTAGTTGGAATGATAAAAATCAGTCGAATTATATACATCTTTTCCCGATATTTCCCAGTTTGACGTCGCGAAAACAATATTTTACGTTATCAGCGTCAAATAAATGTTACCTCCCCTATAACTATATCGTATGCCGTTACACTTGGATCTTGGTCCAGTCACAATTTCCCACAAGAGCCTATGCAATTTTTCGCGTATTGCTGTTTCAAAGAAAGATTGAATGCATAAAATCATCGAAGAAAGTTGATTCTTGTTGAATTATCATGAAATAATATAATTTAATTTCGGGTGCCACATGTGGAGCAGGATCAGCATTCTCCTCTGGAGCACCTGAGATCACCCCAAAGCTTTTTGTGGGGTTGGGGTTGCTTAATCTTTAATTTCTGTATTGTGTTTTATTAACTATTGCATGTTTGTCATTTTCGTTTAAAGCCATGGCATCGTTAGTTTATTTTTGATTATGAGTTTGAATGTCCCTCTTTTACACCACATATGCTGGTTGCTATGCAATAAGTAGTGTTACATAAGATATTTTTCAATATAAGATCATTATGCACATGATGCATAATTGATCTTTTTATGTTAGTTTAGTTTTTATCAGGTATTTATACTTTTAAATTGTGCTTGTTATCCATGAATTGGGCGTGGGTATTTTAAAGTATCAGTTGGTTACTAGGCATTTATGTCATGAATAAGTGTTGCTAAGGAGAGTTTCGCATATCTTAACGCACAATTTGACTGTTATTGTGTTTTATTTTATCATCAGCAGGCTTCAAGTGACTTATTTTGTACATTTTTGTTAAAAATCATTATTAAATATTTTCAGCCTCAGTAGGTTGCTATGCAAAAAATATGGTTGCCATGGAGATTTAATGCATACTTTTCTACTCAATTGAAAACACTTTTATGTGACACTTATTTTTTCAGTACAAATTAAATCATATGTGCGTTTTTTTTTATGATAGTGACCCCTTTTAGGTGACGGAATTGGTAGTTTTTGTACAAAATTGCTTCCGAAAGAGCATAATGTTGGGTAGCTGCCACCAATAAAAATTCAATAGTCTACCCAATTTTATTTTTTCTTTGAATTATATGATAGTCATTCATTTTTGTCAGTACCATATTTTATATTATATACATCTGGATTTTTTCAATTTTGACCCAAAAATTGCTTATTTTTGTGTAAAATTTATAAACTTGAACCCTTTAAATTTCTTGTTAACATAGCAACCATAAATAAACATTTTTTTAAGAAAAGATTTTTTTTAGCTTATAAATTTAAGGTTATATAATTAAAATATTTATTTGCAATAACCACTATTCTTTATTCTGTTCTGATATTATATTTCATGTCGGAATATCCTGTTTTTTACCTCAAATATTGTCTCAGTTTCTATGGTTACCATTATTTAACTGTCAAAATAGTTTTTTTGCTCACAAATGATCGTTATTGTTTGTCGTATGATCTTTTAAGACTAAGACGTTTATTTTAAGCAAGGTTTGATGATTTTTTATGTTTTTCACTTTCCACCTGAAGCTCTATGCTTATTGGCACAGCCTCTTAACACTTCATCATCTAATCATAATTATAATCATAAAAATGGTACAGTTTTTACTGTATATATTTCAAGAGGCTAGCTTTTTTGGAATCAAACCACAAAACACAGATCCAGTTCGAATTTGGGTAGCGCAACCTTTACCGTTCTTTAAGCCTCGGTCACACCTTACCGGATAGCTCGAACGGACGCCTAACGGATAACTTTTTTTTTCAATCCGTTCATGTCCGTTAGACGTCCGTTCTTATCCATTAGACGTCCGTCCATATCCGTTGCATGTCCGTTAAGCGTACGTTCTATCCGTCGACGTCCGTTCTGTCCGATGGAAAATTTTGAGCATGTTCAAAACTTTGAACGGACGTCCAACGGATAAAATGTCCGTTGAACGTCCGTTAGGCGTCCGTTTTGTACGGTACTCGTCCGTTTCGTTTCCGTTTTGTATCCGTTACGTGTCCGTTATACATCCGTTGGAGGTCTGGAAGATAAATTCACCAATGGACTTCTACCGGACGTTGAACGGATAAAACGGATGCTGAACGGATGAGAAACGGACATTATTCTGGACGTATAACGGATAAAACGGATGATGAACGGATCTGAAACGGATAAATGCCAATTGAAAATTTCGTGTCAGAAATGCCAATTATTGGTATGTCAGATTTCTTAAGGTTCATGAATTCTTATTATTTATAATCGATCTTAGAGTATAGGCACGTCTTCACAATCAAGCAGTTCTTATTCAGGCCAGACACTGCTCTTTGGCGGAATTTTGAGGAACAAACCAAAACCAGTTACACAGAGACATTTTGAATATTTATGCGATTTACATGTATTATTATTGTCGCCTTTGATTTTTCCGTATATCTTGTTCATCCGTTTTATCCAGTACGCTTCCGTTAGGTGTCCGTTTTATGCGTTACTCGTCCGTTGGATGTACGTTCGACATCCGTTCTGTCCGGTACGTGTCCGTTTCTCGTACGTTGCATATCCGGTGTGTGTCCGTTATGCATCCGTTACACGTCCGTTTTATTCGGTCATTACATCAACGGACTCACAACAGATAACAACTTGGTCAACGGACAACTTTTATTTTCATCCGTTAGCCGTCCGTTCGTGCTATCCGGTAAGGTGTGACCGAGGCTTAAGTTATGTCTCTATATGACGTTACATGTACATACATGTTTTGTACATTCATTTTTTGGTGATATGCCAAATTTGATGTTCAATTTTGATAATAACAGAAAGGTCAGGTCAAATTGTTAAAAAGCTCAAATATTGTTCGAAATCATGTCACATCAGTATGTATTTTTTTTTCTCTTATAAAATTTGAGAATACTTAATTTAATGTGAAGTCCACCAAACTGATGATATTGACTTGCTGGCTTCCAATATACAAATGTCTAGATAGAACAAGGTCTTTTTTATGACGGGACATCTATTTCCAATGACATTTGGTATTTGCTATTTTTCTAATTGAAATTGGTGTACATGTCGTTCATAATTCATTAGACTAACATTAATGATTCTTTAACTTTTGCTGCTGATAAACATAGCTAATCGTTTTTTTATATATATATTTCAGATAATGCATCTTCAAGACATACCCGTGTAAATCTGCCGATTGCTTTATCAATAGGAAGCATAGTTTTAGCATTTATAGTTATCATGATTTTTATAAAAGTAAGAGAAAGTCAAATGTATTCATATAGTAACGATGAAATCAAGAAAAGTTATGCAATCCCTGAGGGTTCTCCTATGATTTAATATTGACAGATAACATTGAATAATTCCACTTGTAACAAGAGGAGTACAATATTCTCATATGTTTTACATAGAAAGAATAAACTACTGTCATAATGATGGTAATGAAAAAGGAATACATTTTCATTCATTCTATAAACAAATGAGTTTTCTTATAGACAATAACAATTGTTGGTGGTTCGTTTACAATATATATAGTTAAAAGGAAAAATACTTAATTCCAAGGTACTAGTATATCTAAATAGGGGAAAGTGCATAAAAACTGATGGCATCAAACGTTAAACTTAAAAGTTTATCAACAAACGGAACATATGAAACCACTGTCATATTCCATACTTGGTACAGTCATAACCGGTAGCAAATGGTGGATTAAACCTGGTTTAAAAGCTAGCTGACGTCTGTGCTGACAAGAATTACTGTTAACAAAACGTTTGATTTTTTGGAAAAAAAACTAAGGCTTTTCTACCCCAGGAATAGATTATCTTAGCTGTATTTGGCAAAACTTTTAGGAATTTTGGTCCTCTTCAACTGCGTAATGTATGTTGCCGTTCTAACGTTTTTGGATGAGAGCGTCACTGATGAGTTTTTTGTAGACGAAACGCGTGTGTGGCGTAAACACCAAATTTGATCCTGGTATCTATGATGAGTTTACTGTGGATTCATTTATTTACGTTGTATCAATTTTTGTGGATTGCGGAAACCTTACATTTTCGTGGATACTTAATTTCGTGGTTTCGCCAATCCGTGCATACAACATGAACAAAGACTAAAACAAATTTGTAATAAGTTGAACATTTTAATTCGTTGATCACCTGTGCCCACGAAATCCACGAAAATTGGTATCCAACGAATATTGATGAATCCACAGTATTTGTCCTTCAAATTCTATAATATTATAGCTGTTTATAATTGCGTTATTTTAATAAATTAGATGAGCAAACCACAAAGACATGTAAGGTAAATTAGGAGATAACTGTATTGTATTTTAAGCTCCGACGGCATCAATTGGTTATTTCATATCACAAACCCATTGTTGCCCTGATTGTATAGCCAATATGTGATAGATATCGTTATGGAATAGACAAAAATTGAATAAATGCCAACAAAAATACATAATCATATCTAGCTATCTCTGGTACGTATGAAACAAAAACTCAGAATCAAGGATCTCCTTGGTTGCAAATTTCTTCTCGATATCAACAATTGAATTTTGTTTTATTAAACATGTTCCCAGAGTTCAGAATCACGTATTTGTATTGAAAGGGTTATAAAAAAGAAGATGTGGTACGATTGCCAATGAGACAACTGTCCACAAGAGACCAAAATGACACAGACATTAACAAATATAGGTCACCGTACGGCCTTCAACAATGAGCAAAGCCCATGTTAGTCAAACAAAACATGTATTACACAACCTTACTATTTTATCAATGTTTTACATTCCTTTATTTAATACAATGTATACACATGGAAAAAAGTATTGCAACACCAAGTTGAAATTCAAATTAAAAAAACACTCTATATTTTTTGGTGATATAATTTGTTAAAATAGAACTAGTTAAACATTATTTAAATATCACCTGACTTTAAACAATAAGTATCGACTCGATAAGTTCTTATCTGCACATATGCAGCTGCTGTACTCGTAAACAATAAAACAAATGTTTTTGATATCGAAAACTCTGGTGTAATAATTTTTGAGTAATACATAAATTGCTCTCGATAAAATCTAATACGTTGTTACATACACGAGCGAATCGTACAAGTTGAGATATATACATATAAACACCATAAGATGGTGGCAAGGGAACGTCACCATCTAAAAATGGATACTTAACGATACGAAATGAAAAATCATCTCTTTTATCATAAATTTTTGTATTAAGCTTCCCGTTAATGATATCAAGATCGAGGCAATAAGAGGCTGTTTTTTGAGCATTAAAAAATCAAGGTGTTGCAATACTTTTTTCCATGTGTATATATGTTATTTATCCATGTATTGCAACATAGGTTGAATATTAGACTATAATATCTTAATGTAAACAATATGTATGTAAATAATTATTAATCATCAATTTGAAAAAAATGCTTTCCATATTAAGTGAGCGTATTCTGTACTTCAAATAAAAAATGTGTGATTTTCTTGTCTTTTTTTTTTGTATAGCTTTTTCCATAAACTGTACATATTCAAGATGAAGTGCACTGCATCGATACTGTTTATATTTCCCTTAATCCTAATATTAAAGTGTCCAGTTTGAACTGATCTATCCTAGATTCAGAATTTCGAAAAAATATAATTGCTTATGATTCGAAAAGCAGCTTGACTTGATATGACAAGAAATAGTGTATTCAGACAACAACTCCGAGCTGTGGTCACATTCAGACATCAGTGCAGTAGGCATAATTTATTGGTTGGTCATGCGTAAGTAATTACAATCGTTGTTTTGCTTCCCTTTATTCTCAATGGCAGTTCACTTGTGTTTCGAATATAATTTTGATAATGATCAGATTCTTAGGAGAAGGTTTCAAAATCTGTGTCTTTTTCATGAAAAAGGGGGATAGTTTGTTATTCGCACACCAGAAGCAGTTTAAAGTGGCCATGATTGCCCGGAATACACTTAGAATACTGACAAGTGGACACCAAAAAAGGCAATAACGTAATTAATTAAAGCAAATCTATGTATCATTATTGTGAAGTCAGGTAACCAGATGAAGAGTTATAATTAGTAGTAGTCAAATTATCTAGATGGGTACTCTAAATGTGAACCTCAAACATTTCGTCGAAACGATGCATTAATCAATGATTTGAAAAATGTGTCTACATTTTAGGTGTATAACTGCATTTATAAGTCATGATTTAAGGAAATACAGCGTTAGCTTGAATCTTCGTGAAAGAAACACGGGATCTGGAACAACCAAGTAAACATCTGAGATTCAATATCAGTTCTCGAGTTCAATATTAGAGGAAAGAAGTAATTACAACTTTGGTTTCTTCTGGTGATTTTTGTTCATCCTTGTCGATCTCTTCCTATTTTCATATGAGTCGGAGTTACGTCAAACACTTGTCAAAAAGATAATTAAAGAAGCAATTGATTTAATTTCTCATTTAGATATATAGATGATGCTCTTTCAATTTACAATCCAAACTTTTCTAATTGGTTTCCATTATATGCCCTAGAAAAGAAAAAAAACAGAATCAAAAGTCAAGGTTTCCTCCGCCTCATTTTAAGACTTTTGGAAATATAATTTTTCCTCACCTTAGCAGCAATACATGTATATACCTGTAAAACATATATACATTTCCCAACTTATTTGGATTTCAAGAGCAGCTTGCAGCTGCTACTCAGACTTTATAAAACGTCACTAGTGTTGAAGAAAAAAAGTTGATGATCCAAGGTAATGTCAAAGAAAGTCTCGTCTTGTTTCTAACAAATTCTTCGGAAGATATCCAGACCTTATTGATAAATTTTCCGTAGTTTCACAAATAATACATGATCATATTGAAGTATGGATTCTTGATACTGATATTGATTATCATCAAAATTACATGTTAAAGTCCTTGCACATTTGTAACCATTATTTTTTTTTATTATACACCTGGAAAGTAGTATTGCAACACTTTCATTGAAAACAATGTAAAATGACATGATTGTAGAATATGTATAATTTGGGTTTTACCAAATACTTTTATTCCGTTTATATTTTTCAAAATTGAATTCATGGTACAAACTTACTTTTCACCCAATATTAATGCTACATGCATAGGACATAACAGCTGCACAGAAATAAATTTTCGCGCTTTTCACAAGAAAATGAAAATTTTCAAACATTAGGTCTGCAAAAAATATAGACTTTTGAATGCCTTAAACTCATCCAGAACTGTTTGAAATGCCTATTTTAACACACATTTTCTGTATCATATGTTTAGTTTACTGTTAAAAACTTTTATAAAGTGTCGGTATAGAATATAAGACAAATCTTGAATAACTTTTTCAGTACAGCTCTAGTATTATATTCTTTATTCCAAAAGCAATACAGCTAATAGGTATCAAGTACAATAAATATTACATTAAATATAGTAAGGAACAAATATTACAATAAGGTAATTCATTAATATTCAATTAATACAATTAAAAACAAATGTAGGAGCATGATATTAATTAGCATTATTTAACAATCTTAATTAAAGTATGATATACACTTTCAACGATTACGATTTTTTTCGGCAATACATAAATACTTTCCAAAATTATTAAGTTCTTTTATATTACAAACAGTTAACAATTATAAAAGTTTAAATACTGATGGATTTCTCCAATAATAAGGTTCGATATACTTCATACGAATATCTTTGTATCCAATACATTCCAAAACAAAATGATATTCATCTTCAACAGAATCACAGTTGCATACATAACATATTCTATCGTTTCTGTTTATATTTAAAAACCTTCCAGTTTCAATGTTCAAATTATGTGCACGTATACGATACTTGCTTATTAAAGATTTATATCTAAAATTAACAGGTCTACTAAGATAAAACTGCAAACTATGACTGTCATATATGTATTTGTAAAACAGACATTTAGAAGACTCCTCAAAAAATGACATTGCTTCAGATATAAACCTATCTGTAACACGCTGTTTGATATTAGCTATGAAAAGATCTACATTTAAAACATTTTGTGTCAACCAGACATGATTTAAGCCATAATTACATAATAAATCTCGTAATTTACATGACCAATTCACATACCTGCCAACTTTCACGATTTAGGCGTGTACTACACGATTTTGACCCTTAGTCACGATTGCACGATCGTGTTCCTGAAAAACCCTCTAAAACACGATTTGGTGAAAATCTACACGAAAAATATTGTTGTTCCCGATTTTGAACTGTGTCTAATGGAGGAAAATCGTGTTCAGCCAATCAAATTGTGTGTTTCTCATGATCAAATTAATCAGCCAATCAAAAACGTTTTCTCTCAAGATTGTTTTAAACATGCTAGATATTGAACTTGTGTTGTATTCCACTGTTTGTTGATGTAAAAACGTGAACATGGCAAATGATTTTTCAACTGCAAGGAGGTTCTTACACAGAATAAGAATAAAAGCATGGCTGATTGACAAACTTCAATGATGCAGTACTACCATGAATATAATAAATAGTAGTTTATTCACTAATGTATTGACATTACATATACACTTGCTGTAACATAATTTCATTTATGTATTCAATCATTTAAAGTATAATGTACTATTCATTATTTTTCACATGGACCCCCACACCCACATCAACTTGAGGAATCCTTTAAATGAGGGACTACCCTTAGTCAAGGGGTCACTCTTGTAAAAAATAAAATAGAAAAATGTAGATTTATTAACTTTAAAATGGGAAATTCTGACATTATATTTGGAACAGCTTTTCTAAATGAAGAGTCCTATTATTTTGAATAATAAAGAAGATATAAGTCCAAGAACATATCAAAATTCTTGGACATGTGTTGACCATATAATACCAGATAGGTCATAAGATGTATATAGTTCTTTGGGAAAAGTTTCTTTAAATAATATGCATATGAATGTGTGCTCAATTGTACTTTAAAAGTGGTTTTTAATGTCCTAACATTGAGGGGGGATCCCTATGTGTTGTTCCCAACCTGATAAAGGTCCTTCTTTGTGTATAATTTTAAATTGGAAAAGTCAACAACTATTTAGTATCCTTACACATGAAAATAATTCCTGGTCTTACAGCTACATGTTCATGTTTTCTGCTGATATAATAACTAGAATCATGCAAATAAACTTTAAAAAAAGGGATGTAAGCTCATCTTACAAATCATGCAAATATGACACTTTTTCTAGACTACAAAACAGCACACGCAAAATAGTCGTTGCAAAGAATTTTAAACTTTGAAATTGTTGTTGCGCGCTAAAACCCCCATGGGCATTTTCAAAAGTTGGCAGGTATGAATTCAATTAGCTTTTACTTTTTACATTGCTAGCCTCCAGCATTTCTTCATAACAATTTTTTAGAATACAATTGTCAGTTTTTAACAATTTACACCAATATTTCATCATTTTACAGTATCTATGTACATACATAGGGACTCTACCTAGTTCAAAATACACCATGTAATTTGTAGCACTCTTAACTTTCAAAATCCTCTTTAAAAATATAAGTGAAGAGTTTCATTGTCAAATGTTTTATGATATCCCCAAACTTCGCTACCATAATTCACTATGCTTGACACATATATATCAAATAAAGACAGTAGTGTTTCTGTATTAAAAAAGTCTTCTTGAATTTAACTGAATAAACTTAACACAGCTTTTTTACCTAGATTTGACAACATTTTCTGAGTATTCGTAAAAATACCATTATAATTTAACAGCATACCTAAATATATGAGTTCATCACATAACTCAATATTCTCTCCATTAATAAACCATTTTTCATCTGGTTTGATAACACCTCTGTTTTTAAATACAACAATCTACGTTTTTAACATATTTATATGTAAATTATACCCTTCAGAACATATTTGTACAGCATCTATCATTTTTTGAAGATCGTTTATATTTTCGCTGAAAATAACAGTATCGTCAGCATACATTAATAAGTAAAGATTGAGCATGTTCATGTCATATGATTGACAACCATGTTTTATTAATTCTATTTCAATATTATTGACATACATAGCATATAAAAAAGGTGACAAGGATTCCCCTTGCATTAGCCCAATGTCACAGTTAAAGAACTCAGAAAAAATTCCCTCATGTTAAACACATGATTTCAAGTTAGAATACATTGATTTTATTAAATGTCACAATTTTCCGGTTATACCACATTAAGCTAATTTCATCCATAGTTTAAAAATGCTTAACACTGTCAACAGCTTTTTTATAATCAATAAAACAACAATATAACCTTTTTTCCGTTTCTCAAAGATTTTGATATGATGGAATGAAGAGCAAATATGGCATCATGAGTTCCGTGGCCAGGCCTGAATCCGAACTGTGCGTCTGTGATGATACTGTTTTCCTCGCTCCATTTCAGCAGTACCGTATTGATAGTGGCTGTAAAAAGTTTTCCTATATGAGACACTAATGATATACCTCGGTAATTTCCAGGGTCATTAACCATACCTTTTTTAAATAACGGCACTATTATACTTTTCACCCAAAGTTCTGGGAAGAATCCAGTACATAAAATTACATTAAAGAGTTTACACAATAAAGGTAATAAAACTGGCTTGCTTTCAATTATATACTCGTTCACAATATTGTCTACTCCTGGAGATTTATTCTTGTTTAATTTTCTTACATTGTCTTCAAGTTCCTTTTCGGTGCATTTCTGTCTAATTCTTCTAAATTAGACACGTTATCTCCTTCTATCTGATTCTCAGTACTTGCATCATTGTCATCTTTAGAAATCAGATCTTTAAAGTGATCAAAAAACTATTCTATTGAAATGTTACTTGAAAAAGTTTTTTTCGATTTTTAAATTTTCGGTAAAAACGTTTCGGATTCGATTTTGTCATTGCGTTAAACATGTTTCCTTGTTTGGTTTTATAATTTCGTTTAAGTTTGTTCTCCGTAACTTTATATTTTTGTTTATCTAAGTTCAGTTTTAGTCTATTTTCCTTTGAATGATTTCGGTTAAACTGCATAATTGCATGCTTATAATTCTTATATAGTAATTTACAATCGTATGTTATCTATGGTTTGTCTTGCTTAAAGTTCGAATTAGTATTCGGTTTACGACCAGTGCAATTATCACAGCGTTTTGTTCGTTCTACTTCTGTGTGTGTATATTTTTCAAAAATATTTATCAAAATAGCGTTCATTTCATTCACAGCATTATTAATAGCATCAGCATCTTCTATAATACTTTTGTGCAGTTCTTCGAATTTCTGTGCATTATGTGTTAGATCTTCTCTGACTTCATCCCTAAACTCTTCATTCCATCGTATCGCATTATACTTATTTTTTTTACATGTACATACAGTTTTCTGGCATAAGCCTTTTAATTTAATATCTAAAAATATGGAGCATGACATGAAAAAGTTGTAAAATGTCTTACAATAAAACTATTAACAATTGAAAATTAGTTACAAGATAACAACATGTAATCTATAACACTACAACCATTTTTATTTTGAAATGTAAACTGTTTACTTGAGTCACCGAAACGTCCATTGCATATCCTAAGGCAGCAACCATTTGATTTTCGTGGGGGGGGGGGGGGGCTGTGTTTTTTTTTGGAAAAAAAAGTTTGTTTCCAGTTTTTGGAGAAAAAAATAATTTGTTTTTGATTCTGAGAAAAAAAATTGTGTGTTTCACCTTCAGCTGCCACTATATGTAATGCTAAAATTGAAAGAAAAAAATTGTTTTCGACTTGTCGAGAAAATAATAGATTGTTTATTTGTCCAGAAAAAAAACCCATAGCACCCCCCCCCCCTCACCCCCTCACCCCCCCCCCCCCCCCCCGAAAATCAAATGGTTGCTGCCTAAGGCCAGCAGATTTACACAAATCTAATATGTGTTTACCAAAAAAGTTCGGTCTTTTTAAATCTTCAGTCAATCTATCAACTAACCGTACATCCGCATTATAGTCAATTAAATTGCCAACTTTATCCAGTAATTCTTTGATTAACCCGTCATGTAAAATATAGTCTGGTTCGTTACCCACTCGGCCGTTTAAATCACCAATAACGGCAATGTTAGCTAATTTTGAATACATTTCAATTTGATGTTGTAAAACATCGAAAACGTCAATATCATACTTTCTATAATAAACATTTTTATCGGGTGGTATTTATATATCTAACAAATAAAGAAATTTTCATTATCGAACATTATATTTTTATCAATTTTTATCCATATCATACAATGAATACAGCAATCGATAATTTCTAAATAGAGCTTTCTTACAAATTAACGAAAGGTACAAACGAACGTAAAAAGAGCACGTACATGTATTTCATTTCCACAATAACAGTTAAAAGAGTCTTTGTTTTATCCAGTAAAACAGCATTCTTTTCTACATCAAGTTTATTTTTTCAAAACTAATGGTATCGTAAATAATGCACGATTTTTATATAATCAAACAGAGAAAAACAGTGTCATATACACTTACGTCCGATACGTTACTGACGTAAACCACGAGTACACACATTTCCGCGGGATTTTTTTAAGCACGAGTTGCACGATTAACATTTCAATGGCATTATTGAATTACGTTAGTCTAAATTTAACGACAAGATTCACATTTATTATTTTTTATAGTAAACTTTCAGCAAATTGTCAAAGTGGAATATCGAGATTTGCAAAAAAAAAATATGCTACAATGTTTTTAAAAAGAAATGTTAAATAAATCTAGCAAAAGATTCATGGTTGACTCTTTTTGTGCACAAAGTAATTGCATTGAAGATAAAGGATTACACATTTTAGATTGAGTTGTATATACTTTAATCAAGGAATAAAGCACCATTATTATTACTCTTTATTTAAATGAAAGAAACTTTTTTAATTGTCAAAACAAAATTTAGATCAAAAGATTGATTAGTAGGATGTTAAAAATCTGTTTGAAAACTAATTACAAACTATTTAGTTAAATTTGGAACACATCATTTATTTCAAAATAGCCAGTAGCAATTTTTGTTCTAATATCTTGATTACAATACAATGAAATCTTACCCTTGTGGTCATTCATGCATAGTTACTTAGTACACGGAAAAAGTATGTACTATGAAAATTAGAAGGCAAATTCAAGCAATTTGATTGGACGAGAAGTTGTAAGTATGTGCTAAGTCTCGGTTATTGTATAGAAAGGTATATACTATGAAAATTAGAGCGAGGGGCTTTGCCCCAAGCTCTTATTTTCATAGTATATACCTTTCCATACAATATCCAATTTAGCACATATTTACAACTTGAGTAATCCTGTAATTAGTCTATTGATATGTTTTGGCTGACTGGATGTAGCTCATTTACGTAGTTTTGTAAATCTACTCACTATCATATATCATTGTAAAAATGGGATTACAAAAGGCCCTTGACTTTAGAATGTAAAGAAGGTAGCTGCTGGTGTAAGTATGTTTATTGATATGAACGAAGCGTTGTTTTACTATACATGTACTTATTTACATGGTAAGATGACATTTAAATGAATTGATCAAGAGCAGACAATTCTTAAATTGCAGTGAAAGCTTTACATTCTTGAAAACATTTTTTTTATTTCACATAAAACCTAAAACTGTCACAAACAGTTGGATCCCCCTCCCACATCTTTGGTTGGAACACCTTTTAAAAATGACTGGATCTGCCCCTGGTATGTACCCATACAGGCGCGAATCCAGAGGGGGGGGGGGGGGGTTCCGGGGGTTGGAACCCCCCTTTTTTTGGACGATAATGCATTTGAATGGGGACATGTAATTGGAACCCCCCCCTTTGTCCTGGGTTAGGACCCCCCCCCCTTTTTAAAATGGCTGGATCCGCCCCTGCCCATAGGTAGTCTAGTGGATAGTTTATATGCATGAAATATTTGTCACTGGACATTAGGCAACCAATATCGACCTATTTATGACTAAATATATCAAATTGCTTTATTAATAATTTCCCTTCAAAAGATTCATGGTTGACTCTTTTTGTGCACAAAGTAATTGCATTGAAGATAAAGGATTACACATTTTAGATTGAGTTGTATATACTTTAATCAAGGTATAAAGCACCATTATTATTACTCTTTGATTAAATGAAAGAAACTTTTTTAATTGTCAAAACAAAATTTAGATCAAAAGATTGATTAGTAGGATGTTAAAAATCTGTTTAAAAACTAATTACAAACTATTTAGTTAAATTTGGAACACATCATTTATTTCAAAATAGCCAGTAGCAATTTTTGTTCTAATATCTTATTACAATACAATGAAATCTTACCCTTGTGGTCATTCATGCGTAGTTACTTAGTACACGGAAAAAGTATGTACTGTGAAAATTAGAAGGCAAATTCAAGCAATTTGATTGGACGAGAAGTTGTAAGTATGTGCTAAAACATCGTATTCACATAACATATTTACAAATTCATCGCTTGCTAATTTACGTAGTAAGCCCTTTGAAATATTCCACGAGCATATTTTTAAATTTTTCGAAACTGATTTTTCTCTAATACTGTACCATCCTCCTCAGATTCCTATTTCTCCCATAATTTACCTTCGACATACAATTAATGATGCGTCTATGTAGTCTTAATTTTGCCTGACATTTAAGTAAATAACACAATTCACTTTTGAACCATAAACGGATTTTAAGTATTTGGTAAAACGCAAATTGTAAACATTCTACAATCACAATGAATCATGTCATTTTACATTGATTTCACTGGAAGTGTTGCAATACTTTTTTCAAGGTGTACATAAACATATGAAGTGCACGGTATTTATACATCCCACTGTTATGTAATTATGCTATGGTTTATTACGAGTTCTTGTCTTTCATGTTTGCTTATGTACTTAGTCTATATGCCATTATGTATTTCTTTCTTGAAATAGTTATTTTAAAGTGATTAAGATTATATCACAGTGTTGACTTCTGTACAACGATTTTTGACTTTAGTCGATCATTCAAACATGTTTTCAACGTATGAATTCTATGTTTTATCAGAGACCTTATTGTCTTGACCCATTCTGACAATGTGTCCAGTTCAACTTCCTTTAGTTAGGCTCATGCTCTGACGTAGTTCTGAATTGAATTTATAATTATTTTGTATTTATAGTTTTAATTGATCCGTTGGGGTTCATTGAACCTAATTTGTAGGACCATTAAATGTCACCTTTCGGAGATAAACATGTTTTATTTTGTTTAGGTTTTAAAACTAGCTTATTTAACCTCTCACCTGCATGATAGTTGAATAGAACTCCATTATATTGACAACATTGTCATAACGAACAGACATAAAAGGTATACCATGTTTGAATGATCGACTAAAGTTCCTTTTCAAAGAAAAAGAAGATGTGAAATATCTGTAATCTCTTTAAGGAGCTAGTATTTGATTTTAATAGGGGAGGCTAGGATGACCAATTTTGTCCTGCCTTTTTAGCTCACCGGGGCCCGAAGGGCCTCATGTGAGCTGATGTCATCACTTGGCGTCCGTCGACGTCGTCTGTAGTCGATAAACTATTTTAAAAATCTTCTCCTCTGAATTAACTGGGCCAAATACCTTAAAACTTTAGCTAAATGTTCCTTAGGTATAGAACCACTAATTCAGGCCCGGTCGGAAAGAACATACAAGAAAGTAGTACATATTTCAAACAAAATAGTTCCTCCGCATAGCTGTATCTTTGTCAATAGGTGAAATATTTGGATTGTTTTGTATCAAATGAATGGTTAGGGACTTGGGATCACTGTAGAGCCTTTTTTTTTAATAATAAAGAAGTACGTAAAATGTAGTAGGAGGGCACATTTTCCCTGTTGCTCAGATCATAAGTACCGGTTTTTGTACTATAAAACTTCCGGGAACGAGTACGCTTAAATATGCAATTAAAGGTATGTTGAATTTTTTTAGCAGAAGTTAGGATAAGGTATAGTTTTGACATGAAATTACTACCACTTTATTTGAACTAAGACAAAGTAGCAGTTATCGCTTGAAATTGCAGAATTAACATAGAAAGCAATGGGCTATGAATTGGTGGTTTAATACCTTAGAGTATCTCGTTTATAACTTGTATCCCAAGTTTTGATCCATTGACAAACATGGCCGTCATGGCTAAGAATAGAACATAGGGGTCAAATACAGTTTTTGGTTATATCTAAAAATCTAAAGCTTTTAGAGCAAATCTGACAGGGTTTAATTGTTCAACTGATTGAGATCTATCAGCCCTGACATTTTTAGACGAATCTAACAACCCATTGGATTTCTGCCACTAAATTGGTAGTTGTAAGGCAATTTTGCAGTTTTTTGTTATTATCCTGAATATAATTATAGATAAATATAAACTGTAAACAGCAATAATTTTCAGCAAAGTAAGATCTTCAAAATGTTCAATGACCAAAATTGTCATTTGACCCTTTAAGGAGTGATTGCCCTTTAAATACATCTTTGCACAATTTGTTAATCAAGTTGGCTAATATTTAAAAATCTTCTCCTCTGATTCTATTGTGTCCAATTCTTCTTAACTTTAAATAAATGTTCCTTCAGGAATCTAGTTTATGAAATGTATCCGAATTTTTGATCCATCAAGAAACATCGCCGCCATGGCTAAAAAAAGAACATTGGGGTCAAATGGAGTTTTTGGCTTATATCTTTGAAACTAAAGCAATAAGAGCAAATCTGACAAGGGGTATAACTGTTCAAAAGGTCAAGATCTATCAGCCCTGATATTTTCAGACAAACCTAACAATCCAATGGTGGGTTGCCACCGTTAAATTGGTTATTTTAAGGAAACTTTTCAGTTTTTGGTTATTATCGTGAATATCATTGAAGATAAAGCAAAAGTTTATAAAACAGCACAACATGTTCAGCAAAGTGAGATCAACAAAAAAGCCTTTAAAACCAAAATTGTCAATTTACCCCTTAAGGAGTTATTTCCCTTTAGGGACAATATTACATAAGTTGTTTATGTTTTTTAACTTTAAGAACATCTTCTTATATGAATCTAGTATAAATTCTATATTGTATATCCTTGTACGTCAAGAAACATAGACACTATGGCTAAAATGGAAAATATGGGTGAAACGCATTTATTTGCTTTTGAAGAAAATTTGACAGATACAATAAACATTTAAATGGCATTTTTAAATCATTCATTCATATATATTAAAAAGCAAAAATGATCATTGATGAAAGATTTAAGTGTAAAAATAACAGGTGAGCGATTCAGGCTCTTGAGAGCATCTTGTTATAGTTTTGATCTCTTGCATGTCTTTGTTTTAGGTCTATTTTGTCGTGTATCCTGACCATTTTTAAAATAATTTGTCATCCCGCCTATTTTATTTTGGCAGACTGTCTCCTCCTGCATTTTTTGTACACAAAACTCATGTCCTTTCTTTTTATTTCCAATTTCATACTAGACCCCCCCCCCCTTTCCTTATAAAAATCAAATAGTAGCTCCCTCACGCGGACACAGCTTTAAATAATATTGTTTTGTAGTCGTATTTCAATGAATTTCGTGTAAATTCATAAAGAATAAATGAATAAATGTTTTTGCATAAAGAATATCATTCAAGTAATTCCACATAAAAACTCTTGTCAATTGACAAGAAAGACATTTTGGCGAATCTTAACTTATAACAACTTTTATGTATTACACTATTTGTTGTTACTATATGATATGGTACAAAAATAATCCCAAAAAATCAATTCGTTTTGACCCCAGAATACTTTTAAAAGTTTATATGATTGTAAGAGCTCCAAATTATATCCCTTTGGTGAACAAATGCCATTTTTTTGGCATAAAACTTAAAATATCTTTGTTAACTCGTCGGTATAATCTATATCTTTTATTTATTTGATTCAAATGGGGAACTTAAACTTATATATTGTTAAATTTAAGCAATGATTATTTCTGTAATTTAGATATTTTTTTTTATTTCGATATTACCTTTTTTCTCCTTTGATTTCAACAGGAAAAAAGTGTCTTAACAAAAATGCATGCACCTTTCGAAGACTGATTGTGAACGGTGACCCCATATTTTAATTTTATTTTTCTATTAGATTTAGGATAAAGTTTAGTTAAAGATAAAAAATTACGAGATCCTATATTTGAAAAAAAATGACATATCCCCTTTATTACGTGTTCAAGTTCCCTTTCGTGGTCCTCGTATATTTTTAAACATTCATTGCTTATCCGATATAGCCATGTCGTGGATCGGTACCTATACTTCCCGCCATTGTGTTATTATTGTGCTATGGTCAATTTAATTGTTCTTGTCGTTCAATTTTGCTTGCATGTTTGTACTTTTTTCTATGCCATATTATGTTTTTGTGTTAAAACAGTTATCCAGATATAAGAAGATGTGGTATGAATGCCATTGAGACTCTCTATCCAAGTCACAATTTGTAAAAAATGAACCATTATATTAACTGTGTATTTGCATTCAGGTATTGCAAATCAAATTTATTCGTTCATAGTGTGTTAATTTACATTTTTTTATTGAGTTAAGCCTTCCAATTGATATTTTATCGTGTGGTTTTCTATGTTGTGATGTTATGCTATTGTTTCAGAAAAAGGGAGAAGGTTTGGTACCATTAAAACGTTTAATCCCGCTGCAAATGTTTGCACCTGTCCTAAGTCAGGATTCTGATGTACAGTAGTTGTTGTTTGATTATGTAATTTATACGTGTTTCTGGTTTCTCGTTTTTATATAGACCGTTGGTTTTCCCGTTTGAATGGTTTTACACTAGTAATTTTGGGGCCCTTTATAGCTTTTTGTTCGGTGTGAGTCAAGGCTCCGTGTTGAAGGCCGTACATTGACCTATAATGGTTTTCTTTTATAAATTGTTATTTGAATGGAGAGGCACTCTCACCACATTCCTTATACCCATTATATATCTGTTTGTATAGTGATTACGGTTATAACACAATGTTGACTGTTGTGCCCTAATTATTTACGTTTTTACATAAATGTAAAAATTATTTGTCTACTCAATGTAACAAAACAAATAAATCTATAAATATGATATCGAAAGCAGATTTTCGGTTGTAGGCCGTCTCATCGATATAAAATGGGTATTTTTTTTTCTTCGTCCTGAATAATTACAGATCCAGCTGAAGACAGGTCTATGTGTTAAACTGCATGTACTTGTACCATAGTTACTGTACACGGGTCGGATTTGATTTAACAACTTAGAACTATTATGTTTTCTAATATGACGTGCTTTTTTGCTTTGTAAACCTATTTGCAGACCCTTTGCCGATTTTATTGTTTTAAAAAGTGCAATTTAAAAAAAGACAAAACAACTGTTATTCTTATTCGGATGTATAATAAAACGAAGTAATGAACAAGAGCTCGGAGAAATCAACAAAATAAAAATAAAATAAAATTCCGCGAATGTCTATTATTTTTGTAGCGCATTTAAGTCATTTCGAAACATGACGTACGTCATACAAATGAAACCGCAAAAGTTGAAGGTTTTCTGTTACGTGCACCACCAAAATTCGTTTTACATTGTATTAAAACTGATTTTTGAGGTAGGTTTTGTTTTGTTTTCTATTCTATTGCATTATTTGCATATTAACTCATTTCAGCAAGACAACATGGCGGTTCCTTAGTTTCAAAATTTCATCTTTGGATTTGACGGAAGCTCACGAGAAAATCATGTAAATTAAAAATGGGAAATGTTGGGTTTGAGAATTAGAAGAATTAAACAGTTTTTTTTAGCGGTCATTCACGAAATAACCCATGCAAGCTACGGATTTATTAAGATATTTGAGCTTTATCTAACAGGTAGTAAAAAAGATCAGCCACACACACACCAAACCAACCATCGCTTAAGTATTTTAATGACCGCGTATTTGTCCTATTGTAATCGAAATAATTCATTGAAGCCATAGATTGTTGGAAATTTACACATGACCTGGGCTATGTGTAAATTTCCAACAATCTATGGCTTCCATGAATTATTTCTTAACTATACTAGTCAACAAAAGAAACGATACACGACTTTAGAATGAAATTGATCAAAAAGTATTAAAACTAAAACAAAATGAGATACACTATTTTCAAAAGCTTTCATTGCAATGTATGCACATATGATAATGAAAATCAAAACTTTTCAGAAATTAATTCATTTCCGTGTAAACGATAATAGGGTGCAAATTAGTTTTGCGGAAAGTTGGACACAAAATCGACTCACAATTTTCCAAGTACTAAAATGAATTTTCAAATTTGTTTAAAAATATTCAATATGCTAATCAAGTTATGTTCATGTTGTGACTAATGGGTTGAAATATTGTTTTTTTTTTTTCATTTTGGTTAAAAAAGTGTTTTTTGAAATCTCAAAAAATGGAAAAAAAAAGAAAAAAATGTTTTCGTCTCAAATCAATGTTTTAGATATGAAAATAACACACTGTAAATTTGGAACCTTTCGGATTAGTTTTAAGATTGTTAACGTTTTTTTTTTAATTTCACTTTACACATACTGTCAATGGTAAATCAATTGATAATGTTTACATTTTAACGATTTCTTGTGAAGCCGAACTTTGCTTTACAAATAAACGAAGAAACTGTACGATATTTAAAAAAGAATTGATGGCAAACATTGTCTTTATCTTTAAATGAGAGGTTGACATCATTAGTCGGAAGTTCTGTTCTTAAAATTGTCGTTTTATGTAAATTTTGTCAAAAAACTTGAATTCGCCAAATTACGTCATGAAGGCAAAACATTTCCTTTTTTAAACGGATTTATATTTCCATGGTCATTAAATATTGCTACCTTCAATATGGGTCCTATAAACGGAAAACTTCATCTTTAATTTGAAAAAAAAGTCGTGTATCGTTTCTTTTGTTGACTAGTATATATTCGACCAACTCTAATATCTTTCACTTTTGAATTTTTGAGCAATTATATATATATATAATAATTGCTCTGTCATTGTCATGAAGAAAATTATTTAGATTCATACAAGTCTTTTGCAAAAGTAACGAAATCCGAATGCTTGAATAAGGTTGTTGTATATATTTGAAAGATTGATTGTATTAAACACCACTTTTGCCACTTTAATGCTTTTTCGTGGCGATCAGTTTTAAAACCACTGCATATTGAATCGATTTCAGTGTACCACCTGCACTTAACTTGTTACAAATGAGGAAGTTGATAGTCGTGTTACATAAAAGTCATATTTATTCACACTAGTGATATTAATAACAATAGATTAAACAGCCCATGTTGTTTTGCTACAGCTGTAAGAGGAAGTTTAGACTCGACCATTATCCTTCTCTAAAATTAGTTTGTACATTGATAACACATTATCATATTTTATTGTAAGTTAATGCAGCTGCAACTGCCTGCAAGCTTCATCGGGGTAAGCCAAAGTTACTTTTAGATTTTGATGTATGTTAAAATTGCACGGTATGTTTAATGTGTTTCCCTCGGTTTTAGTTTGTTACCCGGATTTGTTTTCTCTCAATCGATATATGACTTTAGAACAACAGTATACAACTATTGCTTTTATTCCCAATCGCAAACATTTGACTCATGAAGATATAAATCTATATTCAATGAAATGGGAATTAATTAATATTACAACAACTACCAAACAGTATGAGGCCTATTTTTTTCAAGTTTTAGAATACAAGCTGCATATTTTGGAAAAATAAGTAATGGTTGTCCAGTCTGAGATAGACTCGAATTTTTTTTTTTTGAAGAAACTTGGATGAAAGCAGCATCATGATCAAGAAATCTCATACATGTTACAGGAAAAAAACTTTTTTGGTTTGACATTGTTTTAATTTGTTTGGGGCGATTTAAAGATAGGAGACGAAAACATGTAGGTAACTCGATGTCAAAAGACTAATTATCAACAACAGTAATTATAAGAACGAATCAAATAAATTTATGATAGAACAAGTGAATATGTTTTACACCGCCACATTCTGTATGAATGTGCCTCTCTCAAGTTAGGATCTTGTAATTCAGTGGTTGTCGTTTGTTGCTGTATTACACATTTGTTTTTGTATATTTGTTTTACATTAATTTGGTTATAAGTTTTTTATTGTTTGAATTGTTTTACATTTGTCAAACAGGGCCTTTTATAGCTGACTATGCTGTAATATTGAAGATCGTACGGTGACATATAGTTCAAGTGTCAGTTGGTCTCTTGAATTAAGAAGAGTTGTGTGATTGCCAATATCATATTGGCAATCAAACTACATCTTACGTTTTATATAAAACATCCACAGTAAAACTTATTCCATGTGCTCTTCTACACAATATAGAGCACATATCAAGTCATTCAGGTCCGGTTTCAATTAAGTAATTTTGTGAAAAAAGTTGTTTATAATCATGTACTGTGTATTTGAAGAAAGGGTGATATGGTATATAAATTTATGAGACAGCAACTTAAAAACGAAATCAAATACACACAAAAGAAAATAAAACCCAAACAAGTAATTTAGATGAACAACATATACTGGGACAATAGACCGGTGTATATTCAATAATTCAAAGCCTACATCGTTTTATTTTCGAACTCTTGAATAGTCAATTAACATAACGTGCATAACAAGTAAAAGGCAAAATTGGAGGTAACAAAAATGCAATAAAACACAAAAAATAACAAGATAAACCATACTTAGAATGTTTGCAGTTATTGCAATTTATCCCCAAAACTTATCTTTTGTATTCTTCTGTAGATGGAAATTTTTATATTGATAATTTGTCTAAGTGTTAATTTGACATAGCAAAAGCATCTGCGCATTTTAAATTTTATAAAATGGAAAAGACGGGAAAAGTAGAGGTTCGAGACTTTGAAATGGACCGAAATCCTTTCACATTACTTAGCAAAGGGATTCCCTCCAGCAACGGGGCAATTTTAAAACTTGTGGTAGGTTATTTTTTTATAATGTTAAATACAAAGCTGTATGTTAATACAAATAGAAAGTTAATCCATCACAAAACAATGTACGTACTCTATACTATTCAGAAATCGTCACTACGAATGTAGAATTGATGTAATGCATACTAAATTAAGACATTTGTATCACATGTATCAGTGGCTATTCGTTCAAAAGTATTGTGTACGTTGGTGGACATTTTAACAGATTAAAGACATGCTTCGTGACTAAACACATTAAGTATTAATTGCCAGTAAAGTAAATGTCGCACTGTTGTCGTTTGTTTTTGTTGGTTTTCTTTTCCTCGAAGCACCGATTGAAGTCCTATTCTATGGTAAATAATTTTAGTAACATAATATGCCAGTGACCTAGTTACGGACTTTCCTTTTTTTGATTTTCCTCAGAGTTCAGTATTTTTGTGATTTTACTTTCTTCTAAAACCATATATATGGGGACAGTAACTTCCATGTGTAGTTAGAGTGTTCATATGTGTTGAGAACGAAGCTCGAACCCCATATAAAATTTACTGACCCAATGTGTAAATATTGGTCACTAGCACAGTGCTTAACGAGTTTATCTTAGCGACTATCTTAACATGTGGTATTTGAATACTAGTGTCCTATCAAAGTGATCAAGTCTTTAATATTAGGAGTATTCTCCCATTGATCTATACGAAAAAAAATGCCAACAATAACAACTTGATAGCTTTTTTCAATCGTTCATCATCAATTTCTTCGTCTGGTGAAACCTTTCAGATTTTTCCTCAACACCATGTTGCAACTTGATGAGAATTAAGTAAATTTTAATGCATGACGGATGTAGACTAATGACAAATGGAAATTATATGTTTGTCACAAACAGTTGTATATATACTAACAAGTCTATAATACTTAATATTGTGTTCTGATTGTCATTTTCAGGTGATAAAAAATATAAACTTTCCATCCAGTGGGAGCCCAAGATTTTAAATACACAAGGTATCGACACTGTGTATGGGGATCTCGTAGCTCGTAAGTAATTCATCATGTTATTAACAGATAAAATGTCAACAAAGAACACCGTGTTTTATATCATGTTTTACAATAGAACAAGCCGAATTATATACGTGCTGCAAATGACTTTACTCAGGCTGAGTCTTCAATATATGCATCAAAACAGATTATACATAAGGAATTTATTTTACCGGCATTTCGTTACAATCGATATTATTATTTATATCAATTTTGAAAAGACAATCGTTGAAAAACTGAGAAATTTACAACAAGACACGCAAAATATTAACATTGAAACATTACGGACCAAAAGGAAAGCATTTTAACATCGCATTATTCTCAATGAAATATGATGACTAATTTAAACTAAAAATATGCTTTAAAAAAGACAAAGAGCAGTTTACTGAATATTTATTACATTATCAATCTACGAGACACAAAAACATGTTAAATTAGATAATGAATGTGAATATAAGCTTTCAAATTTACATTGTAAGCGAGCGTTTGTGTCTGTGTGAACATGCATGCATCTAAGTAAATAAAGTTTGTTTTATCCACGCAAAGAATTGATGTAATGTATATAAGTCTGAAAATTCATCTTAAGTTTAACAATTAGATTTTTATGCTGACAAGCGGGAGCTTTTATCTTTTGATACATGTCGATTGACGCCCTGGTCTTATTAGTCAGTTTTTTGTGAGTAACGTTTTGAAACATTTGTATACCTTTTTATGGTGATCGTCGCCGTCATCATCGTCGTTACTTTTTGAAATTGTTTTCAGCATATGATTTTGTCAGTGGAAATTCAGAACTCGTTGCGTGGCTCCCTGAACTACCGGACACTCCAATAATAAACATTGGCCAAAAGGTACAAGTGGGGACTTGAAAAGTATAATACCGACTTTAACTTGTCCAATAAAGAAGCATGGTACGTGTAATGATTTTTGTTTGTTTTGTTTAGTTTAAACATATTTTATTTGCTGAATGAAAGCAAAATGGATTAGACACAAATTAATCATACTTATGAAGTATTCCCCATAATACAATATAAAATTACAATAATAGTATACTATAATAGACATGCCTATAAAGCAAACAGTTTATAGAATATAATACTAGCTTTTATAGGTAACAAAGAGGAGACAGAGAAAAAGAGAAAAGGAAAATTTGAAAAGTCATATGATTCTGTGACGATGAAGTGTGTATTGATGATGACGATGGTGTTCCGTGCCAGTAACAATAACGCTCTATCAAGGCATAACAAATCTGTTAGACCTTTTTATGAAATTTTGAACGTGTTTGAAAATTTGAATATTTTGTTCGTTCGAAAGTTCCAAGTGTCTGCAAATTGATAGTTAACAAAATTTACAAAGTTTTCGGATAGCCAGTTAAAATTATTATATAAGGTTTTTCTACATGATGTGTATTTTGGTCAAACAAAAAAGTAATGGTAGACATCCTCAATATCTGACCCACAATGACAAGACGGATCATTTATAATGTTACCTCTAAAGAGGTCATTGTTTAAGAATGAGGCGGAACATCTAAATTGCGTTAAGATGATATTCAATTTCCTTAAGCCGTACAAATAAAATGTTTCAATTTTACATAGTGGCCTATCGTTTTTTTTTTTATTCTTTAAAATTTAGAAATAGAGTCGACACTGCGAACTTTTGGATTAAGTTTATTCCATTGACGTATTGTAGATTGAATACACGATTCAGTAGTAAGGAAAAGTCTACAAAATGGAACAATAATATCATGGCCATTTTGCAACAGATAGTTGGTTGTACTTTGTACACATGGAGGTACAAGTCTACATAGATATTCTAGTGCATGCTTTTGGTTCATGTTATAAAACATTTGTAATTTCCTTCTCATTCTTCTTTCAAAAAGAGATTCCCAGCCAACCTCAGAATATAAAGTTTTGTAAATATTGGTGGACCGGTTACTATTCTTGCCCCCCAATTTCAAATTTTCTAATTTATTTGAGTAGCCTATTTCATAATTATCCCATACTTCCATGGCATATTCTAAATTGTTTCGAGATAATCGGTATTTAACTTTACGTAAAACATTTAAGTGTTTCTTTACACTTGTAATTATACTTTCAATAATGATTGTTCCATTTTGCGTCACTACTGAAATTAACTCCTATGTGCTTATAGGATGTACTTAAAGGTATATTTTTACCATTTAAGGAAAAGCTAATAAGGTTTGAATCTCAATATTTGAAAAAAAATCATAATTTCGGTTTTATTACTTTATAAATATATTTTAAAATATGTTGTGGTTTTTGGTAGATTATTTCGGTTATGGATTTACGTTTTGACTGTTTATAATAAAATACTGCAGATTTCAACACAATGTTTTTGATTTGACTACTCGAAACCGGTTAGAAGTGTTGCAATTTTCGTTTTCTTGGGGGTAGTATCTAACCAATCGCTGTAGCTACATACAATAGCTTACTAGAGCAGTGAACAAACACCAAAATGTGTTTCGTTTTTTTTTTATTTTTTGTAAGTGCTGAACAGTGTGTTTTAGATTGACGACAAACTGTCGAGATTTGATACTATATACAAGAGGGGCGAAAAATACCAAAGTGACCAATAAGAATAAAATCCTTGAAAGTGCCTTGAGGCGTGATATATCAGAACAGGGACAATTCGAGGATTAAATGTTGATAAGATTGCCAAGAGACATCCAAAGACATAAGTCGAAAATAAACTGAAATGTCATGGCTTAACAAAAAAGACCAACAGACAAACAACAGTACACAAGACACATATATAAAACGCAAGACTGTACAACACCAACCCAGCCCAAAACACGGGTTGATCTCCTGCTCCACGTGTGGGACCTTCGTGTTGCTGATGTTAGTACAACCCCGATAATAATTATAATTCGGTTAGTTACATTTAGGGAAATGATACGGGAATGTACTGGACTACAATTGGAACATATTCGCTTTCATCTGTGAAATTGATATTCCATAATGGTCAACTGAGTCGCGTGATGACGTCAGTACAATTAACGAAGGAATTACTTCAACTTCACTACTTGGAACTATTTGTCTAATAGCTTCCGTGTAAGCTGCAACCCTCTATCAATAAAATCAGATTAGGAAATACAGGAACCGGAATATCGGATCAGCTGAGATAGATATACTCCGTACATGTTTATATATACGTCACTCTTAAATGCATCTGTTGTAACCTTTATCACAAGTTCGATGGGATAGATGCGTTCAACATAGTCACCAACTGATGAATTATTTAGTGGTATAACATCATCTTTATAATGAATAGTAAAAGTAACGGATATTGCTAACTTCGTTTCTTTTTTCATAATTTAAGAAGTCGGAAATAGTACATATTTAGTTCCCATGGAAATGCTAACTGGTTGTTGCGTCCTCTAAAAGTAACAATTGTATTGTAAATCAAGAAATCAAGCATCTTGAAGTCAGATTTAGAGAAATGTTGGGTTGAATCAGAATATGTTTGAAATACGATTTATCCCCCCCCCCCCCCCAAGATAAGACAAGATATTTTTATCATGTTTATTTAGGTTGTCCAATCTTTTAGGATACAAAGCGGGACAAACTCTTTCCATTTTTTGGTAAGTTAAATGGTGGATACTTGAAAAAAGTGTTTACAAATAAAATATTTTAATACTATTAAAACATTAATGAGTTTTAAATTTGAAGTACTTTAAAATATTTTTGTTAGTATCCAGATCTGATTTACGCCAACTCTCGAATAGGTAATTTCTTTCACAATGACTCTATGGCTCGACATCAATTTCTAATACAAAAAATGTAAACAATTTAGAAAGAGGCTTTGTAGGCCAACTATAATAAAACAGGGTTTATCTTGCCTTGTCCTTTTTCATTTGTCTTCTTTATGGATATTCAGTGTTTTATACCTGTATTGAAATCACGATCTTAAATACTGAACACAAAATTCAATCGATCTTTAAATCGTCTACGTACGTGAGTCTTTTCAGAATGTCACTATTAATTTTGACTGGTAGTAATAATTTGAGTAAACAAGACATTTGCCTTTATTGCATTCATGTGATAAACAACCACCAATTTAAAACATTACGGTCTGAAAAATAAGAAAATACAACAAATTTGTCTACTCAATGTAAGTTATTATCATATTTCAGATGCATAAAAAATTAGTTCACTTTCAGTGAATTAAGAAGACTCACAACAGTACGTTTATTTATTTATTTGTATTTACCTTTCTTTGCTTGTATTAGATTGTACAGCGATAAAAAGTACTAAAGTATTATACGTATATCAAATTTATAAAGTCTATTTATAATGTCCTGACTAATTAATCCTATAAACCTTCAATGAAACACTGACAACTGCAGGTTCAATGAAAGAATACTATTTGGATGCACAGTAAACTTAAAATTAGTCATTTTTGAAATGACCCATATATAAATGACCTTGGATACATTGTACCAAGCACCCGATGTGTTGATTGTTGTTTAATGTGTTTCAAGTTGAACAAAGAAAGATAATAGAATATTAGTGTATTACATTTTCTGGGTTGTTTATGAACACAAAGAGATGTAGATAAGCGTCAAATGTCATTGAGATAACCACATAACGAGTACGAAAACACACAAACTACATATTCTTGCTAGTTACAAGACATCCACAATATAATAAGTAGATTTGACAGTATTGCATATAAGACTTCTATCCATCACATAAACAGAAATTGAAATTAAATATTATGATTGATTATGTTTTAATATACCAAGAACCTTTCTTATGTAATGTGAATATTTAATGTATTTCCGAATTTAGTGTTTTCACGGTTCACTAAACACGTTCAATTTCATAGGTTGTAAGTCTTTAGTTTAAGTTAGTTTGAAGCTCGTTTAAAGTCGTTTGAACGTTAAACTTTGTAATCGTCGTCAATTAGTTATCAGTCGATATGAGGCTTTGGTTGCTTAAATGCAAGTGGTAATTGATGAGCTGAATGATGTGGTCGTTGGGACACATATTCTTGGTTTACCTTAAATTCGAGTTGGCAATGACTGCACATTTATTGCTGCATAGCCCTTTCTGCACTCATATGCATACTCATTCTCATTTGGTCTCCGCATTATAGTTTACTGCAACTAGATGTTATGAAACTGAAACACAGAGATACTTAACACAAAACTCTAATAATACAAATGAGGATAGCGTCACTTCTATGGTTCTTATGCTACCAAAAAAATATATAGTTCTATTTCGGGTAGTGCTTTTTATTTGGGTTATACTAGTAATACAAATTACTACACAGTCTATGTTGCTATTTCTTCTAAATTTCTTGCAGTATACCAGTATAATGCGTCGAGTTTTATTCATTGGAACCCTTTGCCAAAATGTATTATTATATTTTTTTAATCATTAACAAACTTCTATTTATTTTTGATGGTTAATTTGAAATACGCAACCTCTGTTGTAATTACTTTACCGTTGGCAAATTTGAAATATAATAACTGCTAATATAGGCTGGTGCTGTTTCGGGTGTTTATTCGGAATGTATTATCGCAGTTGTTGTTGTTACATCTAAACTGTCGTCACCTTTGAAATTATAGAATTGTGCCAGTTCGTATCGCACATTAATACATTTCTTTACGGCCCTATGTTATATATTTGACGGTATTTAAATGAGATGGAGTAAAACCCATTTAATTCCTTTCTGCACGGACGATTTTGGCAGTCAGTATATTAGGAAGATCTGAGGTGTGTTTAAGTCTTATGTAGACGAAACGCAGGTGGAAGAAAGTTCCGCTGATGTAGGCCCTCATGTAATCGGTGCCCTCAGGGAATCTTGCAAAAAGTGCCCAATATCATCGGCATATGCGTAGTTATCATAGTCTATTAACACTGTGACAGTACACAAGACCAGTTTAATAAAGGTAACCTCGGGTAATCTATTGTGTATGGAAACTGGTTTAATAAAGACCTCACGAAAGTTATGTATGAATAATTGTTTAGTAAAGGTGACTTTGATATTTAACATATCTTATTTATTAAAATATGAAAAGGATTTAGCAACAGACACAATATATAAAAGCTCTTTCCACATCACATGTACAAGGTATGATTCAAATATTTACAACTGTATTTAAAATTATGAAATAAAGTGGAACATGCATGCTGCTTATGAGCACATACGAACAAATATGTGTGTTACAGTGTTGCTTACTAAATTTAAAGTATATTCAAGTATATAGACAATTTACTCATCATTTATTCAAGTACCTTAAAACATTCAAATATCCTGTATAAGTCATTAGAAATATATTATATATATATGGCTAGAAAAAGACACCAAGCTTGTTTAGTGGAATAAAATAATTAATGTTGAAGTGGCGGATGCTATGTTCGTGAACTATTCTTAATATTTATATATTGCTTTATCAATTGAACACCAGGATGACTGTAGGTGCAGAGAATCCCCGTTTGCATCGCTTATCTATATCATAAATTTATGAAAACAGTACAATTCATATTTTATTTCTTATAGTTAAAAAAATCATGAATGTGTCGTCTGTTTATCATTCTACATAAGAAATTCATAGCGGATACAGTGAAAATGATATTTCAGGATTCGTACTTTATTTGCACTGTATATACACATAACCTTGTGTATCTGTCCGGTTCATTAGCAACTTTTTAACATTAAATCTAAATCACTGGAATGTTCTATTTACAGTTTCTATACATGATGTTACACACCCATTTTAATTGTGATTTTGTTTATAAAAAAGTGAAGTGTTGATAGTTATGATAAATTTACTTCACACTTTGTCAAATAGTTGAATACATAGAAAACTTCTGCGTGATACTTTTGCTATTGAAATACATATTAAAAGTTGTCAATGTACATGTTGATGGTGAGAACATTGCACCTGAATTATTGATGATAACCCATATATACTAATGTTTCCAAATGTTGAAACTATAAAACAAAAATATTCATCATCAAATTTACGTACTTTTTCTGTCAGTTTCAAGGTTACAATCTTATTCATTTTAAAACAGCACATACATTTTTTCTACATTAACAAATGTTCGAATTCTATACACAGTTTCTATATATTATTTTATACACAAAGTCATGTGAATTATAATTTTGTTTCTGAATATGAATTTCTGATAGTTATGGTAATTACACTTCTTACAACACATTTCAAATAGTTGAACACAAAGACGTTTTTGTCATTGAAATACATATTATATAAAAAAAAAAAATAAAAAACATATTGTTGGTGATATCTATACAATCAGTATCTTACGAAAAATGTACCATGTTATTGATGAAAACAATATATATACTATTATTTCAAAATGTTGAAACTATAAAGAAATACTTCTTAATATATTGAACCTATACATGTTTTTATATCTTTGCATCGGAACTAAACACATTTATTCTAAAAACAGTTGTTGGCATGACACGGGTTATGTTCTTCTCATATATGTTATGATGGTATGATACTAAACCCCTAACGGGAAGGATTGTGCCTGATGTTCATATGATGAAATCATAATCTTTCAGTCAGTTTAGTTGAAGTCTGGAGCTGGCATGTCAGTTAACTGCTAGTAGTCTGTTGTTATTTATGTATTATTGTCATTTTGTTTATTTTCTTTGGTTACATCTTCTGACATCAGACTCGGATTTCTCTTGAACTGAATTTTAATGTGCGTATTGTTATGCGTTTACTTTACTACATTGGTTAGAGGTAAAGGGGGAGGGTTGAGATCTCACAAACATGTTTAACCCCGCCGCATTTTTGCGCCTGTCCCAAGTCAGGAGCCTCTGGCCTTTGTTAGTCTTGTATTATTTTAATTTTAGTTTCTTGTGTACAATTTGGAAATTAGTATGGCGTTCATTATCACTGGACTAGTATATATTTGTTTAGGGGCCAGCTGAAGGACGCCTCCGGGTGCGGGAATTTCTCGCTACATTGAAGACCTGTTGGTGACCCTCTGCTGTTGTTTTTTTATTTGGGCGGGTTGTTGTCTCTTTGACACATTCCCCATTTCCATTCTCAATTTTATTGTTGCATTGTATTAAATCAAATTGTGCCAAAGACATCAGTCATGTGAGTCATTGAAAGATTATAGGTCGATAACACCCGGAGAATTTCTTGTAAGCTTTAGGCTAATATACCATAATTTTATTTAGTCCAAAATATGTGCTAATGGGTTGCAGAAAATTCCAAAACTCATTGGGCTAGAATCAAAATGCTTCCATTTCTGTTTAAAAGTTACATTTATCAATTCCGGCACTCTCTATTTTTCTGATTATATTAATTCGCCAAAAATATAAAATCTAATTGCGTTACTTTTTCCTGAATATTTTTTCCCTGTTTATTTTTTACTTATATTATACAATCCAATGTAACATGTACTATAAGAAAAGGTTTTTGACAGATGTACAATCATTTCGAGACGGACAGAAAATAATATTCAGAAACTGAAAAGACAGATTTTAAAAACAGCAAGAAAACAAAAAAACAACGGATTACTTAGCGACCTTCTAAAATAATGTATTAGATATATACATGTTTATAAGTAAAACAAAATAATTTGATAAAATTTGTGCACCTGTATAATTGTTTTATTGGCGCAAAAAAAAATATTGTTTTCAAAATGAAGTGACATAAGAGAAGCATTTGCACAGAAGAAGCATGACCGCATATAATTGTGGCGCAAATGAATTAATTATTGGTACTAAAATATATCGGACAATTATCGTGTTCACAAACTGTCATGAAAACTTCAAGGCAGTTTGTGATTATTTATAAACTTACCCTTTTCATGCGTATTTCCATAAAGTAAACCAATATTTATGGTTGTTTGAAAATCAATATAATCATCAAATGTACTGAATCACATGTTCCGATACAAACAACATGTCACAATTCAGATGTTACATTTTCAGAATGAAAAGATAGGGTATCGATGGGATAAATTTTGATTTCTCTCTTGCAAATATTTAACGTATCGTCCTTCAAGGTTGTATCTGTATATGGATGCTCACAGCTATCAACATTTATATTCAGAGGTTGGTAGGGATTCAGATACCCATTTTCATCATTCGTATCATGTTCACTTTCGGTACTTGGGGTAGAATGTGTACTGTTTGGTTGTAAATCGTAGTTCTCACTTAATACTTGTTTTACTGTCTCTTTTATCAGTTTTAATTGGTTCTTCCTAATCACTGTTGTTGTTGTTTCTGTAAGTACTCGCATTGACATATCACGCATCGTTTGTTCTGCAATTTCTTGTATCGATTGTATTGAGGTCGGCATTGAGATTTGTGTTGCTTCGCGAATTTCAAGGTTTTCAATTTGATCATTTCCCGGCGATAAACTATTGTTGACATTTATTTCTAAAGCTCCATCGATTTCTTCATAGTGTCCATTTCTAATGGCTGCATTAGATGTACTAGCTTGATTGCTAAATGATGGTGCATTTATTCGATTGATTCGATATTGTCGACCAAAAAGACAACACGAGATAACAATTACGATTACAAGTAAAGTCGAAGTTAATGAGATCAACAGCTTTTCTGTCATCTGGCTAAATATGTGATTTTCTCGGTCTTGATTTTCTGCAAAGCAAATCAAAAGAGTTTTGCCATTCAAGGTGTTAATGTGTACCCGAGAAACACATCTGTAAGTTGACAAAACGCTACTTAAAAATGACATGCAATGGCTAAGGAATGCATAAAGAGGGCACATAGGACCCGAATACGATCCCTTATGTACATGTACAGGACATGTATGCATACAAAATAGAAATAAAAAAAAACTGCTGCGAAGAAAGCAACTTTAGTTACATATGAGAAGGATATGTGGTTTACTTTCATTTAAAACAAAATATTTCGCAATCTAAACTTTTTTGTAAACTGGAATCATTACCATTGACAAAAATCAAAACTCTAAGGAAAACAGTCAAAAAGTCAAAATCAAGATTATAAGCCGAATCGATCCCACTTATTATAAAAGCTTTCAATATAGATAGTTCAACTTTAAATAAACTGTTAACACAAACATATGTCTCGCCTCATTATTATTTTGATAGTAAATTGTAACTGTTCAAATTAAAATAGCAATATTTTTACAATAAAGTTATTCACATATTCAAAGTCAATAAACCATGACTGACAAAAAAGGGCCAAACAACTCAATGGAAATGAGATATGCCAAAGTGAAACCAACTGCTCACCAATATCTTTAACCTATAACTAGTGGTTTGCAATAAACTTAACTAATCATAAACTAATACATGTAACCTAAGAAAAAATTACAAAGTCAAAAGACCATAAGTACATACCAAACAATAATGACCTACCACAAGTGGTTACGCATAAACTGACCAGATCCCAAACTATTACATGATAATAACTAAGTAAAGTTTTAAAGTCAATAGATTATGTCTGAAAGGGCGAGGTCAAACAATATCAAGGGATAATAAACTCATCATAGATACCAGGATTGAAATTTTACATTTGCGCCTAACACGCGTTTCGTCTACACAAGACTTATCAGTGACATGAAATATGCCAATGCTTATACAACTCATACCAAATATCATCGCCCTTCAACTGGTGGTTCCACAAACTAATATATAACTGAGCAAAAGTTTCAAAACCAATAGACCATGACTGAGGGACAGGCCAAAAATCACAATGGAAATGAGATGTGGCAATGATTATACAACTCATACCAAATATCATCACCCTACCACTGGTGGTTCCACATAAACTGACATTAACTAAGCAAAAGTTTCAAAACCAATAGACCATGACTGAGGAGCAGGCAAAAAAATCGCCATGGAAATGAAATGTGGCAATGCTTATATAGTTGCATACCAAATATCATTGACTTGACACTAGTGGTTCACCATAAAATGCCATAATCATAAATTGAAACATTGTTGACGCCGTCACCGACACTTACTTTGTTTTGCTTTTTGACTCCGTTAAGGCGAGACAGCAAAACCATGGACGTCAGATTAACTTTTTTGCATGCATACCTTTTTCACAAAATCGCAAGTCGATTTGTTAAACATGTATCACTCCTTAAAAAACCGTGCGAATTAATAAACACAACGTTTGGGAACATAACAAGTTGAGGAAATGTGCAATATTCATTGACATTGGAAAAAGGTTAAATGTTTTAAGTTCAAAAACTCCAGAACAGCAACAGTGAAAACCATCAAATAAAAGTTAAGTTATTGCAATATTAGAACAGAGTCAAAGTCAATTTTCCCATAAATAAAGTTTTTTAATTTTTGAATGACATAATTTGAAACCGTTGATCCTAATTTTGTGTTTTCATGAGAACTTGGAAATGCAAATGTAAGTTTTCTTACAAAGAGGTGACATAGGGATAGACGGAAAGACTAAAATTTACCAAAGGCTATGCATTCTTAGGCGGTGAGTAAAAATGAGATAGCCCTATATAGCTTGCTGTTCGGTGTTAGCCAATGCTCCGTATTGCAGATCGTAATTTGACCTATAATGGTTTATTTCTATAAGTGGTGACTTGGATGGAGAGTTGTCTCATTGGCACTCATACCACATCTTCTTATATCTATTTGGGTAAAACATATTTTAATAGAGACCATAATAAAAAAAGAACGGTTTGACAACAATATGGCAATAAAGTAAAAAGTTAAAAAGAAAAAGCAAATTCTACACAACATAATAAGCTACACTACGAACTAATACAGTGAGTATCATCTATTTTAACCACCCCCATCCCCCCAAAAAATATATATCACCGAAAGGCGCTTTGTTTGTAATTTTAAGTGCAATAATTATTAAGGATTCCTGTTTTCAAAACACAATTACAGTGACTTGACTGTTAGTGTTTCTCTCCACCTAATGCAACTCATTCAAAGTTCGGACCAAATTGCAATTTGTTTTATAAAACCAAACTGTTCAACTGGTCAGAATTTTGAACAAACTGTTGAGTCAAAATGTAAAAGTTCAAGGTGATAAAATAAAACATACTTACAATCCTTTATAATTACATTAGATGTATGTTTCATTATAATACGTTATTCTGATTGGCTACACTGCAAGCTCGCGTTAATCAATTGCATTACACAATAATATTTATCAGTCATGATGACACGAGGTCCCACAATAAAGTGCACAGGTAAATTAAATAAAAACTTGATAAAAATCGTGTTTTCATGATCCTAGCTTAAAAATGTAATCATAAGTATTGCGTGCTTCTTTTTGTAACTTCGTAGGGTTGTAAAAGCTTTGGTCGTGCGCACATTTTTAGAATGAAGAGCTTTCGCGCTTCATACAAAATATACTTCGGTCAACGCTTTTACACCCAAATGTAGTTACAAAAAAGTTCAATTCTTAAATGATTTTCGTCCACTTTAATTTTGTTGTTAACAGTTTAACAGTTTGTATAGATATTTTTTCGAAAAGTCTTCTATATTCATAAGAATCAGACATCATTTGAATTAAAACATCATATATTCAGTGAAATATGTGTGAAATAGCAATACGTTATTGATATCTTCCGATGGGGAGATAACCTTAAACGTTATTCTTTTGAAAAAAGCCAATTTGTTAGACTGAATATTCACAACAACATTAAAGTGGAGTTAAAGTCTCATAGGATTGAAAGTATATTTTATATTATATAACTTTGCACTTTCATGACTTAACTGTGGTTTTTCACAGCAGTTTGTTCAAATTTTTGACCAGTTGAACAGTTTGGTTTTATAAAACAAATTGCAATTTGGGCAGATTTTTGAACAGGTGGAGAGCAACACTATAACAGTCAAGTCACAGTAATTCGGATTGAAACAAAATCTAGTAGTAATTTATTGTTTGTCGTCAAGATTGTTACCGTTTATTGTTTTCACATAAATGAAACCCTTGATGTTTTTGTTCGTTTGAAATGTTATATGTTTTGTATTCCCAACGCTTGTTTTTTTTTTTTTATCGGATCTGATAATTATTGAAAGTCGTATTGACTAGTAGCTAACATTTACGTCATTTAATCTCTTGTGGATAGTTGTGTCATTTGATATCATACCACATTTTGCTAGTTTTATTAAATGTAGTACACGGTAACACTCATCGTATTGCTCCTGTTATCGGATTTTAATTCATAATCATTACTTTAGAATTAAACGTTTGATAAAACCGATAATGTTTAGGGCATTGAGTTTTTCTTTCTTTTAAAAGTACAAAACTTTATAGACCTTAAAATTACTTGACATTTTATTAGGAGGATTTAAGGACGTAAACGCGTTTACAATAAAAAGTCATACCACATAGTAGGTGGATAAATCACAGTGGGTATGGTTGTCCTGCGAGAGAACGTACTGTGCTGGTGATTTGGTCCTGACGGGTGCTGGTGGGTCCTGATTCTGTGCTGGTGGGTTTGTTTACATTGTATCAGAACGGCAATAAAACGACTGTTTTGTTGCTTAATTTTTCTCTGATGTGTCATAAGTACCATGCAAAGTATATTACAACAATATTATATTGCAAAAGTCGGGCAAGTTCGTTAAACGGAATTGTCCTGACGCTGTGCTGGTGATAAGAAAAACGGTCCTGGTTCTGTGCTCCTATGTCCTGGTTCTGTGCTTTTATATTTTAGTTAAAAGTGGCATATATTCAAGAGCATTGATGCTGTACTGTTGTTGACCAATTAACTGTTGTCTGCTTTCTTGAAATTGTCATTGTTGTGAATCTGTTTACTGTTATTATGAGAGAAAAAATACCCCTATTTAAAAAAAAAAATTGAAATTAACTGTAATCTTATTTATTGGCCTGTTAATGGAACCCGTCTTGCCCCCTTTTAAGATAAGAAAATATGTTTACGATTTTCGGGATTACGATCATTTTGCAAGATCACCAAAAATACGTTGTAATTTATACAATACTTAATATAATGTAGATGATGTGGTATGTTTGTTGTCAATGGACAAATTTCCATAAGAAACCAAAGGAAGTATGTGTTAACAACCATACGTCATCGTACGACCTTCAACAATAACCCATAAAATAAAAATGTGAAAGGTTTTGCATAAATATAGAACAAAGGACTTTCTGAGCGTTTGAATCATGTCTTTAGCAGCTTAAAACACATTTGTTTGTGAACAATTGAGTGTTGACTATAAGAATGATAATAGTATTGCGGGTTTGTTTGTTTGGTGTTTTTTTTTGGGGGGGGGGAGGGTGGGGGAGGGAGGGGGATAAGTTAGAGCGAGGTTACAGTGAAAGCTTGGAATAGTTTCCCGTAAAATTTTAAAGGTGGATTGTAAAAGAAAAATGTATCTTATATTAGCCTTGGTCACACCTTACCGGATAGCTCGAACGGACGCCTAACGGATACCTTTTTCTCAATCCGTTCATGTCCGTTGGACGTCCGTTCTTATCCGTTAGGCGTCCGTCCATATCCGTTGCATGTCCGTTAAGCGTCCGTTTTATCCGTTGACGTCCGTTCTGTCCGGTGGAAAATTTTGAGCATGTTCAAACTTTGAACGGACGTCCAACGGATAAAATGTCCGTTGAACGTCCGTTAGGCATCCGTTTTGTACGGTACTCGTCCGTTTTGTAGCCGTTACGTATCCGTTATGCATCCGTTGGAGATCCGGTAGACCAATTCACCAACGGATGTCTACCGGACGCCTAACGGATAAAACGGATGTAAAACGGATATTAACGGAAGGATAACGGATAAAACGGATGACTACCGGATGTAAAATGGACAAATGCCAATTGAAATTTCTCATGGTTTATTGCCTTTCATTTTTAGATGGTTTATTGCCTTTAATTTTCAGATTATTTTGTTCATCCGTTTTATCCGTTACGCTTCCGTTAGGTGTCTGTTTTATCCGGTACTCGTCCGTTGGATGTACGTTCGACGTCCATTCTGTCCGGTACGTATCCGTTTCACGTACGTTCAGTGTCCGTTGTGTGTCCGTTTGGCATTCGTTACATGTTCGTTAGTACACCAACGGACTCCCAACAGATACAAATTTTGTCAACGGATAACTTTTTTTTTATCCGTTAGGCGTCCGTTCGAGCTATCCGGTAAGGTGTGACCGAGGCTATAGCTATTAAGAATCACTTGCTGTAAGATTTTTCCAACATATTTTTTTTTGTCTAAGCGGTTATCAGGTATTTGTTTTTCGAAAATTCGATAAAACACTAAAAAAATCACTATTTTATGAAAGGGCAAGCTAGAATATGTCAGAGAATGAAGACGAGATAACCTAGAAAACACTAAAAAAACCTAAGATTTCTTAGCTTTTTCATTTCAAAATAAATATTTTTGATAAAGAATTACGGGGGAGGAAGTGAACAATGTGTCCTACTTTTCTATATTTAAATATTTTTCATGAATAAAAATCAAATGTGCCTTGATTATAATTGAAAATGAGTAAATGGAAAAAATACCCAACTAAAATACTTTAATTTTAATATTGGTAATATCACTAAGCTTTTAAGTTTTGTGTGTCAAACACACCATCTCTGTAGTTATGACTCCTTACTAAGATATTTCACTTCATTTAATTTTTTTTCTGCATTTTTTTATATTGTGAATTCATAGAATTATTATATTAAAATGTAGCCTTAATTTATATTTAAAAAACATAAACACGCCTGGAAAGTAAAATGCGTACTCGGCTGTCTGTAACCGACCAATTTTAGACACCCCAGGCTCCTAAAAAACAAGCCGGGGTGGGGGTTCAAAGATGCAAATTAAGTACTTATATCAATATTTTATCTTTTCGTGTACGGTTTATGACAATGTCAATTACGAAATGTGCATATATCAAGGGGAAACTTCTTGCAAAGCATTATTATTTATTATAGTTCATTATTGTATTTAGTAGAAAAAAGAGAATTTCACAGACCTTTGTACAGAGATTTTTGTTATGTTTAGCATGGGATCAACACAAGGGTTCATTACCGAGTAAACAAATCAAAATGTCTATCTACCTTGCACATTTCAGAAAATTCGGATCAGATAACGAAACTAGGTCCAGCAACATTTATAAGCAATTTAAGATTTTGACCCTCACAGTTTCCATTCACCACAAATATTCTCGTTACACCGAATCATTTTAAATACAAAAATACCAGTTGCAGCCTTTCGTTTATCTATTAATATATGTATACGGATGAAGTTATGAAAGGCAGCAGGGTCATCAGGGTGAGGAGTCCATGTCATCTGAAATAAATGCTAAGCATAGATCTAGAAAGCGACAGATAATCATGACATTAACTTAAACTCTCTTCTTTTCGACTTTTTTCGAACAAATTGACACATAAAATGAATTATATAGTATTGTGGAATTTTTAACTTATTTTAGATACTATATATTGTTCTCTGATATTGGACGAAAGATGTTGCCCTTTTATGTTATTATGTAATACAAGTTAAGATCATTTGAAAACACATATTAAACAGCCAAATGGATGCACAAGAGCTAAAATAGGAGTCATAGATCCTGTTGGCAACAATTATCTGCCCAATTTTATTGATTTTGTAACATTTGTTTCAAATATGACCAACTTCTTATCCAAAATCACCAGCACCGTATCAGGACCCACCAGCACAGTATCAGGACATGAATAAATTGAGAAAATGCTAAATTTTAAGAAATTGCAATGTTTTTTCACAAAATTGTTTTGTCGTGTGGATTGCGGTATAGAAAGCGGACTCTATGAGCATTTTTGTTTTATTTTTTCAGTTCGAGATTTTCTGAAAATGAGCATTTTTGTGTTACGCTTACTGAAACAGTATAGACGGTCAATTTTTTAATGGTTTATATATGAACCCATAAGAAACGAAATGGAAAAATCTCAACTGTTTTCTTCCATTTTTTATGAGTGAAAACGTCAAAAATCATCATTTTCGTCTTTGTTTACATTTTTTCATTGATCACCAGCACCCGTCAGGACCGAATCACCAGCACAGTACGTTCTCTCGCAGGACAACCATTCCCACCGTGTAAATGGTATGGCAACTGATGAAGTGGAATCATTCCCCAAACGTAAATAATGCAAGCAAGTAGAAATGTCTGTAATAAACCAGAAATACTGATGGAATTTTTCTATTTTCTCACATAAGCCATTTTAAAAGCTGTTGCTTGGTCTTTGGTATTCATTGCACACTTCTATACAGACGCGTATTTTTACGATTAATGTGCTTACCTTTCGTTAAAGTATTGATTTCAATGGTCACAGGTTTGGTATTACTACTCTTGCCTAACTTGTTTTCAGAATACATGTAAAAGACATATTGTCCATATCTAAATACGGCTTTTATGAGTAATGCACACATTCTTTCAGACGTGCAAGTCTGTTTGTTTGATCTATGAACTGACCATGTTTCATCCTCAACAAAACGATATTTTATAACAAATTGCTGAGGAAACCCTCCATCAAACCCCGATATCCAATTCACCAGAAAGCTTTTTTTGTATAGTTTTATTCCAAACTCTGTAGGTTCTTCTGGAAAATCTAAACACAAAAGGCAAGACAATACATGTTGTAATATTATATAAAATTGAACATTTTGTTCTCACTTTTACAAGTTTTTGATGCTTTTTGATGTTGAAGTTTATTGGCATCATTTTCATTTATACACGAAAATTCAATATGATACGCTGAAATAATTGTTTTTATCTTTTGAAAGTTTTTAGGATTTTTTGCCATGACATTGTCAGTTTGTTTCACATGTGAAAATATCGGTTTATATTTCACTTAGAAATTAATGCAATTTAACAGTGTATCATAATATACATTGATGTTCAAACAGAGATAATCTCTATCTGGACATGCTGATGTAACATATAAAATAAAAAAATAACATTTTTCATTATTGAATTATCTCTCTTTGTTCAGTTGCATGTCAACGAAGAAATTTTCGTAACCGAAAATGTTACACTGGCTACAGAAAGCACAAACAGTAAGATTCATGAATTAGTTGAATATATGAAGAATTTAAATCAATGGTTGGGTCCAGATCTATGGCACATCTAACGTCACAAACGCTATCCTATTGAATCTAGTTTTTGTTTTCTCCAAATCTATGGCAGATTTTTAAATTTCATTATTATCATGATTATCAAGACAAAAGAGTAAATTATAGCGTCACAATTGAATAGCGTCATAAAGAATTACCAAGGACTCAAAAACTAATACCCATGAAAGACTTTCTGCTTTCTTTCTTTCTTTATGGTTTACAAAAATATGTGACCTTTTATCCAGGGATTGGGCAATATGGATAAAGGCACCGCTGTTTTAGAAATATCATATAAAAAAACAAATTGCTAAAATCTGTTTATTTACATTGCAGTTTGGTTTATTAAACAAAATCTATTTGAGATGGTTAAAAATGAAAACATGACGTTAAATAGTCGCATGCGTCTGACGAGCTGTTTTGGGGTTAAATTCAACAAGAACGCTCAAGGCGGATATTCAAAAGCCGAAGATGTAGAAGAACCGAACAGGTAAAGAGCTGTATGACCAAAAAGTGCCTAAACAGTAGCCAAATCCATCTGAGGTCAACTTTGCCTTAGTTAGTTAAAACCTTAGTTTTCTTATAATGACTGGACAAAACAGTTTTCATGCACAGAGTAAGAAACTCTTATTTATGTTATGCTCCCAGGCACATCATTCACTCGTAGAGTTTGTTTCAGCGTATTCCACTTACTCACTTAGGAATCCCTAAAGCTGCCTTTCCTATTTGGTTTACCACAATGAAGGTCCATTTCTCAAATGGTTATAGATATGCACCCTTTACAGACCTTTATATGTTTTCTTAAGTTTTTCCGTCAGCTTTAGACATTGGAACGGATGCCGAATTCAGATCATGCCATATATTTCAAAACTAGAAAACCCGCAAAAGAATAGGTTTTTTAATTGTAAAGAACCATTAATTCAGGCCCGGTCAGAAAGTAGTACATATTCTAACCACAATAGTTGTATCTTTGTCAATAAGTCAAATATTCGGGTTGTTGTGGTATTGAATTCAAAGCTTGGGGATTTGGAATCACTGTAGAAGTTTTTTAAATTATAATAGAAGGGCACATTTGCCCTGTTGTTCAGATCTTAAGTAAAGGGTTTTTGTACTATCAAACTTCCGGGACCCGTACGCTCTACTATTCAAATAAATGTATGTTGAAATATTTACCTCTTGACATGACAAGGGATAGTTTTGACATGAATTTACTGACATTTTATTTGAACTTTAGACAAAGTAGCCATTTATGCTTGAAATTGCAGAATTTAACATAGAATGCAATAGGGCTATGAATTAGTGGTTTTATACTTATTGAAAATTTGCCCTAATTTTGGATTTACACACATCTTCCATAGATTTGTAATGGTATGATATGTCTCAAAAGTTTTATTAAAACATGTTTGCACGCAGAATCCTTTTCTGTAGTTGTTCATAACCACCACAATTATGGGTAACAATTACGACCCTTATTACAAATATAATAGGCAGATATAAACATTTCTATGTTTTAGCTATATATGATAAATCTATAATTGGTGACGCCTCTTTTGAATTCGTGATATAAAATTACAAAATGTTATACTAATGTCATGAGTTTAATAATCGTTTATTTGGAACTTGGTTTATAAAGTCTCTATGGAAAAAATATATATAGACGCGTGCGTGTATCTAATAGGATAAATACTAAGTACAAAGCATATATAACCACTTACATATTGCATGTGATTCAAGTGTTTGAATTGTCACAGTGTTTGTATCATCACTCTTTCCTATGACATTAAGTGCATACATGTAAACTAAATACTTCATATTTTCTAGGAGACCTTGAACCTTTTTTTGACGTTCATTAGAAGAAATTGCAATTGCTGTCCAATTTTCATCCATTATCGAACGATAATTTATGGTAAAACTTTGAGGATATCTACCATTGAATCCTGCAATCTACGTGACTTCAAAACTAACTAGTAATGGTTTAACTGTTAAATTGCTCGGTTTATCTGGTACAGCTTTAAAATATTACACATTATATAAGTAACTGCAACCATTAAAAATTAACCAATAAGGACGTCTTAAAGTCTGTTCTACTATTTTCTTCGTTGACAGCAGTAAAGATTAAATTCCCATATCTATTTCAATTTGAAGTTGTCTATAATAGATGTCTTTTCGTCATGATTAGAAATTTCGTCGTATGAATTCGATTGGATTTGAAAATATTAGATAAACCTACAATGTAGGAGGATGGGTTTCTAACCTACGCCAAAATAGTATTTTCAATGCAGAGTGATAGTTTTCTATAATTTCGAAGAGTTCTCTCTGTGATTTGACCAAACATTAATGTTATTTAAAAGCATGATAAATGCAGGGTGTTTCATTTAACGACATTTTGGTTTAAAAAAATTGGAACAAATTTAAGCTAAATAAAAGTTCATCGATATGCAAACTAAATCTAATATATATCAAAATACTCACTGCCTTCTAGTAAGTCTTTTGAACAACTTGAATTTCCGTGCTTATTGGACAAATAAACTGTGTAAACAGTATCAAAGTCTGTGTCTGTTAGTTTATATATTAGCAGACCTACAGTTAATGTTGTTAGATTTACTAATACCCCATGTATTTTAACGGGTGTACTTGTTTGCTTTTTCTGATATTCGTATTTTGAAGAACCCTTCAACTGGAATCGACCTTTCTGCCATGTATAATTTAAAGGTGTTCTGCTATACACAATAAATGTAATCGTTACCGGTTCTGTTCTTTCCCTAATCTCTGTGCTTTTAGTTTGAGGAATACAATAGGGCTTTCCTACAAATATAGAAAACAAACATACAAAATTTCACATTAAACTGTTTTTTTTAATTACTGTCACTTTATAATACAAAAACCACGAAACATTCTTCATAACAATTCTATCATTTGATATGTTCTTGTGATTGAACTTCTCTCCTTTGGTTGTAGATTGAAAGTACTTAAATATATCACATTTACGGAAAAGGCATGCCTTTAAAAAAACTAAGTCGTTTTTGAAAATTTCCATTTGCGGTAAGTTTCAAAATTTGTATGTAATTCTGATGAATTGCCTTACAGTGTAATATTTACCCATCAATTATTAGGTTTTTTAAATTCTTTGGCCGAAAAATCCAAAATCACAGATGGGATGATATTTATTTGTCCTGAAAAGGTACATTTGTGTATCCTTCAATGATTTTCATTAAATATAGTCAGATCTTTAAAAACCTCATGTTGTATTCATATATTTTTATCTGGCATTTTCAGGAATTTTTTTTCTTTATCTATCAGTTATGCTATATATACAGTTTTAAACTTAAAAGGCTGGAAATTTCCCAAATTATTTGTACAGGAACAGATGGTAAATTACGTGTAAAACTTACCTTATGCAGACAAGTTGTTGATGAGAATAACGAATTGCAAATATTTACAGATATACATTACGTGCATGCACAATTCAATTGAAATTGATGTAGCTAAGGAAGAGTCAATATGGCCTTATGCACATCAGAACAGTAAAAAGTGTTGCTCTATGTATTACAAGTCTAAACATTTGATATATTTTGGGATATTGATCGACAAAACTATATGGCCTCTCTTCTATATAAATACGTAGCATAACGTTATTATTTATTATGTCTGGAAAAATCAATTTATAATTAGGATCAAACTGGTATTATTACGAAATTTGCTTGACGGAATATTTCCCATTACATTGAATGTAAACATTCAACAGGTAAATATAATTATACTAATATGTAAAAATTGTATTAAGTTAAAACGAAAGAAGTTTGATACAGAGCTTTAAAATGAACATCGTCTCATGTAATTTGAATCACAATCAAATATTGATATATTATGATATTCAGGTTTCAGACAGTGGTATAGCAATCGTGGACGCAAGAACTGTCACATAGAAGATAGCGTTCATAGTTTTTTTTATATGAAGGAAGTATATCAAACTCTTTAGTTTATAGGTAGTACGGTAGTTTTTTGCATTCCAGAATTTAGGTTGCTCTTTTGTGTACCCTACTTAAGTCATTGTATTTGAACAATGTGATTGGAAAAAAAGGATCAATTGAACATACTTTCCAAAAATGAAGGATGAATCAGGTGTAGTAAAATATAAAACAATTGTACATACAGGTGAAAATGAATTGTTGAATAGTATAGTGAAAGAACTTCAGTTCAGTGTTTATGTAGAATATTTGGCAGTGTAAGAAAGTGGTGCACATTCTAGAACTGCCATCATTATCCACTATGGCCAGGAAATACTACCGTACCCCCTATAGCCTTATGTTGAAAGAGTACGTGTGTAATCAAACGCTTGGTAACATAAAAGTCTTACCAGGAAAATAAATATCTTTAAATCCACGTTGCATTGTAATGTTATGTTCATCGGGAATGCCATTGCTGACTTTACAAACGTAAAGGCCATCAAATGTGTAGATTGGATTATCATCATCATCATTGAAATCAAACTTAAGTAAATTTGTTGCAGTGTTTATCAACCTGAAACTGTGCCTATCTATCGACATATGTTCCCAGTTTGAAAACGTGTAATTATTCGGAAATCCAGTGGCATTACAAAGAAGTGAAGAATTTGGAAGTAGTTCAACATACACTTCAGGTGCATCTGCAAATACAATTTATAAAACGTGCATAAAGGAAAATTATAATATTTGTTTGAATCTGCTAGTGTTTTAACAGTTATCAATTAAAACACGAATTAAGGTAGCACAATACAAAGATTTTGTCACTCCCAATTAGACAACTTTAAACTGATGCAATTCATTTCATCCTTCTTTATATTTTATAAATGAGGTACCAAAAGAAAGAAGAAAGATTAATCTTTCAAATTGTGATAATTTCATTATGACATGATTATTACATAATTAATTATTATGTAATTAGTCGCTATATTGTGATGTCCACACTTGAATGAATTTAGCTTCTTTGTTCTTCATAGCATCCCAAAATATTTTATAGATTCTTGTACAACACAGCTTGACCTCCAAAACTGTGTCTCAACATTTTACAACATGGAATAAATCAAAATGGCAAAAGGAGGTGCTCTAACAAGAGAACAAAGGAAAATTCTCTTCCCATTTGTTAATTGTACTGTTTTGAACGGTAAAACAATTTTGGTATTGTCTTGGATGGGTAATATATTCCAACTTGTATAGTATGCCCTTGTCTGTAGTGAGGTTTTTGGATTTTAATGAACGTAATTAATCTATTAATGGTTAATTATTAGGTCATGGATTTCGTTACTACAAGTTAAATTCAAAACCTGTACTAAATGTGTCCCTCTAGAATACTTATTTCAAACGAAACAACAGATTCAAAATTTTACGGTGATGTTGTTTACCGAGCCCAGCAATTGAGATGAGAAACATTAATTCTAAACGTTTTCCTATTCATCAAATGTAATCAACTTTTATGATTATTGTTTTCTTTTTGGTATTGGTACACATATCGATGTTGTTATCAGTAAATAAAAAACATACTTAGTATGATTGTTATACACTGTGACATATGCATTGTTGTGTACTATAATCGGTTGGTATCTATACTTTGGCATTGTGCATAGTCATTTTAGTTCATGTCTGTCATAATTATATTCGTAGATAGTTTTTTTTTTAAATCAGGTTGTTGGTTTTCTCAATTGAATTGTTTAATATTTCACGCCTCATTGTTGAAGGCATACGGTTGTCTATAATTGTTTACAAACTCTTCATTCGAATTTTGACAGATAACTGTCTCTTTGAAATTCATACAACAAATTAAATGTAGTTTCTTGGAACATTTTCCGATTATGTAATAACGGAAATCCTTCAGTCGTATTGGACATCCAATGTCTTGTTCAATCTCTAAAGGTCCTTCTGGACATCTGATTTGGTTCTCACATTCAGGAGCATTGTAAGCGCCATTTTATCATTGTATTGTTCCCTGAACACTGTCAGCAGATTCTGTTTAGTTAACTGTTCAAAAATTATGATGATGCACTTAAAAAGTTTAATCAAGTACGATCTTTTATAGTTGATTATCGACGTTCGAGATACCTAGTCGAAACGATAAAAAACAAAAAAGTGTTCCATGAAAGATCAAGAATACTCTAATGGTTTGCAATACAACATGAATTTAAAGGCTGTCAGTTTTCTCAATTATTTACCAAACAGATTATTTAGTTTTTTTAATTATTGTTAAATATTTACGGATTTGTGGTTTGTCCATAAAGTATACGAAAAATGAATTTCTGACTTCATGGTCGCGTACAAAATATTATTTAGATCTCTGAAAGAAATAAAAGACCAACAAGTGATGAATTGCTAGTAAACATATAGTTTGTACTTCTAGTCGCAATTCCCAATTCATTTCAACATAATTTATAATATCACAATCAATTTTTCCTATATAGAACAAAGAAGATGTGTATGCGTGACAATGAGAAAACTCTCCATCCAAGTAACAATTTGTAAATGTAAACCATTATAGGTCAAAGTACGGTTTTAAAATCGGAGCCTTGGCTCACACCGAACAGCAAGCTATAACAGGCTCCCAAAATTACTAGTGTAAAACCATTGGAATGGGAATAGTTATCAAAGGTACCAGGATTATAATTTAGTACGCCAGACGCGCGTTTCGTCTACATAAGACTCATCAGTGACGCTCATATCAAAATATTTATAAAGCCAAACAAGTACAAAGTTGAAGAAGAAATGTAACACTTATGAACTACATCAACAAACGACAACCACTGAACATCAGTTTCCTGACTTCGGACAGGTGCATACAAATCCAGCTGGTTAATAGGTACCAACATCAATCCTTACCCGAAACAACTGTGTAACATCATAACATAGAAAGACACGCTATAAAATATCAATTGAAATGGCTCAACTTAATAAAACGACATGTTAACACAGACAAGTGAACATATACTGAACGAATAAATTTGATCGATGACACAATGTAAATACAAAATCAATAAAATCAGGAGTGAGATGTTAAACAATATCTCCAAGAAAACCATAACCTTGCCCAAAATGCCACCAAATAAAATAATGTACATAGGTTAATGAAAATAATGTTGTTGCAAGTTATACAGTAATGGAGAACGGAAATAATTATAACATGTACTAAATAAATATTTTTGTTGTTCATAGTACGAGAACAAAAGTGAAAATTATATTCATACCGAGAAGTTATCAAACCTGGTGTATATTGAAAATAAAGAGACGACATTTAAAACTAAAAATTAAACATTAAATAACAAAATAGCATTACAAATTGTATCAACAGGTCAAAATATCACTAAAGTGCGATTTGAGAATACTTGCAGTTACTGAAAGCTATCTAAAAGCCAAACACAAATGATAATAATAATAATCATGCATCAGATGTATTTTCACGTCATTACCAGACAAATCCGGACAAGGCAGCACTCCCACCCGCAAAGTTGAAAGGGATTAATGTTAGTTGAAATAACTTATTTCCCAATCCACTATAAATAAATATGTTTAAACTAAAGAAGACATCACTTGCGCAATGCTATACACAAAAGTATTGAAAAGCAGTAGGGTTGAAAGGAGTTAACCTCTATAAAGAAATTAACGTGAAAGTGTATTCAGACATTACCAAAAGAAACGTTTGAAAATAATACACATGTAGTTATGTTTTAATTTGCTGATGACAAAATCGATATTTGTGCCAAAGTGAACTATATTCAAAGATCCAACTACAACATTGGTAAATTAACCTTTACTAATTAGTTTGTTTCAATGTTCGATGAGTTCACACGTATCGTATAGTGGTTTCCGCGTTTTAATACAATATTACCGTGACATTTATCAAGTTAAATACCATTTTTAATAAGTTTTTTACTTCCACAGTCCAATTTACTAATCACGTCTTTGTATCTATGAAAGAATTTAGTAAACATTTAAACTTAATTTATGGTATCGAAATCCCTGAATTAATATTTTACCAGTGATGCATTGATTACGTTCATTAAAATTTATGACATCACGATACACACTGGAATAACGAACGAGTGAGAATCTATAAACACCGTAGGATAGAGAAAAAGGAACATCATCGTAAAAAAAGGAAAATTAACAGTTGTTATCCATTCGTTTGATGTGTTTGAACTTTTGCCATTTGATTTAGGACTTTCCTTTTTGAATTTTCCTCCGAGTTCAGTATTTTTGTGTTTTTACTTTTTTTTCAACATTAGGGAATGAAACAATCGTCTCTTTTGTCGTAAATTTTAGTATGGATTTTCCCTTAAGATATTGAAATGTCTAAATCTAGAAAAGGACAACTACTGCTGTTTATATAAAATTTTGTTAAACAAGTTCCTTTTGGTAAGTTTCGGTAATATATTTGAGAACTCTGGAATAGTTAACGGACAAATATCATCAAATAAAAGTAGGTATTATTCTATGTATCAACCAAATGTAACAATGATGTGTATTTACTGCGTTTGGTCATAATCTGAGATTCATAGCAAAACAGGAATAAGTCTGCTATTTCAATGGCGCAGTTAGTGCCCATAGGAGTACCTACTACTTGCCGATACACTTTATCGCCGAAACGTACATATATGTTGTCCAAGAAAAATTTTTAAAGCTTCAATCATATCTTCACATTTCCAGTAAGTGTATCTAGCACACTTTCCTTTTGTGTTACATAAAAATGCTTAAAACGAATTACAGCAAATAAATTTGCAATGAGAATTTTCAAAAAGACTAATTACAAATGATTTAATAAAATTTGAAAACTTTTTCTTGATAAGATTGTGTGTAGAGAATAGAAAAATTATATATGTCAACAGAATTGCAAGGACCATCAAAAGCATGTATTTTATTTTAAAATACCACTATTTTAATATGTATAAAAAAGAAGATGTGGTATGATTGTCAATGACACAACTGTCCACAAGAAGGTTTTTTACAAGAGTTATTTACAAATTATTATGTGTATGTAAGGGTTTGGGTTTTTTTGTTCGCTTCAGTGTTTTTGTTCTTTTGGTAGTTTGTTTTCCTCTAATATTTCATGTGTTTCTTCGGTTTTGGTTTGTGACCCGGGTTTGTTTTCTCTCAATCGATTTATGACCTTTGAACACCGGGATACTACGGTTGCCTTCGTTTAGTTTTTGCATTTCAATGAACGATGATGGTTTTGATAATACGTTGACAATTGTGATTATATTATAAACTATAATATCAAAATAATATTATAAAATATCGGTTTTTGAAATATGAAGAATTATTTCTCAAACCTATGAAAGCTCGAATAAAACGTTTCGAATTTTTGCTTTCAATTAATAGTTCTAAAGAGAAAGAATCGGAAAATAAGACCAAATAGTCAGATTTCTAACTTGGTATCGTTTTTTATACTATTTTAAAGTCATCATAATATATTTAATGGAAAATTGATCGTTTCTTTTGTTGACTAGTGTAAAGTTACAAAAGACAAAATATAAGAGATAAAGACTTACACTGAATACGTAGCTTTATTTCATCAACACCATATCCAATTGCATTTTTCACCTTGCACTGATAGACTCCATCTTCTCTTCTTGATATATTATGTATATAAAATTCAAAGTCACGATGTATGATTACGTCATTGTGTGTCCATATTATTACACTTGGAGCTGGATTAGATTCATACACGCAGGTTAGTCTAACTTGATCAGATTCTCTCAAACATGAAGATGGGATCATATTTACTTTTACTTTAGGAGAATCTGAAATAAGCATTTCTACTATACCAATACTATTTGAGAGATGGAGAAAGAGGGCGAATTCTAAATATTTAATAGTTTTATAAACATGTCGGCTATTTTTTCAGTACATACTAATGTTCTCTTTCTACAAATTATACGACGTAGCATGTAATGAATTTATAATCACCCATACTACGTCAATAGAAACTGATTCTTTGATATTTAAGAACGACACCTTTAACAATAGTGTTTTTCATTCATACTTTGTTATCAAGTATTACAATTAGCTTTTACAGTTTGCAAGGGTGGAATTGAAGATGAATTCAATTTCCTCCTTGAATGTTAAACGTTACATTTTACTACAAATATACTCCAGTGTAATTTAACTATTTTAATTTTGAAATTACCATTTCCCCCACTTTAGTAGAAACATACCAAATTCTCCTGCATATGGGATATACATTCTCCTATTTATTCGGTATTTGAAAGCCTGCAGTTCCTACTCAGACTTGTTTAAACGTGGCCAGTGTCTGAGCAGAAAGTTGATGAATCACTTTGAAAATAAATATTTGGTCCAACGAATTACAGAAAGGCATATATAAAAACTCCGTCAGAAAAAAACCCATAAAGTTTGATATAAATGTGAATAATCATGTTATGATTATTCTTTAGCATGTGATCAAATGTATGAATAGGCCAATCAACCTTCATATGTTAACATGAAACTGTCTATGCAAATGGTGTTAAATGCGACTACGTTATAATGATATTTATAATTGTGTGTATTTTTTTTAGATACATTGAGTCATATGTACAATGTATAAGTATAATAATGTGTTGGTTCTTGAAAACCCAAGGTGTAATACTTACATGTAACGTTGAATTGTATGACTCTTTCAAATGACATGTTCATACAATGGACAAATCCTCTGCACGACTGGTTTTGTACATGGTGATCCAATGTTACCAATACTGTTAGATTTAAGATATTCGTATCTTTTGCATGTTGAATAGTACCATTTGAAATCCAAGAAATCGTCTTCAATCCTGGAACATTATTTGGAAACAGGCATGATAAAGTGATAGTACTTCCTTCTGGTCTGGTAATCACTTTGCTTTCATTTGGAATTATAGAAATGTCTACAATAGATAAACAAAAAATGACATTCTTTGTTCAAATGACACACCATTAGATTTTTTGCGAACCAAATATAACTTTTCCACAGAGTCATCTCCTCTTGGTTGAGGTTTGAAATTTTCGTTTGTTCTATTTTCCTATTGAATAAGTACAATACATTGTTCTGTATAGTTTCTGCAGTGGGACCTTTGAATTTCTTCTAAGAGAAATATATCACTTATTGAATACAACAAAATGCCTGGGGTGTTTATGATAAGGTAATAAATTTGGTTAGCTTGCTTGCAAGCTGAACCGTGAAGTCATTATTAAGTAAGTTATACTACCCTCCTTTAAGAGTAGATTATTCTGACAGATAACCAATCTATATGTCTGAAGGACTAGGCTTCTTTGAAAGGAAGGTAATATACCTAACCTAATAATGACTGCACGGTTCAGCTAGCAAGCAAGGTGACCAACGATATTACCTTTACTTAGTAAACATTCAAGACATTTTGCTGTAATTGACCTGAGAATTTTGTTATCTTCTTAACATATGAAAATACATTTACCCGCTCAAAAACATGCATGTGATATTGTATTATTCAATATCAATAATATATTTCAATCTTGCATACCCACCGTGTTGCAATCCTCGGAATTTGGATCCCCTCGCGGATTTTGGATCGGGATACTCGATATATGCGATTTATTGTCTATCTCGACAAATCATTATTTCGAAATTTAAATAATAGAATTAGACAAGCATTAGGCATTATTATGATAATTTCTTTTCTAAAGTCTATAGTCACATGCTGCAAAAAGTAAGAGTTTCTGACAAATACTTTATGTACTTGTTAAAAGCATTTCGGCACACTTGATGGTAGTTATTCATAAATGTCACGTTTACTTATTTTATATTCGCACTTGAAACAGAATAAAAGCAGAAAACAGATCAGAATATATATACATTCTAGTTATCTATGCTGATCAAGATTTTACTTCCCCATGCACTGCTAGAGGTCTCGTATAATTCTTTCTTGGATTCGGATCCTCTGCAGATTTCGGATCTGGGTACCCGATGTGTTGCAATTGTTCGAAATTGGCAGTAAATAAGAATGTTATTGTACAGAAAGTATGAAACAATGTTTTCTTTCAGTATATGTTTTTTTTAAACTTTAATCGGTAAATATTCATTTGCAAATAGTTTCAAAAATATATAAATCAATTTATTCGTTAATTATTTATAAAGAAAATAAATACTCGGTATATGTTATAAACGACGTACTTACCTATTAAATGTAAAAGTGTGCAATTTTCAATAGATTTATATTGATAAATATAATCGCAACAATATTTATCTTCGTCAGCCTTCATCAAATTTGATATTTGTAAATTGAACCGATTTCCTTGAAGACCTTCAACAATTTTGAATCGTTTGTCAGATTTATAAATGGTGTTACCATCAGACAATGATACACCTTGACGTGACCAGCTAGGCACACTGTAAAAATTGTGCATGTGGCATTCAAGAACAATTGTGCTCCCAACACTAGAAAACATATTCGTAATAGTTCCATTTTTCTTGGCGCATGTGTTGCCGTCATTTCCTGCTATGAATACAGCTGAAATATTTTTAAAAATCTTTGAAAAGAAATCAGTCAGACCAAATTCAATTAAAATAAATCCGATGCATCAAAAGTAAATAAAAAATGTAGGTAAGTCCAAGTTAATAAAAATGTACGACATTGAACTATATGTGAATGTATGTCCCCACCAAGTAATTCTGCTGCATATCTACATGATCTAGAAATGTTCATTTTTTTTAAATATGTGAAATCAAATTAATTCCATGATACAATAAGCAAATTGAATGCTAAAATATATTTATAGTCATGTGAAATCTCAAAATTAAAAAGAACATGATGCATATGTTTTTTTATAACAAAATGGATAGTTGTCATTATTAAACTTACAATGTATGTACATTTTACTTTTTTTCTGAAAAACATTCCTTAATTTGTCCATATTTAGAAGAAGTGTACTTTTTTTAATGGCTTGCTTCCAGGAAGCAATTCGCCGACATCTTTTCCGTATTCAAAGTGACCTTAGCGTGACCCTCTCGTAAAAATCAGGTGATCGAAATTTAAAATGTCGTAATCAGTGACAAGAGGATGAATCCTTTATTATAGTCTATTTTAGAACGATGAAAGTAATGACCTAGAAATCATTTAGCAGGCATCATTGTGATGTGTTGAGTACATTTGTTGTCAATCCATAAACACAAAATAAACGACGAAAAAAAAGGAAGACACACAAAACTGCTGAAATCTCTTATCCTTGGATAATAGCAAAAATCTTAATTACAAAATAAAATACACCAACCTTGCAGAAGAACAAAAATAAGCATTGTTGTCTTCTTTCTTTGCAACCCCGATCAACACAAAAAAAAAACCACTTATTTGTATAAGGTCAAATGCCAATAAAAATGTCCAGCATACATTAATAACTGTTAAATAGATAATTCAACATTATTTCCTTGATTTCAGAAAAACGCTTTTTATGTTTCTAACGTTGATTTCCGCACTTGATTCAAACAATATATAAACTTAGTAATAGCAAATGGAAATTACAGTCATCTTTTAATATACATGTTTATTATTTTATTTGAATTTCCTAATCATCAAATTGAATATGGTATATGATTATTCTTCCAAGTTACATGTATCATGTTTTGCTTTTATGTTTTACAGAAATCTTTGTTCAAAATACCTGTATATAGATTAAAAAGGAGATTGGGTGGTAGGGTTGAGGATGTTCGCACACTTTTTTGATTGGAAAAAGTAGAATATTTTAACATATTTTACCTTGGTACGCTCAGTGGCCTTTCTTCAGTTGAAATAACGAATCATTTCAACCATCCTAGGCTTGATCCGACCCTTAACAGTCCAATCACTTCTGATATGTAACCACATATTGACATTTAACATTTTATAATGTCATTTGAATTACGGTAGGAAACTGGCGAGTCTAGAAAATCTACAAGCATCAACTGCAATAGTATTAGACCTGTTATGATCAACATATGGCCTTCAATGAGTGAGGTAGGCCAAATAACGTTGAAGTAAACAGTCGTTGTTGCATGTTGGTATACAGAGCTTTTAGAATCAACAACAAAATAGATCTCCAGTCCCTCTTCGATCTCTAGAGTCACTTATAATATTGCCATTCGTTATTCTTTAATAACTGAACATGTTTTACTCATGCGTAAACAATCTCCAGCTGAGGATTAAATTAAAGGTCGGATAAATACGCATATGCATTAAAATTAGGTAAATTATTGACTTGCAAGCAAATGGTACATTCTTTATTTTTTTTCTAGCTTTTTTGGAAAATCGAATCAGACGGACTTTTAAAAAAAATTGATGAATGTTTGAAGCAAAGTAAATTGCATTGATTTTTTTATTCACAATTTTAGTTTTCAACTTTGGCTCTGATATAGTTTGGTTTGGGGATGGCATTGGGTGCCAACTTTTTCCTCCAATGACGTTACAGTTTTAGAATGAAATTCAAAACAGTGTGGCTGTGGTCATTGATTGACACATTAAATTCATCCATTGACTGGGACAATTTAGGTGAACTTTTGTATGTAACGACCTCAGCTCACTATGTATTTTTTAAAGACACTTAAACTATGGGGTCACCAAAGGTTCTCAACACCTTAATAAAGTAATTCGAAAAACTAATCAGAAATAACACGATGTTTTGATTTATATCAATTATATAAATCAAAACATAAGGTTATTCCTGATTAATTTCTTGAATTATTTTATAATTAAAGGCGTTAAGAAACCTTTGGTGACCCCACAATTTAAATGTCTATCGTAGGTACGTCGTGAACAGTGGTCATTACAGACAAACGTTCATGTAAATTGTCCAAGTCAATGGATGGATTTAATGTGTCAATCAATGGCCACAGCCACACTGTTTTGAATTTCATTCTATCTAAAGTCCACGGCTGCTAAAGAATATTTCAAACAGGATATTTAAGTGGAAAACATATGCATTAGTGGTTCTTGACATATTTTTAATTATGAAATATGATCTTGCTCGTATCAGTACGATAATACATATAACAGGTTGTAGCGGCCAAATTTGAGAACAAAAAACAGTGTTGCCTATTGTTGTATTTTTTGGTAATTAGTTATGTTCTGTTTCAAAATAAGGTGTAAGTTACTTTCCCTTTACCTTAATGAACCCCTTCAGGGAATTTGCACGAAATGTGATTGGTGAAAATCTTTGATTATGATGAAAATTAGGAATACCAGAGTCAAGCAATATGGCATGTTTCTTTTATTTATAACAGATAAATTATCTTTCATGTTAAAAGTTAGAAATTTTGAGTTTAATTGATGTAAAATTGATTAAACTTTGGCAATTATTTACGAGGGGGGCAAGGGGTTTAGCTGTTATGCTGTCATGGGGCATTTTAATTCTTTGTTATCTGTTATTCTGAAAATGTATTTGCTGTTAGCTGTTATTGTCTTATTCTTTGTTAGCTGTTATCGGACTTTTAGTTTTTTTGTTATCTGTTATTGTGATAATGTATTTGATGTTAACTGTTATTGAAAATTGGAATGTTAGCATTTTTTGACAGCCAAAATTCGTAGAAATTGAAGATCATTAGACATTGGAGTCTACCACTACTAATATGTTGGTCCTATATTCAGAGAAGGATTCCATTAACATATACCCATCACAGAAGTGAGGTTCAGGACAATTCCTGTATATCTTATGATTATCCTTTGTAATACATTCCATTTTATTGGGAACATTTATTTAGAATTATCTTATTTTTTTGTATGAGGATAATGTTCCTTATTTCCCGTACAAACATATTAAATTAGAATAATTCTTAATATGACAAAAAATAAAACATATGGCCAGGAATATCTGACAAGGATCTCAATTAAGGACTAGGTCCTTACAACCAGTTAACCTTTTATATTATATGGTACATAGACTCAGCTCTTTTCAAAGCAGAACCAAATACATTGTACAATGAAAGTTCCCACCATGTACTGGGTTCCAAAGCTGCACATAACTCATTACAAACAAAGATTTATTTCGTCTTCAAGCTATTGTTCCCCTACTAAACTATGTATTCTACTCACTAGTAGACTTGATACAATAAAAAAAACTGATAAAAAATTGTTCAAATAAGGCCTTTAAAAGTAGTGGAATACATTACTTTTGGAGTGTCAAAATTGGTTCGAGGTACTTGATAAATTGCATGCTTATAATTGGTACTTTTGATTTTTTACCCTATATACAACTTTGCCTCATAGTCTTATTCAGAAAAATTCACACACCTCATTAAATGGGCATTTAAAAAAGTCAGAATGCGAATTTATATATTCACACTCTTTTATGTAGTTTTTTAGTAGCAACAAACACAAGAACTATGTCAATTTGACCTACTTTGATACCATAACTACTAGATATCATTTTTGTCTCTTTGACATATTTCTCATTTCCATTCTCAATATTATAACACACTATGTAAATTACAAGCATGTGTGAGTTTCTGATTTCACTCCCGGTTTTTAGTGGAGTACGTGTTGTTTTTTATTTCTTATTTATTACTGTTGATGTAAATGTTCGTTGGTTTTGTGAGCTCATGTCAATAGATATAAACAATTCACAAAAATTCCTTGCAAACTTGTGAAAGGATTTTTGAGATATTATCATAAAAACTGAAGAAAAAAAAACACCATTTTTATTGAATAAAACCCCATTACTCAGATACTTAAAATCTAAAATTTATAAAAAAAAAATAAAAAAAATAGAGTACTCACGTCAATAGATATAAACAATTTCCCAACGTTTTATGTAAAGTGGTTAAAGAGTGTTTGAGATAATGTCCTACATGTTGACAACGGACGGACAAGAATATACCAAATATATTATCTAGATACATAATTCTAACAAGAGTGCACACGCTGAAATGTCTCGCCTTCTATACTAATCATTGATATTATGTTGATAGTCCTAAGTATAATGTCACATAAACTTAACATTAACCAAGATTACTAAACAAAGACCAATGAACCTAGAAAATGAGGTCAAGGTCAAATGAACCATGCCAGGCAGACATGTACAGCTAACAATGCTTCTATACAATATATATAGTTGACCTATTACTTATAGTTTAAGAAAAATAGACCAAAACACAAAAACTTAACACTGTGCAATGAACCTTGAAAATGAGGTCAGGGTCAAATAAAACCTGCGTGAATGACATAAAGATCATAAAATATTTCCATACACCAAATATAGTTGACCTATGGCATATAGTATTAGATAAAAAGACTAAAACTCGAAAACTTAACTTTGACCACTGAACCATGAAAATCAGGTCAAGGTCACATGACATCTGCCCGCTAGATGGGTACACCTTACAATCATTCCATACAACAAATATAGTAGACCTATTGCATATAGTATGACAAAAACAGACCAAAAACACAAAAATTTAACTATAACCACTGAACCATGAAAATGAGGTCAAAGTCAGATGACACCTGCCAGTTGGACATGTACACCTTACAGTCCTTCCATACACCGAATATACTAGCTAGCCCTATTGCTTGTAGTATCTGAGATATGGACTTGACCACCAAAACTTAACCTTGTTCACTGATCCATGAAATGAGGTCGAGGTCAAGTGAAAACTGTCTGACAGACATGAGGACCTTTCAAGGTACGCACATATCAAATATAGTTATCCTATTACGTATAATAAGAGAGAATTCAACATTACAAAAAATCTGAACTTTTTTTTCAAGTGGTCACTGAACCATGAAAATGAGGTCAAGGACATTGGACATGTGACTGACGGAAACTTCGTAACATGAGGCATCTATATACAAAGTATGAAGCATCCAAGTCTTTCACCTTCTGAAATATAAAGTTTTTAAGAAGTTAGCTAACACCGCCGCCGCCGCCGGATCACTATCCCTATGTCGAGCTTTCTGCAACAAAAGTTGCAGGCTCAACAAAAACCATGTTCATAGAAAATGGAATTCATTACAAAAATTTATACCCGTAATAAGAAATACTGGATTTGTCAAGGACCCGACATATTTTAATATTCCATTTACTGTTATCTGTTTTTGTCCATTTTAATTCCTTGTTATCTGTTATAAGCCAAATCAATTTGCTGTTTTGCTGTTATTGGGACCCCCCTTGCCCCCCCTCATTTACCGTAAGTGATCATAATATTACTGTTTTTGAAAGAGAACAAACTTGTGTATGTTACTACCGTAAATGCTATAATAGATGTTCTTTTGTATTTTATTATAGTTCAGAAAATGTTAGTTTCGATAGTAGAATTTAGTGTGTTTTATCTTTTATTTTGTAGTTAATCTTTTCGTACCTGAATAAAGAGATTTGAACGGAAGGAATTTGTATGTATTTGGTATAGACATCATATCATTAACATATTGACATGGATTTAACAGAAAGCGACAGCAAAGCTAATGAAGAAGGAGAAAGTGCAAACATAATAGACACGAATGACAATGAAGAAAGTGCAAATATAATAGAAACGAATGTAAATGCTAGAGCAAGAACATTATCGGAAAAAGGACAACAATACGAATTGGATAAGCTAACCGAGAGTTACGGTGGCTAAAATCGTCTCTCTGAAAACATAATTGATCTAATATCAGACAAAGCACCATATGATACCATCAAAGGGAAGTATCCAATGTGGATGGACGAATATGAGATGTTCATTGAACAACACCAAAACATTATGCCTAAGATAGGTCATGAGGCGGACAAAGAATCTTATATGGTGGTTTTCTAAGAAAGAGATGAATCTTTACGAGAGATCAAGAGATCAATAGAAAATTATTTCAACGCTGTTCGCGAAGAAAATAAACAAACACAGAGGTCAAAAAGTGTATTAGTAAACGATCATCGCTACTATCAAGATCGAGTTTATCATTGCAAAGGTTAAAAGAAGAACAAAAACGAGTGCAATTAGAGACAAAATTGGCAGCACTAAAACGAAAGAAGGACATTGAGTTAGCTAAGTTAAAAATAAAATTAGACGAAGAAGAACTGCAATTAGACACAGATATAGCTATAGCAAATGCTAAAACAAAGTTATTGGACAAGTATTAAAATCTTAAATTAGAATCAAATAGTACACATGTTTCCAAAGTAGAATCAAAACCAAAGAAATCTGACATTGTACAAAACCCAGCGGTGAATCACAATGTAATGGCAAAACCGTTTGTACCTAAGAACGAGATAAAAGAAGTACTCGATATTACCCTGTTAAACCAGTTAAGGTCAATAACATTGTAACTACCGCAAACAACATACATTTGCAAGAATCTAAAAAAGAACCAAATATGACTATGATATCCAGCATAAAACATGATGAAAATATGAACAATATACAGGCTGACACAGTGGAAAAAAGTATGTCTGCAGTAGTAAAACACTAACGAAAACCTACACATGATATTAAGAAATTTGGAGAAAATCCTTTAGAATACAGAAAGTTTTATAGACAATCTCAGGCAAGAATAGTTGCAAATACAGATAACGAGGATGAGAAAATCACTTATTTGGAACAATTTACATATGGCGAAGCAATCAAAGTAGTAAGTGGATTCAGCCATTTAATAGGCGAACATGCATATAGTGCAGAAATCAAACAATCAGAAGAAAGATACGGAGATACAGAAATTTTTGTGCAGTTTGTGGAACAGGAAGCTAAAAAGGCCAATGACCCAACTTATGGAAATATAGCGGTTTCTGCAAAACAGAATAATACAAGAGACCAGAAGGCTAAAAATGTGACTGATAACAAATTGAAACAGACCCAAAGAAGTGTGAGATTTGCCACAGATGTTAAAAACGAACATGATAAGCATGTAAATGAACAGAAATGAACCTACTGTGAAAACTGTCATAAATTGGAAGATTGCAAAGGCTTACTATCTTTGAGTATTCGAAACCGTTATGAACATTTAAAGATCAAAGGTCATTGTTTTGGGCACAGGACAATAAACTGTAAAATGCGAGCCACATGCCTCATTTGTAACAAAAGACATCCGTCTTTACTTCACGACAAGGACAAAGTACAAAGAGATATTACACCACTGAAACAGAGTGAAAGTTCGACAGAGGTGGAAAACAAGACCAGTGCATACACAAGCTATTTATCAGATATTAACAGCCAAATAGGGGCTGGAGATATGTCATGTACAATGGCTATAATACCAGTAAGGGTAAAACTGAAATATAAAGCACCTTGTGTAGAGACATACGCATTCTTTGATTCAGGAAGTATCGTGTCATTCTATACGGAAAATCTGTTGCATAAACTAGGTGGAAATGGTAAAAGAATGCAGATTGCACTGAATACCATGGGAGAACCGTATAAGATGATAACTTGTGCAGTTTCTGGATTACAAGTATTGGGCCTAGAAATGAATGATGTTGTAGAACTCCCAAGAGTCTATGCAAAGGATGAGATGCCAGTTTCAGTGGATCACATTCTGAAACAAGAAGAAATCTCGAAATGGGGTCACTTGTTAGGAATTAAATGGCCTAACCTTGATGCTAGTATTGGACTTATGATAGGCAATAATGTCCCAGATGCCTACACACCATTTGAGGTAGCAACAGGACCAAGTGGATCCTCACATGCCACACGCACTAGATTAGAATGGATTATAGGAAACATTATACGAGAATGTACAGGAACTAAAAAATTCTTTAATCGAGTACAGATGTCTGCGATTCATGAAGAAGAGCATTCAAGGCTTGACGAGTTAGTTGAAAAACCTATGAACTTTGATTTTCCTGAATGCATTATAGATGACAAGAGAGAAAACTCAGTAGACGACAATTCTTGCTTAGATTATGTGAATAAGAATATTCATTTTGAGAAGGGACAGTACTACATCCCACTGCCCTTCCGTTACAGCAATGTGAAACTGCCGAATAATGCTTCCCAGGGCCAGCAGCGATTGAGAAGTCTTAAGAACAAGTTTATCAAGAATCCTAAATTAAAACAGGACTATACTGATTTTTTGGACAAACTGTTAGAAAGAGGTTACATGGAACACGTCCCAAAGGAATAGTTCAACAGAAACGATGGACAAGTATGGTATATCCCGCATCATGGTGTTTACCACAGTATGAAACTAGACAAAATTAGAATTGTTTTTGACTGTTCAGCTACATATTGGTGTGTCTCTGAATAAACAACTCTTACAGGGACCAGATCTCACTAATAACCTTCTTGGTGTTCTCATAACATTCCACGAAGAGAAAGTTGCAATTTTGGGAGATATAGAAGCTATGTTTCACAAGGTGAAAGTGCCACCACTTGGCAGAGACTGTTTAAGATTCTTTTGGTGGCCGAACGGTAACTTTGAGAATGAACCGGAACAGTATAGAATGACAGTACATTTGTTCGGTGCCAAGTCATCACCAAGTTGCTGTAACTATGCGTTAAAAAGAACAGCTGGAGACTTTGGTGAACATTATGACAAAGTAGTAGCACACACAATAACTAACAGCATGTATGTTGATGATTGTTTTTCGTCATTATCGACTGACGTTGGGGCAATATCGTTGATAAAGAACGTAACTATTTTGTGTGAAAAGGGTGGATTTCACATGACCAAATGGATCAGTAACAGCCCACTCGTAATTAAATCGATACCAGAAAAGGAGCGTGCTAAAGAGGTCAAGCAGTGGAGTCTTCAGGATGACCTCCCGGTTGAACGTGTATTAGATGTGAAATGGTTTATAGAGACTGACACTCTTGGATTCAGAATTAAGTGCAAAGAAAAGATAGCGACTAGGAGAAGTAGTCTTTCAATTACTAGTTCAGCATACGATCCTTTAGGAATAATATCACCGTACGTGCTGAATGCTAAATCTATTTTACAAGGTTTGTGGAGACAAGCATTTAGTTGGGATAAAGAACTTACAGGAACTGATTTAAAGAAATGGAGCGATTGGTTAGATCAGCTTTTCGACCTTGCGAACGCGAGAATAGACAGGTGCTATAAACCTGAAAACTTTGGAAAGGTTGTTTCATCTCAGCTTCATTGCTTTTCGGATGCTAGTGAAATTGGATACGGAATGGTATTTTTTTACGCCTTGTTGATGATGTAGAAATGATTCATTGTTCTTTTGTTCTTGGCAAGTCTAGAGTTGCACCATTGAAAAAGGTAACTATACATAGAATGGAGCTTACAGCTGCAACACGCGGAGTAAAACTTAGCATAGTAATATTGGAGGAGTTAAACTATAGTATAGACAAAACGATCTTTTGGACAGACAGTATGTCAGTATTACGCGATATCAGCAATCATAATATACGTTTCCACACTTTCGTTGCAAACCGCTTAGAAGTCATTCATGAAGCTACAATTGTTGATCAGTGGAAGTATATTAATACAAAGCTTAATCCAGCCGATTATGCATCTAGGGAAATGTCAGTTTCAAAATTTGAATCAAACCCAGACTGGTTCAATGAACCAGAGTATCTTTGGACACCAGAAATAAAATGGCCAGAATGGCACATAGACAAGACTATTATTAATGAAGATAAAGAAGTGAAACGAGTCGTTAACACTACAATATTCACTGGTATTAAAGAGATAATCGTAACTGGAGTTACGGCTATCCCAATCTGGCGACGGCAGATATAGGTAAAATCTGTACAGTCATTTTTCTCAAATGTAGCATGTTTTTGTCAATAGTTACTCAGCTGCAAGGTTTTTCTATACCATTACATCATATTAGAATCGTAACGGTGCACTGGAATTGTCTAAGCGCTTTGAAAATTGCCGTTGAAAAATTCGGGATGATAATCGTAACTCGGAAAAAAGATAATCGTAATTATGGTATAAAAAATGAAAAAGATAATCGTAACTGGAAAGTGTTTTATTGATATTGACACTAAAAACGTATGTCTGATAGCATATGATGAAATTATGGCGATGAATTAATTACGAAACGTTCCAACATCTTATGACATTTCTTTGTATGCATATATTAATAATAGTTCTAATGAAAACAGCTATATACTAGTATATCATAAAATTGGAAGGGTGAACAAGCTTCAAGAAATTTGGAAATGGAGAAAACACGAACTATGTTAATATACAGAAATTGAGTTCACTGGCAAACATGGATTTGTGTTCTTTTATAGTTTGGCCAAAAACCCGAAAATCAAGAAATAAAATTGATGTGGCTTTTAATTTTCCTACAAGAAATACTTATTCAAAGAATGACTGCAACGTTGAGAAAAAAAAACCGCATATTCCGCCATATAAGAAACCAACTAATTCAAAAATTAATAAATACTCGGTATATGAAAAATATGCTGCATACATATGCATTGAAGATATTGTAGAGAAAAATATTGAAGGTACTATACAAGGAACATTTGTGTACTTGCATACTTGCCATACAATTAGTACTTGTCTATTAAATGAAAACAAAAATTAGCCTAACCAAATTGTCATGCATTTTTCTGAAGCACAACATATTTGTTTTAAAATCTATAAAAATCTTTGTAATTAAACCAGTTCCGACTGTGATGATCTACATGTTATGCCTTCTGATGTAATTCATCAGTATACATATATATATATCATATATATTTGTGTTTTGTTCAGTTCGTCAAATGCTTCGTAAGACTATAGGTAATGCTAATAAAAACAAAAAACAAAAGTAATAAATAAACAAAAGTAACAACAATAAACAAAAGTAACAATAAACAATAGTAACAATAAACTAGTAACTGTAGATCCTTTACCATCCACACTGTTTAAAGAAACGTCCTAAAATACATGGGTATTTGATCAAACCATTTGAATTTAATTTTTAAAATCATATATTATATCAGTATAAAATAGAAAAAGAGAATCCAAGGCAACAAATATGTACGGCTATATTTATTGAAATATAAGGAAAAGGGAAATATGAACACTCATATCTACCGATAAAAGTATCAACTGTTAAACCCGAAAATGCAGTTATAAAGTCATTGATGGAAACTTTTTTTAATTTCGCGCTGAATTTTAGTATAAACGTAATATTAGAGGCAAAACATGTGAAATATGAAAATGTGATATACTTTCATTTTGAGCAATGAATTGAAAGGATTGCACTTTTGGGATATGGGATATAGCTAATCCACCCTCCCCCCCCCCAAAAAAAAAAAAACTTAAACGCGCACACAACATTGAAACTTTGAAGAAAAAAAATATCTCTACTTCCAACAATAACTGACTCGACAGCTGCTTCATTTCCATATGTAGATATTAAAAGGTTATGCATATTGCTGTCAGTTATATATAAATAGAGATATATAAGTGAATTTGTCATTTTGTATTTTTAACACACAAAATACCATTGAAATACTGAAAGACACATTTATTATGTTTCAGTTACTATCATCCGATCAAGAAATTACGATTGTCAAAGAAGAAAAATGTCATAGAGTTACGATTATCATCCCGAATTTTTCAACGGCAATTTTCAAAGCGCTTAGACGATTCCAGTGCACCGTTACGATTCAAATATGATGTAATGGTATATAAAAACCTTGCAGCTGAGTAACTATTGACAAAAAACATGCTACATTTGAGAAAAATGACTGTAAAGATTTTACCTATATCTACCGTCGCCATATTGGGATAGTCGTTATTCCAGTTACGATTATCTCTTTAATACCAGTGAATATTGCCAAACGAGCATCAAGGATTAGATAGCATGTGCTCTCTATTCTCAGAATGGAAGAACCTGAAGAAAATAACTAGTTGGCTATTTATTGCGTTGGACAACTTTATGAAACTTGTTAAGGAAAGAAAACATATAAGAAAAAAACGTCATTCAGAAGATGAGAACTCAGTGGATAATCAGAATGAACAAACAGTTAGAAAATCAATTAAACGGAGTAACGAAAGATGTTCAGATCACCTTACCGACAACTGAAACTCTTAATAGATCAGGAATGGCTATCATTAAATATGAGCAAAATGTTCACTTTGAAGAAGAAATACATGTACTTCAAAATATCGACCGAGGTAAAGTGTTAAAGAAGTCATCTAAACTCTTCAAACTTGATCCATTTATAGACGACAATGGTTTGTTAAGAGTAGGAGGAAAATTAGAGCGTGCTGATTTAGCGTATGATGCGAAACACCCTATAATATTACCGAAAGACTCTAACATTTCAAAGTGGATCATTGAAGACATTCAGTAGGACACTTGGGTAAAAACTCAATCCTGGCGGAACTAAGGCAAAAGTTTTGGATTATTGGTGCTAGCTCTATTATTAAAGGAATAGTATCAAAATGTGTAATCTGTAGGGATTACTGTGCACTATTTGTTGACCAAACAATGGCTAAATACCAAAGGCGAGACTTATATCCGACAAACCACCATTTACGATGGTTGGAATGGATTTTGCGGACCGTGTCAGATCAAACAAAGAAGAAGTTTAGTGAAACGATATGGGGTTATCTTTACTTGTCTTTCCATCCGTGCCGTTCACTTGGAAATCGCACATTCTATGGATACAGATTCTTGTATAAACGCAATCATACCCTTGATATCTCGCAGAAGAAATCCAGAATTCATAATAACCGATAACGGAACAAATCTAGTTGGAGCAGAAAGGGAAATGAGAGAGGAAATAGAAAGATGGAACATAGACAAGATAAATGATTTCATGCTTCAGAAAAGTATAAAATGGACAGTTAACCCTCCTGCCGCGTCACACTTTGGAGGCGTGTAGGAGAGATTAATAAGATCAGTAAGAAAGGTGTTATACTCTCTCATTCAGGAACAGAGTCTTCAATTGAACGATGAGAATCTAAATACATTGTTTTGTGAAGTGGAAGCAATCTTTAATAACCGTCCGATTTCTGAAGTATCTGGACACGTAGACGATTTAAAGGTGATTACTCCGAATCATCTTCTCTTATCAAGACCCGGTGAATACTTTCCTCCAGAAACCTTTTGTAAGACAGGCAATTCCGTAAGAAGACGTTGGCGACAAATACAATATCTAGCAGACATTTTCTGAAAGAGATGGACTCATGAGTGTTTGCCTTTACTACAAAGTAGTCAAAAGTGGAACACTGAAAAGCGAAACCTGAAAATAGGAGACATTGTATTGATCCAGGATAATACACCGAGGAACCTTTGAAACTTAGGAAGAATCATTGAAGTACTAAAGGACAAATCAGACAATGTTCGTATAGTGAGGCTAAAAACATATGCAACAACTTTATAACGACCAGTTGCAAAGTTGTGTTTGGTATAAGAAGCTGACATTTAGAGTCATAGTTTGGACTAGTCATGTTAGAACAGTTACTTGTGTTTGAAAATACATTGTTGTATAAATGAACTATATATATGTTTAGTTTATTAATCGTCACTTAAATTGGGAAATTATTTGGCCTCCTTATAGTTTAGATAATTGAGTTCTTTAAGATCACAATTAAGGGGCTGGAATGTATCGGCCAAATTTGAGAACAAAAAACATTGTTGCCTATAGTTGTATTTTTTGGTAATTAGTTATATTCTATTTTAAGATAAGGTGTAAGTTATTTTCCCTTTACCTTAATGAACCCTTTCAGGGAATTTGCACGAAATGTGATTAGTGAAAATCTTTGATGATGAAGAAAATAAGGAATACCAGAGTCAACCAATATGGTATGTTTCTTTTATTTATAACAGATAAATTATCTTTCATGTTTTAAGAGTTAGAAATTTTGATTTTAATTGATGAAAAACTGATAAAACTTGACCTTGATAATTTGGCAATTATTTACCGTAAATGATCATAATATTACTTTTTTTTTAAAGAGAACAAGTGTATGTCACTACCGTATATGTTATAAAAGATGCACTTTTGTATTGTATTATAGTTTAGAAAATGTTCGTTTTGAAAGTAGAATTTAGTGTGTTTTATCTTTTATTTTGTAGTTAATCTTTTCGTACCTGAATAAAGAGATTTGAACGGAAGGAATTAGTATTTATTTGGTATAGACATCATACAGGTACTGAAGTTAATAGATGAGGTTCGATACCTCAAGCGCATAAGCCTGACTTCATTCTAACGCCTGTAAACACATTGGAAACATTTCTCTGAATTTTGTGGTTGGTGGCTGTCTCATTGAGGTATACCCCAATCCCATGCCTCTTTTATTCTTTCATATTTCAAACTTATCGCGAAACTTCTTTTGATTTAATCGATCTTTGATCTTTGAAATGATATTATTTAATTCAGAGTTATCGTTCTTAGTACGTAATATCTGTTATGTCTATATTATGAATAACGATGATTCTATAAAAAGAACAGTTTATTGTAATCATATGCATAAAACTAGTTTTCATATATATACACGAAGATAACACGACAAGCAAAACAATAACCAAATTTGTGGTTATAATGTGTGACACTGTCGCAGGCAACAGGGGTGTAAAGTATTGCACTTAAGCGTCCGTCTGACCTTCCGTCCGTCTTTCAGTCCGTTCCATTTTCGTTTCCGCACTCTTTATTTTGTTTGCCTCATGCAAATTTTATTAAACTATCATACAATTCTAAAAACCAAAACTTTCAGAGTGAACCAGAGTTCGAATTTAGGGCAGTCAGTCATCTAAATTAATGTTCTAGAGTTAATGTCCTTATATAACATGGAAAAATTACAAATTGTTTCGTTTTCGCACTCCAACCTTAGTTTGTCTCATCCAAATTTTATGAAACTCAAAATGCCTTCGAATTTGGATTGTGAGTCATTTACCGTACTAGTGTTATGTCCCTTTTTATCTTGGAAAATTACAATGTTTGATCGGTGGTAATTAGGTCCTCAGACACATTTTTCTTTCGTTTTTTCACCTTTTTTCAACAAAGTAACATGTGCGTAGCAATCTCCATAATATGCAGCTTCTCTGGCTTGAACTGCACTAAACACCGTACTTTTATACAAAATACCATAGCATAGAGGGGTATGCAATTACTTAATCTATTACATGTACATAGCCAAAAAATGTATATTTCCGTGTGGTCATTCTTAGAGACTGAAAATTTACCAAAATACCCGAGGTAAAGGTATAGACATTAATTCTATAACGCATTAAAACAGACAGAATTCTGAAGGGGTACTTTGAATAGTGGAGGCAAAGCAATTCTACATCTAGTTATATGGCCATAAAGCACCAGTCCCACTAGACCATGATCGCACCATGCTCACCGCGATTTAATATAAATTCAGATCGTGGTGAGCTCGCAGTAAGAGCGGCATGAAAATTTAAATAAATTTTCGTTTCAATCACGTTGCTACTACGTCCTCATTACGCTTTTACAACGATATCGCTACGATAATACCACGGTCTCACCAAGCTTATTCTGCAACCTCACTACGATTATCACGATCTTTCTACGCTCATCACGTCCTCACTAGGACCATACCACAATTTATCCGATTGCAACACGATATAACCACGCTTTAACTACGATTATAGTACGCTCTTTCAAAGACCATACTACGATCATACGACGTTCATACCGCGATCTTACTACGTTCCAAGCTAAATGTCAACAGTGTGTTCCATATAAATACTAAATATCCTTCCTTCCAATTCTAATTGATACGTAGAGTTATTCTGAAACAACGCAGTCATGCAACCAAAATCTACGTAAGGGTAAGGGTAGAGATAGAGGCAGCGGGAGATCTGATAGTAACGAATCATGATCCAGAACCGACCAATCCAACCTGAATCACAACGTATTGCTGGTTCATCAAAATCAAATGACGATGCTTTAGTGAACGATAGGAGGAATGACACATATGTGTCAAGAATGATCGAGACCGGGTGTTGGAGTTAAGGACAAGAGGTCCAAATTACATACAGACATACACAAGCATGGAGAGCTTTTATAAATTTTATATGACCATGACAATCAGCATGATGATCGTCGTATGATCGTTGTATGAACGTAGTCTGGTCGTAAGAACAGCGTGATGAGGACGGCATGGGCGTACTAAAATCGTACTATGGTATTGAACAGCATGGTATAAGCGTATGAACGCATCAAAAACGAATGGACAAGAACTGTCATATTCCTGACTTGGTACAGACATTTACAAATGTAGAAAATGGTGGATTAAACCTTGTTTTATAGCGCTAACCCTCTCACTTTGATGACAGTCTCATCAAATTCCGTGACATTATTCAACTTGTATCGGTGATACCTGTTTCGCCATGCATACTTAAGTGAAGTTCCGATTTCACCAGTCCATTTTTACTGTTTATTGATGTTGACCCAGATTTATCCGTTGAACTGTTGTTCCACACGTGTGGTGTGTATTGTGTTTACTGTATTGCTGTTATTTTTCTTTCCGCCAGAACATATTTTGACTCTTTAAAAAAAAAAAAAAAACGTATTTAAATTAAGAGATAGAGGAATTTCGCCATGGTTTTGAAGATTCCCAAGAAGACCTATTTTAAAGAAAAGCTGATAATTTATTCTGCACGGGAACATTTTATTTTTAACTATGTTGATTTTGAGAATCCAGATAATTTTCATGTTAATTTTGCTCTACGTTATTTGTTTACTTTGAAATTAAGCTAATGTGAATGTGTTATTTATGTGATATTTATCATAAATAAAACTTTATTAAATTTAAGAGTTTAAGGTCTCTGGTGATACTATCAATTTTTTTCAGTTTGTCTAGTAGGAAATGTCATTCATATATGTGTATCACTGTAAGTGTTTGTGTGAAAGTAATGTGTGTATGAGGTCATCCGAGAGAGGAGTCCGAGATGCCAGACTTTCGGTTTTTTTTTCGTTTGTTTTAAAATGGTTACTAGTGTCGAGAGATTAACTTTATTCATGGAAACTTTCAATTTTGTAAATATTATAAATTTGTATTTTTTTTAACAAATAAAAATATTGACAATTGTAAAAATTAAGTAACTTTTTTGTTTTGTGGGCAATGTTATATATCAGTATGTATCGTCGGATTATGGTTCTGTGTGTAAGAGAGAGTTGTTGTACCCCTTTTGTCAGAAATTTGTATTTTTGTTTGTGACGTCATCTTTGTCTTATTAAAATGTAGGAATGTAAGCGGATGTGTTTTTATCTGTCCGTTTATAATAACCTCCATCCATGCTACCAAACATTTCCCCAAGTCTGTAATAGGTACATCGACCTTATCGATCGTACCACGACCTCACTACGCTCTCACTACGCGTCTATCTACTACGACCTGATTTCGCTACGACCGCAACACGATTGTTTTGAACACTATAAAATATCAAATGAAATGGCTTAACTCAATCAGAAGACTAAACATAGACTGAACGAAACAAAAAGATCTATATGATACAAAGTAAATAAATCAATAAAATAAGGAATGAATAATTATAGTAACAGTATTATACCGCTCTGAAATGTTAAACAGTTTCAGAAAAACAACAATAAAATTGAAAAAAAATCTGCCATTTTCAATAATATTATACATAGGGAAATGAAAATAATTTGTGTTGTAAGATAAACAATTTAAATGGAGAAAGGAAATATTTTTACAAAATATATATTTTTGATGTTCATAATACGAAGTAGTGAAAATTTATAGTAATACCAAATACTTATCAAAGCTGGTATATCGACCAGATATAACTCTGAAAAAGTAAATATTAAATTTAAAAAAAAGCATTACAGATAGTTCATGTAGTATCAACAATGAGTCTTACAAAAATTAAGGAAGCTCGAGTTAACAGCTTCCATACCTCAGATTTAGACCTATAAATATAATTTAGAATTGTTGCCATTTCTGAGAAGGAAATTTATTTAACTTCATTAAAAGATAATAACACCATTAAAGTATTGTATTTAGATCTTATCTTGTTGATCATTTTTGCTTATTAAGTTTCTATCAATCTATTTCAATTTTTAAAATATAAGTCAAACACACATAGAATTGTGAAAATCTTCACCAACGGGTTTTGAATCTATAAGGAATCGACTGAAGATTTCGACCATGTAATAATTAGTTCAATGTAAGTACGTTTGTCACTTTATTGGCAATCTCTAATATTTGTTGTAATATGTCAGTATTATTTTTCTATTCTTTTAGTCCCGGGTGAATTTTGTAATCTGTTATAAGTAGTAAAAGGGTATCCTTTTTTGTTGCAGATAACAACAATGCAAGGGTATGTTTAACAACAAATGTTCCTTGTAGAGAGCATTGGATGATCCCTGTCGCTTGAAACACGCATAAACTCTGTAACAGGATCAAGCGATTGCAGGATTTCTCATGATCACTTAATTATGGAAATAGATTTACCAAGGCCTGCTTGAAAACACGTGTATAGTATCGATGTCAATGCACTTTTTGCACAACACATATTTCTTGCAAATGGATATCTTTCGACAACTAAAAATTGGAAACCGAAGTATAAGGTTTAATACCATAAAAAGACAAACACAGGTAAATGTTGTTAAACGGATTGTCAAACCTTGGTTATAATTTTTTAGAAAGTAATATTGGACAATTTTAGTTATGGTCTCAATATTACACTATGAATTGACATTTGATATTCTCCACATACCCTATTGCAAAGGAGGAAGTGTTTTAGTCATGTTACAAGTAAGTCCTATATGATTAAAACGAGAGCTGTTAATATAAAAATAAAGTAATTATTATTA
>CM034352.1:36860850-37046547 GCA_019925275.1 Mytilus edulis
GTATCTGATATTTTAAATTTTGAAAATTTGACTATAATAAATATATTGAATCTTTAAAAAATAAATGAAAAACTAAACAAATAAGCAAGCTAAAGTACCTTAATGAACTGACATTTTGACATAGTACTTTTAAATTTTTCAGTGTTACAATTTCTTAAGAATACACATTAAGAAAGAGGGATCAATTAACAGCATCAAGAAATAGAATTGTCTCTTACAAATTATAACATCAGAAAAAGATAATCATATTTGTGAAGACATGATTTATTAATAATCAGTGTAAATTCTTTGCTTTATGCTAAAATTTCTGTTAACATATCATTATGTAATCATGGGATCTCCCTAAAATGATTGTCTCAAACTTATTTTCTGTAAAGAGTGTCACTATGAGTGGCCTTTCCTGTCAAAATAACGATTATTATTTACATTTATGTTAGGTCATTTATATTCGTAATAATTCCTTATCTTGACACTAGAATAAAGAAATGTTGTTTTTCATCAATGATTTAATAGTTTTATTGACAATTTATTCTTACAATATTAAGTTTTATTGTTCAGTTGCAACTAGTTCATGTATGACATAAAACATTATCAAGAAAACTAATATTTTCTGCATAGACTGATAGAGGATGGGTTGGATTCAAAGACGAGAATTTTTACTTCCACCGAAATATAGGTTACATGAGGGATTAGATTTTGCCACGCAACATACCACATACAAACTCCTCAAACAGTTGTTGCAACGGTTTTAATAAGACCATTTTTATGTGGCAAAATTTCAAATCTATTTTCGGTTTGTGAATGTTTTCCGTTTAAAAGAATATTTTTTTTAGATCAATAAAATCGCGAAAAAAATAATTCACGTTTTTGTCTTAGATATCAATTATTTTCATTCGACTAGATGCTCTAAAGAACCTGTGTCGCTCACCTTGGTATAAATTATAACTGTGCATATTTATAAACAAACGACACAGATGAATTTAAGACAAAATTGTGATGATAATGTGTTTGTATATCTTACTTTACTGAACATTCTTGCTGCTTACAATTATCTCTATCAATAATGAACTTGGCCTTGTAGTTTCAGAGGAAAATATTTTGTAAAAATCTACAAAAATTTACAAAATTAACAAATAATTACTATAAAGGACAATAACTCCTTAAGGGGCAATTGAATTGTTTGAAAATTTCAGGGAAGATAGATCTTGATCGAATGAACAATTTTACCCTCGTCAGATCTTGCTCTCAAATGCTTTATTTTCAGAGATAAGAGCCAAAAACTGCATTTTACCCCTATGTAGTTTTTTTCGCCATATCGGCCATCCTGGTTTGTGGGCGGGGTCATCGGACATATTTCTTAAACAAGATACCCTAATGATGAAGTCTGTACCATGTAATTAAGTTTAGTACAAGTACCACATAAACTTGACATAATCAATGATCAATGTTGTTAAGGTTAGATCCTGCTAGACAAGATGTATACACCATGCAATCATCTTATTCCAGACATCACATATAGCTTTACCTTAAATTTGTTTATAGTATCTGAGAAACAGACATAGATATAGATACAGATATAGTTGTCATATTATAGCTTGCTGCATATGAGAAATAGACCAAACTTGTCATTGTCCATAAATGGACTATGAAAACAGTCTAAAATCAGACGAAACCTGCTGACAGACATGTACACCTTGCAAAGATTTCATATCAAATAAAGATGATATGTTGCTAAGAGTATCAGATAAACAGAACAAACCAAAAAAAAACTTATCATTGACCAATAAACCATGAAAACAAGGTCAAGCTCAGATAAAACTAACAGTTGGACATGTCAACTTACAATCATTCCATACAACAAATATAGTTGACCTTTTGCTCATAGTATCTGAGATGTGGTCTTAACTTAACGAAACACTTATTATTGATCGATGAAATGAGGCCGCCATCAGACGAATCTTCACAAGACAGGAGTGGAAGACTTGTATGGATCCCATATACTAGATAAGTCTTCTTGATACTCATAATATAAAATATAAGTATTACAAATCAAAGTGCTTGTAAGCACTTAACGGTAAAGTTTGCTTCAGTGTATCAGTGGAAAGTAAAATCAAATATTGCATTGGTTGTTATTATTATTTTAAATATTTAACAGCAACTTTAGAGAAAGGAAGATAACTCCAATTTTTTAAGATGATTGAACAATGACAACATTTATATTTTAAGAACAGATAGATTTCTGCACCTTGCAAAAGTTCTGTAATTTTCTTGACAAGTGTAACACATGTTGTGCGATGACATATCTTAGCATATATGTCATCGACACATTTCGGGAAATGTTTATGGATAGGATGTATAGAATGTAATGATCAACGCACTATATTTTGTGTATCAAAAAGAAGTGATAAGCCTTGGAAGATTTAGACATCAAGCCAGTCCAAAATAAAAAGAACAAACTCTTGACGTGAGATAAGCACCCATAGAACGCAGCAAGGATAACAATGTTTTCCAGGGATGTTACATCACAAAATAAAAAGAACAAACTCTTGACGTGAGATAAGCACCCATAGAATGCAGCAAGGATAACAATGTTTTCCAGGGATGTAACATCACAAAATAAAAAGAACAAACTCTTAACGTGGGATAAGCACCCATAGAATGCAGCAAGCATAACAATGTTTTCCAGGGATGTAACATCACAAAATAAAAAGAACAAACTCTTGACGTGAGATAAGCACCCATAGAACGCAAAAAGGATAACAACGTTTTCCAGGGATGTTACATCACAAAATAAAAAGAACAAACTCTTGACGTGAGATAAGCACCCATAGAACGCAGCAAGGATAACAATGTTTTCCAGGGATGTTACATCACAAAATAAAAAGAACAAACTCTTGACGTGAGATAAGCACCCATAGAATGCAACAAGGTTAACAATGTGTTCCAGGGATGTAACATCACAAAATAAAAAGAACAAACTCTTGGCGGGAGATAAGCACCCATAGAATGCAACAAGGTTAACAATGTGTTCCAGGGATGTAACATCACAAAATAAAAAGAACAAACTCTTGACGTGAGATAAGCACCCATAGAACACAGCAAGCATAACAATGTTTTCCAGGGATGTAACATCACAAAATAAAAAGAACAAACACTTGACGTGAGATAAGCACCCATAGAATGCAGCAAGGATAACAATGTTTTCCAGGGATGTTACATCACAAAATAAAAAGAACAAACTCTTGACGTGAGATAAGCACCCATAGAACGCAGCAAGGATAACATATTTTCCAGGGATGTTACATCACAAAATAAAAAGAACAAACTCTTGACGTGAGATAAGCACCCATAGAACGCAGCAAGGATAACAATGTTTTCCAGGGATGTTACATCACAAAATAAAAAGAACAAACTCTTGACGTGAGATAAGCACCCATAGAACACAGCAAGGATAACAATGTTTTCCAGGGATGTTACATCACAAAATAAAAAGAACAAACTCTTGACGTGGGATAAACACTCATAGAACGCAGCAAGGATAACAATGTTTTCCAGGGATGTTACATCACAAAATAAAAAGAACAAACTCTTGACGTGGGATAAACACTCATAGAATGCAGCAAAGATAACAATGTTTACAAGAGATGTAACATCATAAAATATAAAGAACGAACTCTTGACGTGGGATAAGCACCCATAGAATGCAGCAAGGATAACAATGTTTTCCAGGGATGTAACGTCACAAAATAAAAAGAACAAACTCTTGACGTGAGATAAGCACCCATAGAATGCAACAAGGTTAACAATGTTTTCCAGGGATGTAACATCACAAAATAAAAAGAACAAACTCTTGACGTGGGATAAACACCCATAGAATGCAACAAGGATAACAATGTTTTCCAGGGATGTAACATCACAAAATAAAAAGAACGAACTCCAAATATTATCGGAAAAGGTTTACTCATCAAGTCGACACAGCAAAAACCTTAACAAAAAATATCGATCTTAAAGAAATCCCAGATACCACACTAATATATCAATCAGTACACATCCAACAGATTTAGTATCAGCCGTTTCAGATTACATCCACACGCTCAACAGTACTTATTTGAACTCGGTTCAGTTGGCGAAAACATGTTTACTTACACAAAAAAGGTTATAGTAATCAGTTGCACAATTTTAGGCAAGAATAGACAGATAATGGAGTTTACTGCGAGCGACTACAAAGAATGACAAAAATGTATCGAGTTAAACTTTCCCGCCACAACCTTTTTCTCAGATTGTTCTTGTATCTACGACTTTTCGGGCTGCGTTCAATATCGTAGCAGCTACGTAGTGCTACGTAGATTTTCACTATTGAACGTGTAGCTATATACTAGTTGTTACATAAATATTGATAGGAGCTACATAGCCGCTACGTAGCCGCTACGATATTGAACTCAACCTAGATACCGGAAACATCGGAAGTAACTTGCACGAGAGGCACTATTATGGGTTTTGTGCACGAGATGCACCTGATATTGTTTATCAGCCCGGGTGGGAAATTATGGCTTGTGTACTTCCGCTCATTACACATATGCAAAAGCTATCATATCAATGATAAAGTATATGATAAATAGTAATACATCTTATTCTTACTTTACAAATCCTTGTATAGAGACATCCAATCGAAATCATCAGTAAACGGTATCTAGTCTTAACACGTTTATTTGTGGTGAGAACAGCTAAATTTGTCATCGTACGTTCAGCAGTTCATATAGATAATTGATATTGTTTTATAGTTGTGAAGATATTGGAAGATGTGGTATGAGTGCCAATGAGACAACTCTCCATCTAAGTCTCAATTTATAAAAACAAGAACTATCTTTAAAAAAGATATCCGACGTATTTTTTTAGTATATGTTTAAAACTATCATTTCGATAACCTTCAGAAGCACAAAGATACATTTAAATAACGTTTTCTCTGTTTGTGTTCAATATTCTCGGTCCTCGTATCTTTCTGTTAAAATTCACCAAAACCCCGCGGAAATCTCACATGCGTAGGTGCGTTCTAAAAGTCATGTACGTTCGTAGAACAAAGTTTACATTAAAAATTATATAATTGTCCCGAATAAACAGCTGTCACGGATGCAAAGAGCTATTGGAGAAACAACTATTTTAATAAAAATATAAATCTTTGTAAGATCTAGTTGAAATATTTATAGTTTTTCACTTGCTTTCCATCACGATATAATTAACGAGACGTTTTTTCAAACACGACCAAATCACCCACCATGACAGCATTTTGTCCAATCACAGAAAATATTTTCGAGCATGCGTATTCTGTTGCCATAGTTAAGCGTCCTTAAGTTCAAAGGGCACAAACCGAAACTATACCGACTACGTCGGATTAATCCATTATGGGTCAAGGTACGATGCTAAACACGAAGCCTATGTTTAACTAGTTAGTGTTGAAACAGCACAAAACAATATCATGTATCTGTTTTTGGTCATCAATATATATATATAAGAAGATGTGGTATGAGTGCCAATGAGACAACTCTCTATTCAATAGTGATTCTTAGAAATCCAACATTGATGTGAAATAACATACTTTCTGTAAGGACACGGATTTAGTTTTACATACTGTACAGGAATGACCTTGTAAAACCAAATCTTTCTAACTAAATTGTTAAAGAATTTATCAAAATATTAAAACATTACGAGCGTTCCATTTTCACTTGGAGTTTAGCTCGTCATTGAAGGGGTGTATCGATCAGAACAGAAATCTGAAAGTATACGGAGACAAACAATGTTTGCAGATGATATAAAAGTTGTTTTGAATTTTGGTTTTTTTCTTTCTTAATTTATTTGTCTCATCTCTGAGTTGTATACTTGTTCAAATGACAGGCATTTACGAGACTGTCCCACGTTAAGGAACAAGAGCAAATAATTTGAACTTCGCGTTAATTCTGTATGTAGAACAATAAGAAGATGTGGTATGATTGCCAATCAGAACATTCTCTCCAAGAGACTTAATGACACATAAAGTAACAACTATAGGTCACTGAACGGCTTTCAACAAAGAGCAAACAACCACTGAACTGCAGGCTCCTTTATTCAGAGAGACTCGTACATTAGAAGGCAAGGTTTAACTAGTTAGATGGCGCTAACCCCTCCAATATTAATTAATATGGGATTGTGGTGAAACAGCAAAAAATAAGAAAATACTATACAAAACAATAAAACAAAAAAAACCAAATATCATAAACAGTAACAACAACAATCCCTAAATTACAGGCTCCTGACTTGGGATAGGAACATAATTAAACATGTTAATGAACGCTCAACCATCCACTAACCAGTTACAGTGGTGTAAGAACAAAGTATTTGCGGGATTTTCTCGCTCTATTGAAGACACATTGGTGGCCTTGGGATGGTTTTCTTCCTGCTATTTGATCTGGTTGTTGTCGCTTTGATAAATTTTCATCCTTTATTCGAATTATAATCATATAAAATACTCCAATAGAAGATATTATATTTTTCAAAAGACCGAAAAAGTGAAAAAGTATATTTTCACAAAATGCATTTGACTAGCAGGTCGCTGTCATGGCGATTGTCAATGAAACGGATCTTTAGATGATACAAAATGGATCTTAATTATTAATTTTATACCATATAGAAAACATTAAACTCGCATAAAAGAAGGTATACCTCAAGCAAAAATTGGTACATCTCAACCGGATTTCGAAAATTAATGTTAAGTCTTTTCAGTGATGTAAGTATGTTATTGCATTCAGAATACGACCGAATATTTAAAGAAAGTGAAGTCTTAATCCTTCTCTAATAAATTCTATACTCGCATCCATGAAAGCGTCTTCTTTATTCTACAAGACGAAGGAATAGCAGTGTGTGAAGAGGTATAAAACACTCGTAATGACAAAAATCTTCAAACTGAGTGCCTTGTTGCACTTCTGAAACTAGTATTGGAGAACAATCACTTCTTTTTTTTCAAAGTCAAACACTATCTTCAGATAGTCAGCACTAGTATAGACACAAAAATGGCCACGTCATATGCCAACCTATTTTCTGGCCACCTTGAAAAATGCCTCTTGGCTAGTGTCCCAGACCAGTCATTATCATGGTTTCGATTTATTAACGATATTGATTTTAAATGGACAAATTCATAAGACCATGTGAATGAATTTCTAGAACTCTGTAACTCTTTCCACCATTCAATTAAATTTACACACGAAACATCAATGTAGCAAATAATCTTCCTTGATACTACGATAAACATCCGAAATGGAACCATTGTAACGGATCTCCATCTTGTTGTTCGAGGATACAACAACAACATCATTGATACAGCCTTCAAAAAAACAAGAGGAACTAGTCACCAAGAACTTTTGTAGTATAGGATAAGAATAAAAGAGTCAACAGAACATATATTGTACTCACTTACCATCCTATTTAAAAAAAAAATGTGTCATCCATTGTTCAAAAGCATTTGAAATGGATCGAATTTAAAACAAAAAGGTGTTTTCCTCAACACCAGTCATTGACTTCAGGGGACATAAAAGTTTCCGTGACAAATGAGTGATAGCTGTATAAACAAAGCAATCTACTACACCGTCTGGTTGCTACAATGTGGGAGAAGGAATTGCTTATGTTGTAAAGCTTTCAATACAAGCAGCTCTTTCATCATCTCCTTAACCAAACAAAGTTATACCATTTACACAAATTCCAACTGTAAAACGGAGAACTTAATTTGTGTATTAACATGTAACACCTTTCAAAATTGGTATTCAGTATGTGGGAGAAATAATGGACACATTGAATATCCGGCTAAATAAACATAGTTCAGGGGGAAAAAAACGAAAAAACTGTCCTTCGGTCAATGAAACATCCTTTTGATAATCTTACCTATTGGGTCATTACGGCGCTATGGAGAAGAGAAAACGTATGGATCCACCAGCTCCACACTTTATAACCTACATTGTAATGGTCTTAATGAAAAAGACGAGAAGAGATACAAGAATATTTGTAAATAAATAATATAATATTTACACAAATTTTGAATTCTTTACAAGGCAGCAAAATTCATGTACAATGCAAACATTTCTTATTTTCGTCCGGTTTCACCTGGATATATAGGCGCACGCTTGATAAAGCTAGATTGTCTACCGAAATATTAGATTTATAATTCATCGCATTATCAATATATTTTACATTCTATCATTTACATACTGAACAGTGTGTTAAATTACATTGTTAGGTAATTTATATAATTATAAGTATACAATTTATAAACAAGTTGAAAATGAAAACAACGTTCAAAAATATGGTTGCATTGAATACAAAATGCATACGTGTGCATGCAAAACAAATTCCTTGGTAGAGGGGTATAAATACAATTAATACTGCAGAAACAACATTTATCAAAAGACCAAAAAAGTGAAAATTGTATTTTTACAAAATGCATACGACTAACAGGAATGTTATATATGCAAGTGTAAGTTGAAAACAAAGTTCAAACCTATGATTGCGTTGGATAAAAACCGTAATTTTTATTCGTGTGCTTGCGAAACAAATTTCTTTGTCAAGGGGTCTAGATACAGCACAAACAATATTTTTTCAAAAGACCAAACAAATGAAAAGGTATATTTTAACAAACGCATTTAAATAGCAGGTTAAACAACAGATGTTCTTAAAACCTGCTGACTGCCATTAACAATGGTCAAATAAACGAACCACTAGATGTAAAAAATTAATCTTAATTATTAATTGAATACCAAACAGAAAACAATAAACTTGCAGAAAATATGGTGTACTTAAACCAAAGGGGTAAAACTAGTACACCATATCCGAATTTCGACAATTAATGTCTCTTCAGTGATGTTAGAAATCGAAACGATATTTGGAAGGCTATATAATTAATTACCTTTATTATAAATTTTCAGAAGACATTTTAGGATACAGTTTTTAGCTATTGTGTAAACAGGGTTACAAATCTCTTTTTGGTTATTTTTGTTGACATATTTTTTAATTTTGATATTTTTACCTATTAAGTCTTGGGTTTTTTTTGTTCACACATCGTTGTCAATATAACGAAATTGTATGCGATTGTCATATAAGTGAGAGGTCTAGCTAGCTATACAACCAGGTTCAATCTATCATTTCCTACTTAGGAAAATGCCTGTACCAAAGTCCCGAATATGACAGTTGTTATCCATTCGTTTGATGTGTTTTGGCTTTTGATTTTGCGATTTCCTTGGACACTTTCCATTCATAATATTCCACGGAGTTCAGTATATTTGTTATTTTCCGTTTATAATAAAGGCATATTGCTTATTTTGCAAGTCTTCCTCTAAGCCCTTTTTGGAAATTCTCAGACCGTGTTCACATTGTGCTAACATTTTCTACTGCAAACTATCATAATATTAGTTTTAAAGGCGTTGTTTTGATTTGATTTGATCTTTTTGTGTTTTATCGCCACTTTTAATTTATGCACTATCCAGGCTATTTCGTGGTGGCAATTTTTTATTGGTGGAGGAGACCGGAGTGCCCAGAGAAAACCACCGACCTGCGATAGGAAAACTGTCAACCCATGTCAATTGAATTGGAGTCGAGTGCACTGGCACGAGTGGGGTTCGAACTCACAACCTCAGTGTTTAGTCAGGATTTTACTTCGTCAAAATTATCTCCCCAATTACGCTAGTTCATTTTTACAATCGTAAAAATGGACGCCATTGTAGGGATGACGCGCTGCCAATTTAGCTCTTAAAAACCGATTAATTTATCCACATAGCACCAGTATGATCCTTACATGTATATGCCAGTTGTACTTTTAAGACAAATGTTACACAGTATATACCAGCTAATGAACATCAGTTAATATACTTGTCTGCATTCAGTCAACTTAAAACTATTGTCTGATCGGTACGGTTGTCCGGTGGAATTTTCGAAAATTCATAAACATTTAGAAAAAAATTCGAATTCGATATTTCGTAGAAGGGCAGACTAAAAATTGTCAGTGGTTGAAGACTATAAATCCTAGATATCACACAAAAAAATGAAGTGTTTTCGAAGATATGCATTTTTAAGATCCAACTGAAAAGTCTGTCGTCAAGTACTTTTAGTAAAAAGTTGCTTTTTGAACACACATACTCTGTTTTTGTGATTCATTAGAAAGGTATTTCACTTGACCCATATATTTCATTTTTTAGTACTGTGAATTTTCGATGTTATAAAGTCAACCTGTAGCCTTGATATATAAAAATGTTAGAATCTGAAGCGAGATGATGTATCAGATACTTTTGCTTTCAACGTAACATAATATTGCACATCTTTGTTTTACAATTCAAAAATTGTTAGTTCTGCGCATTTGCACCGTACATTCAGTTTATACAACACTACGGGTGTCACATGTGGAGCAGGATCTGCTTACTCTGCCGGAGCACCTGAGATCACCCCCGGGTTTTGGTGGAGTTTGTGTGTCTTAGTCTTGAGTTTTCTATGTTTGGTCATGTGAACTTTTAGAATGAAATTCAAAACAGTGTGGCTGTGGCCATTGATTGACACATTAAATTCATCCATTGACTGGGACAATTTAGGTGAACGTTTGTATGTAACGACCACTGCTCACAGTGTACTTTTTAAAGACACTTAAACTATGGGGTCACCAAAGGTTCTCAACACCTTAATAAAGTAATTCGAAAAATTAATCAGAAATAACACGATGTTTTGATTTATATCAATTATATAAATCAAAACATAAAGGTTATTCCTGATTAATTTTTCGAATTATTTTATAATTAAAGGCGTTAAGAAACCTTTGGTGACCCCACAGTTTAAATGTCTATCGTAGGTACATCGTGAACAGTGGTCGTTACAGACAAACTTTCACGTAAATTGTCCCAGTCAATGGATGAATTTAATGTGTCAATCAATGGCCACAGCCACACTGTTTTGAATTTCTTTCTATTTGTCTGTTAGTCTTTTTTCATTTTTAGCCATGCCGTTCTCATTTTATTTTTGATCTATGAGTTTGACTGTCCCTCAGGTATTTTTCGCCACTCTTTTAAATTAAAATCTGTGAATGTCAAACCGGTATTCAACCTAATATCACAGATTCTAAATCAAAAAGCTTTAATAACGCCAAAAGGTTTGGTATAAAATTAACTGTTTTAAAGATTGAATAATTATATAATCCTAAATATTTTTTTGATGGCTTTTACTGGTGATCACCGAATAATTTATGTGTATTATGCTTTCTTTTACATTTGAATTTTATGTTTAGATCAATGCAACTGTATATAATTAATTCTGCTGATTTATCTCGGCATCCTTTTTATAAAGTTTCTTACAACAGTTTCACCATGATTGTCTATAAAGAAAATGGTTAATAACTTACTGGTCCACTGAGTTAATTCAAACTTACGGAAATATTCTTTCATAAAATTTATTAAGATTAACCAAAAATAAAATTGTTTATACTATATACTATACATTATTATAATTATTTGAATGTTATTCTCTACCTAATACAAAGGTATGACTTTTAGATTAAATTTTCCAACGTGTATTTATCGACATTTCATATGAAGGCAATATCAAAATTCAAAAATTTCATTTGATCTTTGTTTATTTATATCATTCAGTTTACAATGATTCCCCATTGTAATTGACAATATAGATAATAACCGGTGGTGTTATCCAGGTATTCATTCGTATATTGGTTAGCATACGCACATATAGGCACCCGCTTATGGCCGCTAAAATAACATCCATCGCCTCCGTTATAGTTTCTCTTAGTTCTAACGCTCTTCGCAGAGTACCACATGCACATTTTCGACGTTTGGATCCAAAGGGGTGCATTTGGTGGAACCGATAACATCCACTGCATATAACAACCATTTGCGTAGATGTTTGTTAGCATATTGGTATCATCAGTATAATTAGAAGTAAACGAATTGACTTTCGCACAATATGAACCTGCCTTTCCTTTCCCGCAGTCCTGTGCATATTTTTCGTTTTTTGCTCTCCATTTAAAACATATTTTAACATTTTTAAACCAATCTTCATATCCAACTGCAACGATACCCCACTGCATGTTGCACCCACCTTTGCTATAACCAGTACCGTCAGTGTACGCATCAGTCATATGATTAACCTTTGCACATCGGTGGGGTTCTTTGCCAGAATCACATTGATACTTCTTATCTTTCTCTGCGTTCCACTGAAAACAAAATTTTGCATTTTGAAACCAATCGGGCATAGATGACATCATTCTACCAAGTTTGACAACCTCACTATGATTTGGCATGGACTTTTGTAGCAATCTTTTTATTTGTATTTGATGTTTAAAAAGGACGCCTGCAATTTTATCTGAATTGCCTTGGCGAAAACGACCGCTAATTTCACGGAGCAGCTCTTTCAAGTATGCTAAATCTGTATAAATCTGAAAAACAATACTTTTATTAGGTGTGTTTGGTTTGTCTCTCTTATTTATACATTTCTATAGTCAACATTTACAGGTTAATACAGAGTATATAAAAAAATCTTTAAAAAAAATGGAAATTGTACATAACTTTGCGAAGTCAGTGAGTTAAAAGTTTCTTGAACTATGAAAAATGAAGATGTGGTATGATTGACAATAAGACATTCCTACACTAGAGACCCTATGACATACATGAAGTTGTTAACTAGTATATGTCACCATCTAAGTTTCAACAATGAACAATACCATACCGCATAGTCAGCTACATATTATTAATGTATGAAGTGCATCTTTTGTACAATCGACGTAAACTCAACAAGAAAAACAAACGCCAACACAGATAGAAACGGACTATGATAACAACTACAATATTCCTGGCTTGGTACATGACATTTTAAGAAATAAAGGATGCTGAACCTGTTTTTTCAGCTAGTTAAACCTCCCGCTTACATGGCAATGGTAAACATACCACTAAAATGACAACATTACGTGAAGGAATACAGTACAAATAACCACAAGAACATTCAGGACACAGAAATAAATAAATGAATATTATAACAATACATTATAAAATGTAAATCATTGAAAAACAACGAACAAATCACATTTAATTTAATAAACGACAGTACAACACCACAAACGATGTATAAACTGTGCTTGTGTCGTAAACTTAAAGACACCTCGCGACATGACTTTTAATGGTCTTTTGACATTTTTAATGCTTTCCCTTTTTAGTTTTTTTCTGTGTTAATGAGTATCTTATGTCTTATAGAGCATTATAACATAACTCTTACTTTTTACTTTTAAAAATCTCGAAATTTCTACTTTTGAAATATTTTAATTTCGACTTCCAAGTTAAAATTTTGATTTCTGAAAACTCTTTATTTTGATTTTTTTAAGTATCTTAACTTTAAAAACAGTATTGATACACAATTATTAAAACTTCATGACTGAAATTACTTAAGCGTAATTCCAACATTTTGGCAATTTATTTTCAAAAAATGTTTTCGTATAATAGTTGGATGAACATTCAATATTCATCAATCATTTGAAGAGTTACACCTTGGAAAGAACATTCGTATTGAATCCAAAAAGGATCGTTGTTTCCCCAGCCATATGCCGTGTTCTAGAATCGTCGATCTGGTTTTTTTTAAACATGTCCGGAACTCTAGATTGCAGCTGACGTCAGAATAAATTTGCATAGTAATTTCCCAAGTACATGTAGAAGGCAAACATGGCCTTGAAAAACTGACCAATTGACTCAATCAACTACAATGCATTGTGGGCTACTTCAGTTTTTAACCACTTAAAAACACGTGGAATTCGTGGAAACATGTCAACTAAGGCCGTGTTCACATTGACCTGAACTCGGTGTTGTGTTAGTGTAATTCACACGTAAACTAAACACAATTGCGTTCCCATTGATAAAACTCAATGTGTACATGTAGTTTAAATCATGTTTTTTCTACATGCAGTCGATAGTCAATGTAGGCCTTGTGTGGATTAAGTGTACACAAAAAAAGTATTTAGAACATGAATTTTACCATAAAATCGAGGAAGGAAATGGGGAATGTGTCAAAGCGACAACAACCCGACCATAGAGCAGACAACAGCCGAAGGCCACCAATGTGTCTTCAATGTAGCGAGAAACTCCCGCACCCGGAGGCGTCCTTCATCTGTGCCCTTAACAAATATGTATACTAGTTCAGTGATAATGGACGTCATACTAAACTCCGAATTATACACAAGAAACTAAAATTAGAAATGTTTGTCTAAATTTGGTATATTTATTTGTTATAAAAAAGACTTTGGGTAACTTTGTTAACCCCTGATCAAGATTCAAATTATCATCAATGACGATAACATAATTCATTTGGAAAGGTCTGTCCAAATCGACTGGACGTACACAGATTACTGAAATATTTGCCACTGGTCTTTTTTTTTCTTCGCGAGAACGTTTTTATTCAGTTTTTTTCGACGCTAGAAATAGAATATTATTTTTTCAATATTTAACACTATAATGGATGGTCAAAATCTGGATTCAAAATAAAAAAAACATTCATCCGTTTGACCAAAATATTTTTATTTATCAAATTGTTGATCAGAATATTTTTCAAGGACCCCCACCCCCTTTTGTTTACGTCAAATGGTCGTTCCCTAACTGCTAGAAAAGCTGTCCGAAAAGTTTGCATTCGGTTCTATGTAATGAACATTCAAATGACATACAGTTGAATTGTGAACAAACCTTATGTACAGGTAGTTAAACAATGTGTATAGATGTGAACAAATTTAATGTGAAATCATGCAGTGTACATTACATTAAACTAATTGTAAACATGTTTACTGTACATGGCATTTGGTGTGAACACTGCCTAATATAGTGTCTGGGACTCTCGAAAAAAAATGTTCTTGTTCAGCGAATGTGTTTAATATAAAATATATAAGATGATCTCCCATTTCCAGGATCAGATTAAAAAATATTGCTTACTGGCTTAATGGTTCGACTTTCTTTTTCGCCTTGTAAAAATAGTTGAACAGGTTTTGTCCATTGTTATGCATTGTGCCTGTGTACTGCTTCGAAAACACAAAGAACATAGCACTTAAACACACTTCTTAATTTCAAGCATGTTTTTGTAGTGACGTTGCAGGCTGTCCAGCAATATGTATGTAACGACAGAGGCAGATATATCTGCATGCACTGGATGTTTTAATTTGTTATCAGTACTGTAAAGGGACCAAAAAATGACTTCTAGTATAAAACAAGTAGACGAGAAAACAGCATATATGTATATAAATAAAGTTGGTGTATTTACTGTCTTCTGATTGGTTAAAAGTATTAGTTTTATTTTCAATGTTGTCAATTTTTATGGCGACACGCCCACTCTGACGTTGTGCATTCATACGCCAACACGTGTGTACGTTGTTATTGTTAATATAAATAATACAAAAAGTTTTTTGGACCTTATTTTTGTTAGAAATTTTTTATAATGAAATGAATGCATGGCAATAATTAATTTTGAATTTATTGAACCATAAAATTAATGTTTGACTCTTCACATTTTGCATAATCTGCTTCGCGGATTATTCAATGTGAAGAGTCAAAAATTAATTTTATGGTTCAATAAATTCAAAATAAATAATAGACATTCATTAAATACTAAACGGGAGAAAAAAATAACCATTAAATAAGAGAAATATAATAGGATTAGATCCAACATTGCAATTTACGCAAAACATATCAAAGTTCATATCCTTGTAACACATCAACATGGATAGCATCATGAAAGATTTTGTTAAGATTGGCAAATAACCGAGTCTGTTAAAAATATCAAATATTCCAATATCTACATTAGGAAAAGACGAAATCAAAATTACACTACAGCTGCTTGTAATGATTGAGGAAAATATTGATTCATGACCTTCAGAACAAAGGGAACAGTTTGAAATATAGAAAAAAAGTCCAAAAGAATAAAATACGCAAAAAAACCAATACAGTTCTATAGATTTTGTTAACACTGTTAGACAAGAAATAAGAAATGTCTCAAGCAGTTTTGATGAAATATAATGGACATGTCAAATTCTAAATACAAAATATAAAACAGTATTTTACAATAAATATCTCATCATGAAAAACCAATCTTTCTGAAAGTTTTTTTGTGTATAAAAATAAGGAGATGTGGTATGATTGCCAATGCGACAACTATCCACCAAAGTTCAAATCTCTTACTTAAATCCACTTTTACGTTCAACAATGAGAAAAGCCATACCGTAGAGTCGGCAATAAATTGCCCCAATTAATGATTACATGTGCCTTGTTTCTTAAAGAGAAATTAATAAAAACATACCCTTCCTCGATTTAAGTGAATTTTTAATCATAAAAGAAGGTACAATATCAAAACATCAATTTTATGAAAGTTGCTGGCCTAATGAACATTAACGCTGGCTGTTTTGGATGGCTAGCTTTACACTAGTATAAGTTTGTCTTATGACTAAATGTGTTTTTTCGTTGCTGTCTTGTTTACTCTTTTTGACTAAGCTTGAGGAAAATAACACATGAACCTTAATTTCTGCAACAGTTAAACTGGACTTAACTGGCAGTGTTTTCATGGCCCTTCCTTTGACAAAACTTAAGCTACCATTTAAAAATGATTCATAAGGATAAACAATCCGAACGGCGACGATAGCAAATTTCAGGTTTTTGTTTTTTTGAGAAAGCATAAATTGTCAAGCTGTATACTAAAATTATACCTGAACGGCTCTTTTCATAGACTTTCTTTTGCTTTCATCACTTATCATTCCAGAAATTTCCGACAATCCTCCACCATATAGCCAAGGGTCATTCAATACTGTAGGTTGCCAGCCTTTAATCCCTTCGCTATCAAGCAAATTTGTCTGTCCTCCGTAGTACCTTAAAAAAATCAAAAAATACTTTATACAGGAACTTTATATAGGAGCGACACGAAACATAACCACTAAATAACATCACGTGCCATTTAATACATGATGTCCTCTCACTTATCATTCAGCTTTAATGTTTGGTTACAATGTTGTTCACCTTAGACGATCCAGTTAAGACTTTAAAATAGTTACCACAGAGTTATCTAAGTTCTCCGTATTTTAAATATAGATGCTCTAGAGAGCAAGTGTCGCACACCTTGTTCTATCTAGATATCCAACAAGGGCACTCTACAACGTTGTAGGCGAGAATATAATTCACAAAAAAAACTTCTCTGGTTTGTTGATCTTGTATTGCTGATCATTTTGGTATGTTTAGTTTCTCTATTTTTTCTTAAGTTTTTGCTCGAACACAAAAGTTAGTAAACATAATCATAATTTACGGACTATCACTCCAGACTCCTATAAAGACTGACGGTCTACTACGTACATGTTGTTACTATATATTAGCAATTATTTTTTTTTTATCCCAGTTTAATTATATTAGCAAATTTGACTTGACAGTTGTTAGTAGATCTTCCCTTTGTTAGTAGATCTTGCCTTGATGTTTTTTTTTAAGTGTCTATTTATTTATTATGATAATTATTATCATAAAGGAAGAAACGCAAACATAAAATGGTAAAAATCGTCATAATAGGCAACAACTCTATTAATTCTTCCATATTGTCTTATTGTAGATCTTGTCTTCCTGATTAATTTTTCTTATGAATGTTTCTGTATATCTATAATAAGTTAAAATACAATGCAAAACCGCAAAAAATGATAAATCAAAGGGCAATTACTCTTAAAAGGAGTCGACCAACGATTTCGACCATGTTAGCCTTATTCATAGAACTTATATTGCTGATTATTTTTGTAATATGAAGTTTCCTTCTACCTTATAGTTTTCAAGATATAAAAAAGGCAAATCTTGGGAAAAATGGTAAAATTCGTTATTTAAGGGCAATAACTTAGAAGTCATTTGATAATTTAGACGTATACGGACAATTAGTATAGCTCAACGTTTTTATAACAGTTTTCAAAATAATAAATTCAAAATAGAGAATGGAACTTGCATTTTATCCTATTTTCTATTTTTTTGCCATATAAGCCATCTTTGTTGGCAGCCGAGTTCATTGAACACATTTTATAAACTATAATATACTTCAATGATGAGTATGGACACGTTTGGTTAAATTTCGTTCTGTAGTTTCAAACGGAGAAGATTATTTGAAAAAGTTAACAGACGACGACCGACGATGGACGACCGGTGATGAGAAAAGCTCAACTGGCCCTTTGGTACAGATGAGCTAATAAGAAGAAACATACCTAGAGGACATTTAAAACTCACAAGTCGCTCAGCTTTAGAAACAATTGATAAATAACACTACTGATTAGTCCCCGAGCCCAAGGCATCAGTTTAATACTCAGTGATTCAGTATTGACATGATATATAGCTATATTTTTTTCTTAAATTGGCCTGAAATAACTTTGACTTTTCTATGTTTGATATGTTTTGGGGTGTTCTTTTTTTTTTTTTTTTTATCGTTCCTGGTAAATGTTACTTAAAAATAGAGCGCTTCGTGTTATTATATATCCGTCAACCGTTTTGTTCCTAATAAATATTGAAAGCATTTAATTTGTATTGTAAATATTGCCAAAACTTTCTTGTGCAGTCAAAGACAAAATGCCATTTGTACATAAAACAGAAATATGTATTGCAAAACAAGATCTTACCTAACATATTTTCTAGTATAGTTCATGAAACTTGTATCCTCTGTCTTTGTGCTTGTAGAGGATTTGACCCCAAATCCCAGTAGTTTTTTAAATAATCCCTTTGCTTCTTTTTCAGCTTTGACTTCAGTATTTTTCTCAAAATATTTCGTATCGGTTGCTAAAAGGAGTCGTAATATTCCTCCAAATTTTCCTTGGTTGAAGTAATGCGTTCCAAACATTTTTATGAATTTCATATACTTTGAAAGGGAATTTTTATCTAACTTTGGTGTTAAAAATCTATCAATATACATTTTAGCAACCCGTCCATAGTTCAAAGCCCAGTCTGGCATCATGTTTACTTTATAACCAGATGTGTGCGCATTTATTTCTTCAATATATTTGGACATTCTGTTTAGATAACTCTGCATTTTCATAAATGACGAACTTGCTGAAAAAACTCCACCGAAAAGATCTACATCAATTTTTCTAGACATGGACTTCTTGAAACTGTGACTGTTTTTATGCAGCTCGAACTGTGTGTCCAACAAACCGCTTGGAATATTTACTATGCTCCACACCTGATCTGGTATGTTATACAGTATCTAAAACACATAGAAATAAGTTGATGAAATTTACTTAGTTAGAAAAATAATGATATCCTTTTGAGTGGTGGTAACAATAATATACTTTGTGACAGGAATTTGTCATGATGAGTTTTTGGACCAAATTCCTGGTTTTTTATTTATCCGGGTTCTACCTTCTTAAAGGGACGAAAGGCTCGGATTTCAGATTAATGAATATAAAATAAAAGATAAATGCGTCATGACACAGATGCACCTGCTTCTTAATGTACGGCAAATTCCGCAATTTTCCAATTTGTAAAGTAACAAAACTCAAGATAATACTTATTTATTTTTTTTATCATTTAAAAGTAATGTTAATGAGTGCCACTGAAAAAAAAGAAACGAGCCTCCTCGTGGAATTTTTGATTTTGTGATTACTTGGCCGTTTTTTTATGGGAATTATTTGATTACCAGACCAAATATTTTCTGATTATTTGATTATTTGGTAATCTAGGATTGTATGTTTGATTATTTGACTATCTTGTTTCAAATAATGATTAATGATTATGTGATTACTTTGCCATTTGATGTGCCTTAATAGTGTGACTATTGTACTTACCCCGTTTAATCTCTTGGTAACTTTGAATTCACAAGTAAAATCAAAAACGGGGTATCTGAATCCATCATTTCCGACCAAATTCAATGGCTGAAGGTCAAGTTTGGTGACATCTACACCGTCCCGTAGTCGACTTAGAAATGGTGGAATGTTGGTGCATGGCGTCAACGACAAAATGCAGGGAAGAATTAAACAAAAGAAAACTAATTTTTCTTGAAGGAATACCATCGCTGCTTGCTTGATGACAGCTCTCCACTTTCTAATTCAAGCTGTCGTTTTTTGCTATGAAAATTGATATGTTTGTTGACTTGACATTATATGTACTATATATGGTGTTAGCACGCAATTCAATTTATCCTATAATAAATGCATAAAAATAGATAATCCATTATTGTTTGGCATGACAAAAGCTACATGTATGTTTACTTAATAAAAAAAAACCGATACAGTTTTGATACTAGTATTTGCATTACAAAGTGAAACTACATGTATGCTTCCTTTCGGTAATTTGGTGATGAATGATTCAATGATGACAAATCTTTGATAGTCTTTTCTGTGTGCCCGTGAAAGTCAAGTAATAATCAGAGAATGGCTCTATTTTTCAGAAACACTGACCTCGAACGTTGATCTATTTTATTAACTATAAATAATACACACTCCCTCCCCCCTTTTTGGCTTTTGATTCCGAAAATGATTGATCTCTTTCAAACATATCAATTTTCGTACAAAAACCAAACAACAATGTCACAATTTACTTTTTAAATGTAAATGAAATATTACAAGTACGGAATAAGCGGGCATAATATACAACATAGTATTTAGAGAAGGCATATACGGTAGAGGGGTCAGAGTCCAGTGTTAAATAAGCAGTAAGCGAAAATCAACATTTAAATTTTATAATTGAAACCACAATGGCTCTCTGCAGATTTACTGCGTTTGTTGTCGTGCTCTAAATAATTAAATTCCACGGTGTCAAAAGATGAAAGATAAAATCAGACTGAAATACATGTATCTACCTTCAACACCAAATAAAAGAACGTTTAGATATGACATTAGACAATCACGAATTTGTCTTTAGCCATAAAAATGTAGTGGCGAGGATTAATGGGTTTTAAGGACTCGACTCTTTCAATAATTGAAACTCGATATCAAGTGGGATAACAGACATACTATGAAAAAACGTACAATAAAGATGGGTATGGAAATTATTATTAGTCAGTGACTCTATATTATAGTGACCCGTAAACTCATCCAATCATCTACATCAGCAACCACGCGTGGATTATCTTTTTCTACATAGGGTCAGGAAATGGTTAAATTGCCACATAATTAGGGAAATACCGGTATGTACATACTTCTAGTCGGCTTACTGAATACTTGCTCAATGGACTTACTTTTTAAATCCGTCCTACACTTTCTTAAATATCTGTAAATATACTTCGGGTTAGATGATACAAAACAGCGTCATACACGATACAGAAACACTTTCTTGTTTGAATTGATACTGTACAGAATTTAAAACAGCTATATAAATAAGATTTGTTTTGTCATGTTTCAAACTGTAATCGTGACTTGTTTGACTTGTTTGACTTGTTTGAATTATTTGAATCTAGTATACTCGTTAAGAAATATGATGATGATATACAAAATAATCTGTGATTCTATGTCATAAGTGCTCGACAGGTGCCTTTATTACTATACTATATATAAAAATATTAATTTTCGCGAACCATTTAGGTCACGGAAATTCCAAAATATGGCATCAGTAAGGAGAGTTGTACAAACAATGTAAATACACAGAACCCCATCCAAACTTGCTTTAGCTAATAGTATTCATCTTTTTCTATTTTATATGTACTAACAACATTCCATTTTTCTATAATTTCGATTAAAAAATTCCAAAATCTGAGTTAAAATAGGTCGAATGCCCCAAATAAACGTTGTCTGATTGGTTGAAGTACTGTGGCGTCGATGATAAGCATAGAAAGCCTCGATGTAAAGCACACGCTTCACAGGAATAAGGAGAGTTTTACAAATAATGTGAATACACAGATCCTCCATCCTATTTATGTTTTGCTGAAAATGTTGCAGTGTTCATCATTTCTCAGACTGTTTTGATTCTGCTAACAACATTCCATTTTTTCTATAATTCCAATTTAAAGATGTGGAAACCCGTAATAAAAATAGATGGCCTCAATGATTTAAAGGCAACGCAAAAAATTCCGTTAATACGACCCTGAGTTCAACCGGGGTTAATAAGCGATTCACAAATAATTTAAAGATCTCCTTGCGCTCAAATGTAATTCTTAGTGAAGTATACGGGTAAATTCGTTTACGGAAATTTATACACACTTTATCATTAATATATTACAAGGCTTTTGCATATTCACGTTTTTTTTATTCAACTTTAGTCAAATTCAATTCTATACATTTATTTTTACGTAAAGCAATAGGAGTAAGAATATTATTTCGCGCCAATTTAACCAGCATCACCACCATCATCAAAATTGTGTACCGTTATCTTTGTGAAATTTCAGTTATATAGTTTATTAATTAAGAGAAATTTTGGTAAGTATTACTTATTAATGTTAAGGTTCTACTGATGTGCTTCTCTAGACCTTTTTGACGGTCAGTTTTATCCCATTTATCTCAATATTATACCCGATGACAGAAATGTCAACCCGACCTATTCGTGTCAAAAGTGAAAATCGATCTATTTGATGAACTAATTTCTTCTTAAACATTACATGCATTATTTCTGTATTATTTGATAACCAATCACATTCACATTGCATGTTTGCATGATAATGGGTTATGTATTAGTGGATTGTAAGGGCGATGCAACATGCGAGGTCTGCGCGATCACGTGACATTATTATTTTATATATATCAAAAAGAACAAAATATAGGATCAGGTTTCCAGGCAAAGCATATAGAACACGTTGATATGAATTTGAATAAATAACTGATTTTCCAAGTAGTTAGAATTACTAGCGATTAGTTTCTTCCGCTCACTCTGCAAAAGTATACCAGTCGATTTCGGAAGGTTTTTATTTTAGGTGCAACATACAAGAACATGTACTTATATCCTCGTCTATGCTTATAAGAAAATATTTGTTGATTTTTTTATGGACCTTTAAAACTTTTAAATATGTGGCATATGAAATAATTATTTTAGAAAAATCTAAAGGTGGTTTGCCTCTTCCAGACATAATGCTCAAAATGTTTGCCTTTATGTTAAAATTCCTTAGTAGACTATCATATTCGGATTATTTTGGTCTGTGGAAAAATATTTGTTAACAAGGATTTTTTGATAAATTTTATGAATACTGTTGATGATAGTACCATTGTTATTACGCTTGATTTGATGTATGAACCAGGCGAAGCTTATGCGTTATGGGTTTTTTGAAGAGAAGTAACGGTTTTGATTTTTATTTCGCTAATTTTATTATGAGTATAGCAAGGTTTAGTATAGATCTATAAAAGAAGAAATTTCGTATTGTTGAGTCCACAAGCGAAACTCAAGTTAGTGGACTATTTTAAAACATTGTTAGGAAAATACGTCTCTCACTTTTTCATCCTTTAAATCAGAGAAAAGAACATTTCTTATTTGAAAAATATTTTATATCGAACAATCCCGTTATCAAAGTAATAGATAACCATGATGCAGAAATATTGTATTGATTTTATACAGTAAAATAGTTGATATGAAACACATTGAAGTTATGTTGTTTTAATTGACTATATGTAATTGTCTGCTTGTGACACCAGGTACTGTCTGGTGAATTTTTCATTGTACATATTTAAATAAAGTTTTATCAAGAGAACAATTAATTTTAATAGTTCGTCTTTTCCGAATAAATAATTCTTAGTTTTATTGTGGATAAGGCATTCCCGCCAAAATGTTACTAAACAAGGGAAAGCATACAAAACAAAGAAGCAGGCTAATTTACTGGGGTGATCTGGAAAGGGTGGTCCTGCTAAGATCTGAGTCGGATCACCCCTGGTAGAACAAAGGAGCTGGGGTGTAATCACTGACAAGCCAACCTGTTTACTTACACCTAACAGGCGTTATATTTCATTTCACACAATGTACAGTACAGTCTAACACCTCTAAGTATTATAAGACACATTATTTATTGTGTATGTCATGCACAACTTATGAAAAAAAAACCATTTTGAACTCTTTTAAAAGTATGTTTATTTTAATTTGAATTGTTATTTCTATGTCAAGTTAGAATCCATTATCAATGGAAGAAAACGAATCATAAAACTGAACTAAACTACAGTACTATAGTTGTAATACAGTCAGGAGCTCAAGTCTTTAATTATTAGCATGACAATGCAAAAAAAACCAAATATTTTTTAGAAATACATTCAATTTAGTTTTGTAATTCCTGTTCAAAATCAAAATAGTAAAGATGCATATTTGTACAAGAAGTTTTTGTCAATTGTCTTTGCTTCTTCGACATTGTCAACCAATGGCGAAGCAGTAGAACTATGACGTTGTCGTCATTCTCTGTCTTCTCTGTAGCGACGTTCCTTCACTACGCCATAGAAAGTCAGAAAATATTTCCAGGATATTTTCGTTGATTTTTAAGAAGATAAAGAAATGAATTCAGTGTTAATACCAGATATATATCGGCTTATGTCCGATCCATATCACCGGTAAGTTAAGTATACTGACATTGCCTCTCTACACCATTAAATTTGATAACGGAAGAATTAATTTTGGTTAAATATTTCTAATTTTTTTATCTACGAGTTTTGATTCATTACTTTATCTTGAACTTTTTATACCTCTTTTCTCTAATTTTATTTATTTCTAACCTTATTCTCAATTCTTTCCTTTTTCTTCTCATATTTTCTTAATTTATATTGTTTGTTCTATATTTTGATTTTTTTTGCCTATCATTGTTTTTGCTGTTAACCCCATCCATACAATCAATTACCGTGCAGTTTCAAACTTTTCTGTAAGTACATAGTAAGATTAGAATTTTTCGAATTGCAGTATTGATAACTTTACGACATTGTGCGAAGAGCTAGAAGACCATCTTGATCCAACAATAGATGAAGTACGTATGGAGAAGATGATCAGCATCATGAAGAGATTGATAGATTATAAAACAGATGAAGGTAAGTTTTTGTTGCCAAAGACTTCTACATATGTCAAAGAAGATGTTTTATCTCGAAAAACACAAAATATTCAAGATTATTTTTGTAAGAAATCCTGTTTTTACAATTATTTTCTTGAGAATTTTAACTTCCCTAATTTAGTATATATATATATTTTTTTTTTATCTGAGAACACGATTTTATTATTTGCCTTAATTAAAAAATAGGTTGTTTATTTTCGGAGATAAATACAAATTGATGTTTTTATGAAAAACTTAAAGGCTTGTGAATTCGTCTGTCATTGACCAACATTTAAAAACACCTTGTTACAGACAGGGTGATCTTTTATATGCTACTGAATATTTGTTTCTGAAATGATTAAGCAATGTACAATGTAATATCTTTGCAGTGTTTCCTAAGATGAACGAGTTATTTTACACGTTGACTGAGACAGTTTTCAGTGTTGTCGAGTCCCAGGAGAATTGGTCACTATCTGAATCCGAGAAGCCATCAGTTGCCAGGGTGATTCTTGACAAATTCCAGAAAATGATAGTAGGAGGCAGAATTCTGCCAAAACAAACGTGAGTTCAAAGAATTTACCTTTCGGATAACATGCTATCTTAACAAATTCAGATTTGTCATTGTCTGAAAATATTTTGTTTGTATTCGCTTCAACGAAAAACATTTAAAAACAAAATTTAAAACAGAAATTTGGGAATTTTATTTTTGGATAACTTTTATCGCTGCTCCAGAAATTAGAAATCCGTTTCGAAGAAATAAAATGGAATCATGCGGAAAACACAAAAGTTCGACAGATTTATGTGGTAATTTAGAGTATGATTTATCAATCAACTTTTTATTTCTTTTTTGATACAATTCTGTTGTATTTTAGATTAACGGAGAAAAAAGGCCACAAGCGGTATAAACAAGTAAGAGAATACAAAGAAGTACAAGATCTAAAGAAATTGATAGAGAACCACGAGAAAATTTACCAGGAACTTCAGGAACAACAAAAGGTAAAATAACGTCAACAATTTTGATATAACAATAATATGGAACAGCGAAACTATGAAACAGTAGAACAAATAATAAAAAAGCAAACAAACCGAAACATCAGATTAAGCAACCAAAGCAGCGTTACAACAGAATAAACGGAACAAATTTGAATTACCGAAAGACTTATCGCAGTGTTCTACAATAAAGGTCGTTCCGTTATTCAGTTGTTTCATTGTTTTATAATCGTGTTTAGTTAATTTATTGCTCCATTGTTCTCAAGTTTAATGTAGTAACCGCAAGCAATATTTTTGTTTTGTTTTGAAGACTTTTGCAACAAATTTATTCATTTGATAGTTTATATTTTTTCTTCAGAAATGTTGGTTCATCAACGATAAGGTGACATTTGTTACAGACTTACTTGAGCGTAAAAAAACCTTCTTCGCAGAATATGAAGACCAATTCTCGCCCAAAAATCATGAGCGGAGAAAGGATTTCATAGAGTTTCTTCAAGAGAAGTTAGAGAGAAAGATGGAGAAAGCTGCTAAGACTAAGGGAAAGTATCAAACTTTGCTATATGCTGAAAGTGTGGCCAAAGATAAAGTGAGACAGGTACACATATATGAATGATAATAAGAAATAAATAGTAATCACAATCCCTTGTTTAAAGAATTATCTGGGGGGGGGGGGGGGGGGAGGAGATGGAAATATTATTCGTAGTTATTCCACAAGACTATGATATCATACATAAATTTAAAATCAAAACATGAGAACCACATTTTCCGTTTACCGATACTGTGATCTCAGTAAAATTGGAAAGTAGAAAAAAAAGTTAAGCGCCTCTGGGGTTTGTTAGTCTGGTATGATTTTTTTTCAATTTTTTTTCATTTATAAATATGTTCATTTTCACTGACCTAGTACACATTTTTATTAAGGGGTTAGCTGTGACCCACCTATTATAAGTTATATGGTTCGCTACTGACCCCCTACGGATCAATAGAGGGTTAGTAAAATCCATAAGGGCCAAATCCCCTATGGATTTTATTCACACTCTATGGATCTGTAGGGGGTCAGTAGTTAACCGTATAACGATTTTATCGCACGAACCTTTTCTGCTGCTTTTTTTTTGAAAAATTTAACAATGAAACACATCAACATTAAAAAGAAGACGTCACCATTTACGCGTCATCAACCCCCTATGAAATTTACTACCCCCCGTATGGTCTCATAGGGGGTCACCACGTGACGGCTCTAACCCAATCACAACGTGATATTTTACCAGCGGTGCGATAATTATTATTATTACATACTATACGAGTAATTTATAAATAATTTCTTTACAGTTGGAAAGTCAAATTCTAGATAGTCTAAAATTCGGATTCAACGAAAAGATATTGAGTGGACTTGTTTTTCTGAAGCGAGTTTTGTCAACCGTTAACACTGAAAGGTAAGCTTATCTACCTCCAACTTGATCCTTAATTTCAGAGGATTTTATTTTTCTATAAATCGGAAGCATATGATTAGTAGTATGGCATCATTCAAACATCATGTTTTATATATATATATCTAATTCCAACTGTAAAACGGAGAACTCAATTTATATATTAACATGTGACACTTGTGGCATTCAGTATGTGGGAGAAACAATGGACAAATTTAATATTCGGCTCAATAACCATCGTTCATCGTACAAAACCAACAAAAACTGTCCTCTCACAAGACATCTTCGTTCAACGAAACATCCTTTTGATAATGTCACTTTCCAAATTATAGAAGTCAACACCGAATGGGACACCACGGCGAGAAGGAGAAGAGAAAACTTTTGGATCCACCAACTCCACACTTTAGAACCTAATGGTCTTAACGAAAAAGACGAAAAAAGATACAGGAAAGATAAAGAATAATTTAAAACAAAGCATCGTCCTTTTTATCCCGTAATATTGGCCATTGGACGTTGCTAACTTCAACTACCAATTATGTATTTTTAAGGTAGCTAAATCCAAGTGCAACATGTACATTGAGCTGCAAATTTTTTTTATTTTCAAAGCAGCTAAATGCAAGAGGTCATATACATTGAGCTGCAAAATTTTCTTATTTTGAAGGCAGTTCAGTGCAACACAGACGTTGAGCTGCAAAAGTTTCTTATCATCTACATCCGATTTCACCTGGATAGATGCACGCTTGATAAAGCTAGTTGGTCTAGCGAAATATTGCGTTTATTTTCATCATTTTGTAAATATTTTAAACATTCTTATATTTACATACTAAATAGTGTGTTAAAATTACATTGTTAGGCAATCTATATATATATATATATATATATGTATGTAGGATTTAACTAAAATGATATATATGTATAATTTTGTGAAGACAATTATTTTTAATGGCAAAAATTGTAAAGTGAAACCCGCTTATTAATTATTTTTCCAACATTTGGTATCATCAGAGACATATATACACATGTGTGTATATCATAGTGCAAAAATAAAATAAACTAATTTCTCGTTTTAAAAATTGTGTTTTGACTTGTTACACATACCACGCCATTTTTTGTCTCTTAAAAGTTAAAATCTCAAACACATTTAGTGTTACAAGAGGAATTCAGTACATATTTAGAACTATAACTTGCATGTTTGTTTACACAGATCACATGACATTATGCAGCACATCCAAAAGCTAGAATGTGAGAGCCAACATTTAGTTACCAACATCGTAAATACACTTAGTTCAAAATACAATAGTGAATCACCCCAGGTACTTATTTTTATCTATGAGTATGTTTGTATATGAAGACGTTAAACTAGAAACAAATTTAAAATGCGCGGAAATAAGCAAATCTTATACGGCTTTGCGAGTGTGCATGTATGACAGTTAAATAAAAGGCTCCCTCGCAAATAATTCCAACTTTGGTCCTTATTTTATAAGAATATTGAAGTATATGAACCATGTAGTGAACTAGAGAGATATTATAAATATTATAAGATTTGTTGCAAATTAAATGAGTGTTTGAAATTTAGAAATTATTGTGAGGTGTTTATTAATGCTAACCATGTGACTTCCTGATTATCACAATATTACTATATATACGTATATCTATAATACTAAAATTACGAGGTCCAATTTGTCAGCCGTCATCACGTAAAAACGACGAATCAAAGAATTCAACTTTGTATACAACTAATATAGTGCAAATGTGTAGATTAAAAATTACACCACTCCAGGCGCTTTTGTTTTCCACGTAATTAATATTGCCAATAATAAGGAAGTTCCGGGTCGAGTCCGATACCGATACCAATAGTATTATCACCTGTTACCTATTACCTTATCTGTACGTTCCGCATCTGACAGGCGCACCACCAAACGGTGTATTCAGGATTAATATGCTATATACACGGGTCATAATCACAGGGTTGACACTACTTAATTGTCAAATTGTTAGTATTTTAATCCGTAAGACTTTCTAAGATAACAATACGAATACTAAAAATCTGGACTAAAAATAAGTTTCAATTTGTAAGCGGGCATGACGTAAAATAGCGAATCAAAGAATTCAACTTTATTTATAACTAATATAGGACAATGCTGTTGAATAAAAAAAAACTCCATTCCAGGACCTTTTGTTTTCCAAATAATTATTATTACCAATAATTGATAAGTTCCAGTTCGACGGGTTCAAACAGAAAGATTTGAAAGCAGAGAAAATTGTGTATCTTATAATCGGCATGACTTTATCAGATGACAGTACTAATACTAAAATAAGGCTTGCGCATAGTTATATACTTTAATTCAGTCACGGACCCGCGATATCACGGGTGTGTTCTAGTGTTATTTAAAAAGTCATCTTTAAATTCTAATTGTAATGCCAAATAAGAGCTTTGACCCCAATTTCACCACAATCATGGTACATGTATCTATCTATATATATATATATATTGTATAAAATAAAGATTATAAAATGTTCAGTTTAATTTAGTTTGCTTATATATTTCTATTTACAAGGAATTTCATCTTCAACATAGATTTTCTGAGGAACTTCCAGAGTGTGAATTCACTGGATACCATGAAAACCTTAGGCAAATCAAGTTGAAAACATTAAGGAAAGGAGAGCAACAGGGCACCAGTAATGATAGTAAGTGTCTTAAGTATAATATCTTCATAAAAGAATGTAGGACATGCATTTTATTCTTATCTTTTTTCCATAGTCCGAGATTACTCTGACGTCCAATGGCTATTTTGCCAGACAAGCTGGGAACTTGGTTCCAGCTTGTGTGACAAAACAGCCGTTGCACTGTAAATCTAAGTGTTAATAAATAGAACACTGCTTGAACGCTTTTTTGTAACACTTTTTGAACGTGTAATGGTGTTCCAAATGTTTACACTAGTGTTCATCAATTGAATGTGTGGTGTTCAGTTTTTAATGCCTTTGTGTTTCATTTTTGAACACTTGATGTTAGAGACCTTAACATTAGTGTTCAACGATTTAACGTGTCCGAATGTTCAAAATCTTAATACGTCGACGCGTTCAACAGCCATGTAACACTTTTTGAACACACTGAACATGTTCAAAACCAGAAATGTTAAGATCCAGAACACCAGATGTTAACATTCAGAACAGTTGACACTAGGTGTTCAAAGTGATGGTGTTCAAATGTAGAACATGTTCTATTTTCAAGCATACATAATGTTCCATAAATACTAAACTTAATTAAACTGTTATAAAAACTATATTGAATCAGGCAAAATATAACAATAAAACATATTTTAACAAGTAATTCTTTATATAATCAAATGAGCATATATGTAAGACATGTAAAAAATAGTACACAAGAATACCTTATGATATCACAAGTAACAGTCAGTGAAATCACATACATAATGTTTTTAAATTGACTTCACATCACAAATAAGTATTTACCCCTACATGAAAAGATAGTTGCTACATCATGTGTATCCTAACCGAAAAAGCATGTCAAAGTGATAAGTAGATAGTTTATGATATAGATATTTGTCACAATGAAAGTTTAAAAGTTTGCAAATTCCAAGAGTTGTTGTACGATCACATACAATTAACGCTCCACTTTTCAGTGCATCTTCACTTAAAGCTATCAACTAAGTGGCATTTTATGTGTTGTTATCAACTTCCAAATGTCAAAGTCATCCACAACAAGTAATATCTATGAGCCTATATATCCTGCAAAATAAAATTTAAAATTAATAGAAGAGAGTTTTTTTTTTATAAAACATCAAATTATGCAATGATTGTTATGCTTTAATTTCGATATATACTAGAGTACAAATTGATATTCTATGGCACTGAAATGCAAGTTTTGACATTATAAATTACAAAAGTCGATTTCTTGACCTAAGGTATACAGATATAGAAATGATACACCCACATAAGCTATTAATAAACATATATTGTCATACCTTTTTTGATATCTTTTTTTTCCAACACTTTATAGCATGCAGAAATGACCTTCGTGGGATTATTGGCTACCGGTTCCTAATTCAAACATTTCAATCTAACGATTCCTGCAAATAAAAAAAAACGAATGCATTTTCTAAGTCAACTGAAATGGTGTTCCAAATGTTTACACTAGTGTTCATCAATTGAATGTGTGGTGTTCAGTTTTTAATGCCTTTGTGTTTCACTTTTTAACACTTGATGTTAGAGTTATTTAACACTTAGTGTTCATCAATTTAATGTGCGGTGTTCAGTTTTTAATGCCTTTGTGTTTCATTTTTGAACACTTGATGTTAGAGTTATTTAACACTTAGTGTTCATCATTTGAATATGTGGTGTTCAGTTTTTAATGCCTTTGTGTTTCATTTTTGAACACTTCATGTTAGAGTTCTAAACACTTAGTGTTCATCAATCGAATGTGTGGTGTTCAGTTTTTAATGCCTTTGTGTTTCATTTTTGAACACTTCATGTTAGAGTTCTAAACACTTAGTGTTCATCAATCGAATGTGTGGTGTTCAGTTTTTAATGCCTTTGTGTTTCATTTTAAGAGTTCTTAACACTTAGTGTTCAGCGATCTTCAGCTAATATACGTGGATAACTTGGCAACAATCATCATTTATTCTGTATAACAGACAGACGATCACAGACTAGTTATTCGTCAGTTTAGGAAATCATTTGTTATGAACGTTTAATCTAAATCCTGTTCTTTAATTCGTCTTTTATTTTGTTGAATATTTGGATATAAGAGTTATGAATATTTGACAAATATATATCTGACATGAGCAAATAACAAGGAAGCCATCGAACTACCTATGGAGATTATCCTAACTTGTTACTCACTTCTTTCATGTTCATGTGGGATAGAAGTCCCTTCTCCAGTTCTCTTCCTTATGTGTATCCATTCTTCGTTAAACCGCCTAAATCACCAGCCGATATCTGTTTCCGGTATTTGGTACCCTGGTATATTTTTTTTTAACGCGAGGTGTTCAAAATTTCGAGCGATTTGAACACTGATTGAACATGTAATGTTAATAAACTGAACGGATCATGAAATAAGATAAACATCGACATATTTTTATTACGATATTATCATAACAGGCCTAATTGATATGCATTATTTTGTCACTTATAAGTAAAACTAGTAATTATAATAAAATAAGTTCATAAACTATACATATATCATGTATATGCCAGCTTGGAAGTTTAATATTTCCCAATTACTAAAATATTAGTAAAAAATTCACAAGATCATCATCCTGCGTATACATTCATATATTTTAAAGAATTTCTTTTTGAATTTGCCAATTAGAAGGATAGAAAATCGGACAGACGACTGTCTTCTTTTTTTACATCAGAATTTGAACACACATGTTAGTAGTTTTAACACAAACGTTAAAACTTTGAACACGTCTCTAAGCATTAACATTATGACGTTAAAATATTGAACATTCAGTGTACAAATTTTGAACGCGTCCGACACGTCAGGCGTCAGGTATATTTACAGTGTGGACGTCAGAGTAATCTCGGACTACTTTTTCCATTGAAACGGAAATGGAAATCATTACATCATCGTACGTCTGCCTTTTTTATTTCACTTTGTAATATTGCAGTATGTTTAAAAGTTCACTCGGTAATACCATTTACCATCAAAAAATTTCTTTCCTAAATATTTTTCTACCTCATACAATTTTTCAGAAATACTATCATTCTGAAGGTCACCATTTTGAGACACATTATCCACACCCTGGGGTATTTCAGTATTATCTACAAAATTAGGGGGAATTTCTTCATCTGCTAGAATAGCGGGCTCAGTGGCATCTACATTTGTGGGAGGTTCAGGGTCCTGTGGCCTATCATGCCATAAAAACCCATGTTTCAAACGGTTGACATGAACTCGGTTTTTGACTAGTTTTCCATCCGATTTACTGCTGATTTTAACATGAATGTCTGAAAGTTTTTGTGTAATATAGTATGGTTCAATCCACGGTCGCATGAATTTTCGATGCTTTCCTTGAGTGACAACTGGCCGATAAATGTACACAATAGCGCCGACAGCGAACTGTATTTCATGTGTCTTTCTGTTTGCTTTTGTTACCATTTGTTGTTTTCGTTCCTTGATAATTTCTACGGCTACTTCTCGTGATTTGTCCAGATTTTCCAATAAACGAATTATATAATCACGGCAAGTCACTGGCAAATCAAAACTGTCAAAACTTATATCTAGCAAGGATCTAGGATATCGTCCATGTGTGCATGAGAAAAAAATGGTGTATATTCAGTACTGTCAAGACAAGGTGTATTGTACGAATATTGAATGAACGGAATAAATCGATCCCAATTGTCTTCGTCATCATCAATACGCTTGGAAATAGAATTCAATTCGTCATCATCAATACGCTTGGAAATAGAATTCACTCATCAATACGCTTGGAAATAGAATTCACTTTCGTCATCATCAATACGCTTGGAAATAGAATTCACTTTCGTCATCATCAATACGCTTGGAAATAGAATTCACTTTTGTCATCATCAATACGCTTGGAAATAGAATTCACTTTCGTCATCATCAATACGCTTGGAAATAGAATTCACTTTCGTCATCATCAATTCGCTTGGAAATAGAATTCACTTTCGTCATCATCAATTTGCTTGAAAATAGAATTCACTTTCGTCATCATCAATTTGCTTGGCAATAGAATTCACTTTCGTCATCATCAATTCGCTTGGAAATAGAATTCACTTTCGTCATCATCAATTCGCTTGGAAATAGAATTCACTATAGTTGACATCATTCGCTCGCTCTGACCGTTTCCGTGACTGTGGATGAAAACTAGTTGTCTGTGGGTTTTTTTTTACATTTAAAAGACGACAAGTTTCGCGAACAATGTTTGATAAATAGTTCGTTCCACGATCAGAGTGCAAAGTTTTACAAAAATATCATGACGGCATATGACATTCTTTATAAAGGCGTCTGCTACGGTAACAGCGGTAATGTCTTTAACAAGTATTAGTTCTATAAATTTGGTTAAGTAACAAATAAATACAAGTACATATTTATTTCCATTGGTTACAGTCTCACGCATTGGTCCTAAAATATCAGTACTAACGGCTTCACTGAATGGTTGACTTGGGACAGGCATGGACATTAATTTAGCTTTTTGTTAATGTTTGTGGTCGGTTACGTTGGCTGCACATTACGCAAGACTTTACCCAATATATATAACATCAGAGTTTAACGACGGCCAGTAATATCGTAATCGCGTTTTGAATAAAGTACGATTTATGGCGCAATGATTACCGTTTAACAAATTTATTGTTTTGTTGCCTTTTTATTGTTTATAAAACTTTAGAATTGCTTTGTTTTTGTGCTGTTAACTTAGCTTATTTTTTTTTATTATTATCTTTTATTATAATTATCATTATTACATGAAAATAAGTTAATCTTTTCCATGTTCAATCTGTCGGAAAAAAATCTTGTATACTTTTTTTGTACCTAAAACATTTTAGTTCATCTTCATTTTTTTAATGAACAGAAGCCAACAAAGACGCAGCAGCTTTTACCCACTGCTTCACACGTCAGACATATCTTGATACACGTGACGTCAACAATAATCCACTTCCGGGCTTTAGTGCAGCATCTTTTGAGACACATGCAGGCTGTAGTGCAGTACCAAAAGGTAACTGGTATACTAGATTTTATTCCGATTTTATCATCAGTTATTATGATTCATAATCACCAAGGAAAGAAAACAAAAATAATGACATCTGTTATAACGTATGAAATAAACGTCATTATCAGCAATCAGCAAACTTTTCTAACTTTTTTAAAACTGTTTTATTTGACTGTTTGCTGAATACTCATTTTAGACGATTCACGCGTCTGCTGTGCAAAATGTCAATCCTGGTATCTATGATGAGTTAATAAAAGTTAAAACTATAAAACAAAACAAAAGTTAAAATAGTTTTAAAAAGTTAAGGGTATATACCATATTTTCAAGTCTATATTTCTTAGTTGGCATTTCAATTTTTTTTTATCACTGAGAGTTCATGTAAGCAATATCACAAATAGCATTGCCAAGTGCAGCAAATCTCACTTTTTAGTCGCATATGGAATAGAGTTTTGTTATGCCCCACCTATGGTCATTATGTTGTTAGGTCTGTGCGTCCGTTCGTTCGTTCGTCCGCCCTTTCGTTCGTCTCTCCCTCCGTCTGAACGGTCCACTGAACATAGAAATTGGTAGTGCGAATGGGGCATCCGTGTAATATGGACACATTCTTGTTTACCATATGATTGGACTATACTACAAAAGTTTCATTCTTAGTTGCGCTTATATATGTTTGGAAAAGAATTTGGTTACAATGTGCTTTTGATTTATTCGGCCAAATAAAAAATATATGTGTTTCCTATTTCCCTACCTACTCTATATTTTAAGCTAAGCTTGAAATAGACTACGTAAAAGTTTTTTGTCATTTTTCAATAAGCTAGAGCTGATGTTAAAAACAGAATTTCTCTCCCATAGACTCAATGTGAACAAAAAATCCCTACCAACCTATCCTAATTATTCAAAGATGTAATAGGAAACACCCATATTATTTTATTTGGCCTTATGCGTTATTTTTAATGTTGTAGGGATGATTGTTAAACAAAAGATTGCAACAGCATCTAGTGATGTCTCATTTGGATGGTACAAAATGCAACCATGGCAACAAAAGAAATGGACCTTCTTTCTGAAGAACTCTAAAACAACATTGTCATAATCTTTCATATCATAAAAAAGAATCTGTATCATTTTGAAACTAAAGAATATATTATTTATGATTTCTTTTTTGAACTGTGATTTTTACGGTTTGTATGATTTCGAATATTGTATACGTTTTGACTAAATAGGGCCATTGTCGTCTTTTCTCGACAGAAAAGTTGTCAGTAACTCCAATTAGAATGTATTCTCCTTGACAATGGGAAACACATAAAAACAATTTTCTAAGATTTGAATACAAAAATAAGTTACTGGTTAAAGTTTAACCGAATGCAGCAAACACAGTTATTTTTGTTTTAACCATAATACAATTCAGATGATTTGTAGACTTTAAACTTCGTTGTAGAAGGTTTTATCATGTATACGAAGAAAACTTGTTGGATGTGTAATGTGCATCAATTCGGTAGCTAAGTAGACATGTCGATGGGAAACACAACTGCACTACACTGACTGTATCTGTAAAGTTTCTATGCGCAAAATGTCAATAGAGTTACGTCCCTGCTAAACTGAAGTCTGTAGGTTTCAGCTCTGGAGTTCCCAGTGAAGACATATTTTTTTTTTAATTTTTGTTTTGTTTGGCAAACACAGATTAAAGATTTACAGTTACTAAATAAAACAAGAGTTGCAATCTGTAGTACATCTTAACATGAACTCGTGTGCTTACTAAATATGAACTGCTTAATGACATGAAATATAACGTTATTAGTAACATGGGAAAAGTGGCACTTTTAAAACTACGATTTTGACGCTGTTTAAGTAGACAAATTTGCCTTTCATACATTTTTGACACTTCCTCCCATAATGCCATCCGAAAAATTAAAAAAAAATTAAGAAATGATGACACACATCACTATCAAACAAATAACATAACTTATTATGTTAAGTTATACATTTTCCCCTACAAGACACAGCACTTATAGTTTACATTCATAAAACTGTCAAGAACTATATTCATAGACAACCAATATACGAGTGACCAAACAGGTCGTTTTTGAAGAAAAAATATCATTTTTTTTTTCTTCTTTTGAGTCCTTTGGTCTTCTCTTCTGCATTTTCTCACTTTATTATACATGAAATAACATCTTAAACTGCATGTTTGAAAATATATAGTGTGCAATAAACAGAATGTGGGGTAAATGTCGATAAGACAGCAACCTAGCGACAAAAATATGCAAACGACATGTGCACGCTGAACGGAGCAAAGGAATTGCGAGTTTCCCTCAAAGAGACAGCATCCCAACGACTACAGATATATATGAATGACCTATTCACTTTGCTTATGCTACCATTTGTTTGTTGTTTTGTTGTTGTTGTTGGTTACTTTTTTACTGATAAAAAACTGTGCGCAATGAAAAGCCAGTAGTGATGAAAGTGGAATTCAAACACCAAAAAAGCAATAAAATAAATCAGGATTTATTTAAGACGTTTCCTACATCGTATTTTTGTTTGGTAAACACGAATCCGTTGAAAGGATTTTAAATTGACTAAAACAATGTTTTTCAACACATACATTTTACTATTTTCTTGTATTATGACTGATATATTTGTCGCTGGACATGAAGCAGATTCGTCAATGATTAAAAATTCTTCTTGAATGCTTTTGTAGGATCTATTAACTGGATTTTTTAATGAACTTAAGCAATGTTTTGCAACACATACGTGTTACTATCTTTTTCAAATATGACTGATATATTTGTCGCTGGACATGAAGCACCTACATGTAATAAAAATTGTTCATTATTGCCTTGTAGTATTGATTGACTTATTGAGAAACATATTACTAATGTCAGGTTATACTTGTTAAATAGAAGTATATGACTAAGAAGTGTAAAAAGACTTTAAAGAAAGATAGGAAGGGTACAGCGTCAGTTACAGGGCCTGCGTTTAAAGGTCTATGTGTCCATCACAATTTTAGTGTGGAGACCTTTAAGTTTTAACTTTATATTTTAAGTTACACTATTCAGTTCGTTTTTAACTTTAGGACGACACCTTTATGTATAGATTTCTTTTTCTTACTACAAAAGGGTGTGGTTTATGACCAAGGATTGCAAAATTTCGGAGAATGTATCACGCAGTCATTATTTAGATGCATCATTCGGTAGCTAAGTAGACATGTCGATGGGAAGCACAACTGCACTACACTGACTGTATCTGTAAAGTTTCTATGCGCAAAATGTCAATAGAGTTACGTCCCTGCTAAACTGAAGTCTGTAGGTTTCAGCTCTGGAGTTCCCAGTGAAGACATATTTTTTTTTAAATTTTTTTTTGTTTGGCAAACACAGATTAAAGATTTACAGTTACTAAATAAAACAAGAGTTGCAATCTGTAGTACATCTTAACATGAACTCGTGTGCTTACTAAATATGAACTGCTTAATGACATGAAATATAACGTTATTAGTAACATGGGAAAAGTGGCACTTTTAAAACTACGATTTTGACGCTGTTTAAGTAGACAAATTTGCCTTTCATACATTTTTGACACTTCCTCCCATAATGCCATCCGAAAAATTAAAAAAAAATTAAGAAATGATGACACACATCACTATCAAACAAATAACATAACTTATTATGTTAAGTTATACATTTTCCCCTACAAGACACAGCACTTTAGTTTACATTCATAAAACTGTCAAGAACTATATTCATAGACAACCAATATACGAGTGACCAAACAGGTCGTTTTTGAAGAAAAAATATCATTTTTTTTTTCTTCTTTTGAGTCCTTTGGTCTTCTCTTCTGCATTTTCTCACTTTATTATACATGAAATAACATCTTAAACTGCATGTTTGAAAATATATAGTGTGCAATAAACAGAATGTGGGGTAAATGTCGATAAGACAGCAACCTAGCGACAAAAATATGCAAACGACATGTGCACGCTGAACGGAGCAAAGGAATTGCGAGTTTCCCTCAAAGAGACAGCATCCCAACGACTACAGATATATATGAATGACCTATTCACTTTGCTTATGCTACCATTTGTTTGTTGTTTTGTTGTTGTTGTTGGTTACTTTTTTACTGATAAAAAACTGTGCGCAATGAAAAGCCAGTAGTGATGAAAGTGGAATTCAAACACCAAAAAAGCAATAAAATAAATCAGGATTTATTTAAGACGTTTCCTACATCGTATTTTTGTTTGGTAAACACGAATCCGTTGAAAGGATTTTAAATTGACTAAAACAATGTTTTTCAACACATACATTTTACTATTTTCTTGTATTATGACTGATATATTTGTCGCTGGACATGAAGCAGATTCGTCAATGATTAAAAATTCTTCTTGAATGCTTTTGTAGGATCTATTAACTGGATTTTTTAATGAACTTAAGCAATGTTTTGCAACACATACGTGTTACTATCTTTTTCAAATATGACTGATATATTTGTCGCTGGACATGAAGCACCTACATGTAATAAAAATTGTTCATTATTGCCTTGTAGTATTGATTGACTTATTGAGAAACATATTACTAATGTCAGGTTATACTTTTAAATAGAAGTATATGACTAAGAAGTGTAATAAGACTTTAAAGAAAGATAGGAAGGGTACACGTTTACAGGGCCTGCGTTTAAAGGTCTATGTGTCCATCACAATTTTAGTGTGGAGACCTTTAAGTTTTAACTTTATATTTTAAGTTACACTAGTCAGTTCGTTTTTAACTTTAGGACGACACCTTTATGTATAGATTTCTTTTTCTTACTACAAAAGGGTGTGGTTTATGACCAAGGATTGCAAAATTTCGGAGAATGTATCACGCAGTCATTATTTAGATGCATCATTCGGTAGCTAAGTAGACATGTCGATGGGAAGCACAACTGCACTACACTGACTGTATCTGTACAGTTTCTATGCGCAAAATGTCAATAGAGTTACGTCCCTGCTAAACTGAAGTCTGTAGGTTTCAGCTTGGAGTTCCCAGTGAAGACATATTTTTTTTAAATTTTGTTTTTGTTTGGCAAACACAGATTAAAGATTTACAGTTACTAAATAAAACAAGAGTTGCAATCTGTAGTACATCTTAACATGAACTCGTGGCTTACTAAATATGAACTGCTTAATGACATGAAATATAACGTTATTAGTAACATGGGAAAAGTGGCACTTTTAAAACTACGATTTTGACGCTGTTTAAGTAGACAAATTTGCCTTTCATACATTTTTGACACTTCCTCCCATAATGCCATCCGAAAAATTAAAAAAAAATTAAGAAATGATGACACACATCACTATCAAACAAATAACATAACTTATTATGTTAAGTTATACATTTTCCCTACAAGACACAGCATTATAGTTACATTCATAAAACTGTCAAGAACTATATTCATAGACAACCAATATACGAGTGACCAAACAGGTCGTTTTTGAAGAAAAAATATCATTTTTTTTTCTTCTTTTGAGTCCTTTGGTCTTCTCTTCTGCATTTTCTCACTTTATTATACATGAAATAACATCTTAAACTGCATGTTTGAAAATATATAGTGTGCAATAAACAGAATGTGGGGTAAATGTCGATAAGACAGCAACCTAGCGACAAAAATATGCAAACGACATGTGCACGCTGAACGGAGCAAAGGAATTGCGAGTTTCCCTCAAAGAGACAGCATCCCAACGACTACAGATATATATGAATGACCTATTCACTTTGCTTATGCTACCATTTGTTTGTTGTTTTGTTGTTGTTGTTGGTTACTTTTTTACTGATAAAAAATGTGCGCAATGAAAAGCAGTAGTGATGAAAGTGGAATTAAAACCAAAAAGCAAAAAATAAATCGGATTTATTTATAAATTGACTAAAACAATGTTTTTCAACACATACATTTTACTATTTTCTTGTATTATGACTGATATATTTGTCGCTGGACATGAAGCAGATTCGTCAATGATTAAAAATTCTTCTTGAATGCTTTTGTAGGATCTATTAACTGGATTTTTTAATGAACTTAAGCAATGTTTTGCAACACATACGTGTTACTATCTTTTTCAAATATGACTGATATATTTGTCGCTGGACATGAAGCACCTACATGTAATAAAAATTGTTCATTATTGCCTTGTAGTATTGATTGACTTATTGAGAAACATATTACTAATGTCAGGTTATACTTGTTAAATAGAAGTATATGACTAAGAAGTGTAAAAAGACTTTAAAGAAAGATAGGAAGGGTACAGCGTCAGTTACAGGGCCTGCGTTTAAAGGTCTATGTGTCCATCACAATTTTAGTGTGGAGACCTTTAAGTTTTAACTTTATATTTTAAGTTACACTATTCAGTTCGTTTTTAACTTTAGGACGACACCTTTATGTATAGATTTCTTTTTCTTACTACAAAAGGGTGTGGTTTATGACCAAGGATTGCAAAATTTCGGAGAATGTATCACGCAGTCATTATTTAGATGCATCATTCGGTAGCTAAGTAGACATGTCGATGGGAAGCACAACTGCACTACACTGACTGTATCTGTACAGTTTCTATGCGCAAAATGTCAATAGAGTTACGTCCCTGCTAAACTGAAGTCTGTAGGTTTCAGCTCTGGAGTTCCCAGTGAAGACATATTTTTTTTTAAATTTTGTTTTTGTTTGGCAAACACAGATTAAAGATTTACAGTTACTAAATAAAACAAGAGTTGCAATCTGTAGTACATCTTAACATGAACTCGTGTGCTTACTAAATATGAACTGCTTAATGACATGAAATATAACGTTATTAGTAACATGGGAAAAGTGGCACTTTTAAAACTACGATTTTGACGCTGTTTAAGTAGACAAATTTGCCTTTCATACATTTTTGACACTTCCTCCCATAATGCCATCCGAAAAATTAAAAAAAAATTAAGAAATGATGACACACATCACTATCAAACAAATAACATAACTTATTATGTTAAGTTATACATTTTCCCCTACAAGACACAGCACTTATAGTTTACATTCATAAAACTGTCAAGAACTATATTCATAGACAACCAATATACGAGTGACCAAACAGGTCGTTTTTGAAGAAAAAATATCATTTTTTTTTCTTCTTTTGAGTCCTTTGGTCTTCTCTTCTGCATTTTCTCACTTTATTATACATGAAATAACATCTTAAACTGCATGTTTGAAAATATATAGTGTGCAATAAACAGAATGTGGGGTAAATGTCGATAAGACAGCAACCTAGCGACAAAAATATGCAAACGACATGTGCACGCTGAACGGAGCAAAGGAATTGCGAGTTTCCCTCAAAGAGACAGCATCCCAACGACTACAGATATATATGAATGACCTATTCACTTTGCTTATGCTACCATTTGTTTGTTGTTTTGTTGTTGTTGTTGGTTACTTTTTTACTGATAAAAAACTGTGCGCAATGAAAAGCCAGTAGTGATGAAAGTGGAATTCAAACACCAAAAAAGCAATAAAATAAATCAGGATTTATTTAAGACGTTTCCTACATCGTATTTTTGTTTGGTAAACACGAATCCGTTGAAAGGATTTTAAATTGACTAAAACAATGTTTTTCAACACATACATTTTACTATTTTCTTGTATTATGACTGATATATTTGTCGCTGGACATGAAGCAGATTCGTCAATGATTAAAAATTCTTCTTGAATGCTTTTGTAGGATCTATTAACTGGATTTTTTAATGAACTTAAGCAATGTTTTGCAACACATACGTGTTACTATCTTTTTCAAATATGACTGATATATTTGTCGCTGGACATGAAGCACCTACATGTAATAAAAATTGTTCATTATTGCCTTGTAGTATTGATTGACTTATTGAGAAACATATTACTAATGTCAGGTTATACTTTTTAAATAGAAGTATATGACTAAGAAGTGTAATAAGACTTTAAAGAAAGATAGGAAGGGTACAACGTTACAGGGCCTGCGTTTAAAGGTCTATGTGTCCATCACAATTTTAGTGTGGAGACCTTTAAGTTTTAACTTTATATTTTAAGTTACACTAGTCAGTTCGTTTTTAACTTTAGGACGACACCTTTATGTATAGATTTCTTTTTCTTACTACAAAAGGGTGTGGTTTATGACCAAGGATTGCAAAATTTCGGAGAATGTATCACGCAGTCATTATTTAGATGCATCATTCGGTAGCTAAGTAGACATGTCGATGGGAAGCACAACTGCACTACACTGACTGTATCTGTACAGTTTCTATGCGCAAAATGTCAATAGAGTTTACGTCCCTGCTAAACTGAAGTCTGTAGGTTTCAGCTCTGGAGTTCCCAGTGAAGACATATTTTTTTTTAATTTTTGTTTTGTTTGGCAAACACAGGTTAAAGATTTACAGTTACTAAATAAAACAAGAGTTGCAATCTGTAGTACATCTTAACATGAACTCGTGTGCTTACTAAATATGAACTGCTTAATGACATGAAATATAACGTTATTAGTAACATGGGAAAAGTGGCACTTTTAAAACTACGATTTTGACGCTGTTTAAGTAGACAAATTTGCCTTTCATACATTTTTGACACTTCCTCCCATAATGCCATCCGAAAAATTAAAAAAAATTAAGAAATGATGACACACATCACTATCAAACAAATAACATAACTTATTATGTTAAGTTATACATTTTCCCCTACAAGACACAGCACTTATAGTTTACATTCATAAAACTGTCAAGAACTATATTCATAGACAACCAATATACGAGTGACCAAACAGGTCGTTTTTGAAGAAAAAATATCATTTTTTTTTCTTCTTTTGAGTCCTTTGGTCTTCTCTTCTGCATTTTCTCACTTTATTATACATGAAATAACATCTTAAACTGCATGTTTGAAAATATATAGTGTGCAATAAACAGAATGTGGGGTAAATGTCGATAAGACAGCAACCTAGCGACAAAAATATGCAAACGACATGTGCACGCTGAACGGAGCAAAGGAATTGCGAGTTTCCCTCAAAGAGACAGCATCCCAACGACTACAGATATATATGAATGACCTATTCACTTTGCTTATGCTACCATTTGTTTGTTGTTTTGTTGTTGTTGTTGGTTACTTTTTTACTGATAAAAAACTGTGCGCAATGAAAAGCCAGTAGTGATGAAAGTGGAATTCAAACACCAAAAAAGCAATAAAATAAATCAGGATTTATTTAAGACGTTTCCTACATCGTATTTTTGTTTGGTAAACACGAATCCGTTGAAAGGATTTTAAATTGACTAAAACAATGTTTTTCAACACATACATTTTACTATTTTCTTGTATTATGACTGATATATTTGTCGCTGGACATGAAGCAGATTCGTCAATGATTAAAAATTCTTCTTGAATGCTTTTGTAGGATCTATTAACTGGATTTTTTAATGAACTTAAGCAATGTTTTGCAACACATACGTGTTACTATCTTTTTCAAATATGACTGATATATTTGTCGCTGGACATGAAGCACCTACATGTAATAAAAATTGTTCATTATTGCCTTGTAGTATTGATTGACTTATTGAGAAACATATTACTAATGTCAGGTTATACTTTTTAAATAGAAGTATATGACTAAGAAGTGTAATAAGACTTTAAAGAAAGATAGGAAGGGTACAACGTTACAGGGCCTGCGTTTAAAGGTCTATGTGTCCATCACAATTTTAGTGTGGAGACCTTTAAGTTTTAACTTTATATTTTAAGTTACACTAGTCAGTTCGTTTTTAACTTTAGGACGACACCTTTATGTATAGATTTCTTTTTCTTACTACAAAAGGGTGTGGTTTATGACCAAGGATTGCAAAATTTCGGAGAATGTATCACGCAGTCATTATTTAGATGCATCATTCGGTAGCTAAGTAGACATGTCGATGGGAAGCACAACTGCACTACACTGACTGTATCTGTAAAGTTTCTATGCGCAAAATGTCAATAGAGTTACGTCCCTACTAAACTGAAGTCTGTAGGTTTCAGATTCTGGAGTTCCCAGTGAAGACATATTTTTTTTAAATTTTTGTTTTGTTTGGCAAACACAGATTAAAGATTTACAGTTACTAAATAAAACAAGAGTTGCAATCTGTAGTACATCTTAACATGAACTCGTGTGCTTACTAAATATGAACTGCTTAATGCATGAAATATAACGTTATTAGTAACATGGGAAAAGTGGCACTTTTAAAACTACGATTTTGACGCTGTTTAAGTAGACAAATTTGCCTTTCATACATTTTTGACACTTCCTCCCATAATGCCATCCGAAAAATTAAAAAAAATTAAGAAATGATGACACACATCACTATCAAACAAATAACATAACTTATAATGTTAAGTTATACATTTTCCCCTACAAGACACAGCACTAGTCTTATAGTTTACATTCATAAAACTGTCAGGAACTATATTCATAGACAACCAATATACGAGTGACCAAACAGGTCGTTTTTGAAGAAAAAAAATATCATTTTTTTTTCTTCTTTTGAGTCCTTTGGTCTTCTCTTCTGCATTTTCTCACTTTATTATACATGAAATAACATCTTAAACTGCATGTTTGAAAATATATAGTGTGCAATAAACAGAATGTGGGGTAAATGTCGATAAGACAGCAACCTAGCGACAAAAATATGCAAACGACATGTGCACGCTGAACGGAGCAAAGGAATTGCGAGTTTCCCTCAAAGAGACAGCATCCCAACGACTACAGATATATATGAATGACCTATTCACTTTGCTTATGCTACCATTTGTTTGTTGTTTTGTTGTTGTTGTTGGTTTCTTTTTTACTGATAAAAAACTGTGCGCAATGAAAAGCCAGTAGTGATGAAAGTGGAATTCAAACACCAAAAAAGCAATAAAATAAATCAGGATTTATTTAAGACGTTTCCTACATCGTATTTTTGTTTGGTAAACACGAATCCGTTGAAAGGATTTTAAATTGACTAAAGCAATGTTTTTCAACACATACATTTTACTATCTTCTTGTATTATGACTAATATATTTGTCGCTGGACATGAAGCAGATTCGTCAATGATTAAAAATTCTTCTTGAATGCTTTTGTAGGATCTATTAACTGGTTTTTTTAATGAACTTAAGCAATGTTTTGCAACACATACGTGTTACTATCTTTTTCAAATATGACTGATATATTTGTCGCTGGACATGAAGCACCTACATGTAATAAAAATTGTTCATTATTGCCTTGTAGTATTGATTGATATATTGAGAAACATATTACTAATGTCAGGTTATACTTGTTATAAAGAAGTATATGACTAAGAAGTGTAAAAAGACTTTAAAGAAAGATAGGAAGGGTACAGCGTCAGTTACAGGGCCTGCGTTTAAAGGTCTATGTGTGCATCACAATTTTAGTGTGGAGACTAACTTTAGAACGACACCTTTATGTATAGATTTCTTTTTCTTACTACAAAAGGGTGTGGTTTATGACCAAGGATTGCAAAATTTCGGAGAATGTATCACGCAGTCAATATTTAGATGCATCATTCGGTAGCTAAGTAGACATGTCGATGGGAAGCACAACTGCACTACACTTACTGTATCTGTAAAGTTTCTATGCGCAAAATGTCAATAGAGTTACGTCCCTGCTAAACTGAAGTCTGTAGGTTTCAGCTCTGGAGTTCCCAGTGAAGACATATTTTTTTTTAATTTTTGTTTTGTTTGGCAAACACAGATTAAAGATTTACAGTTACTAAATAAAACAAGAGTTGCAATCTGTAGTATATCTTAACATGAACTCGTGTGCTTACTAAATATGAACTGCTTAATGACATGAAATATAACGTTATTAGACACATGGGAAAAGTGGCACTTTTAAAACTACGATTTTGACGCTGTTTAAGTAGACAAATTTGCCTTTCATACATTTTTGACACTTCCTTCCATAATGCCATCCGAAAAATTAAAAAAAATTAAGAAATGATGACACACATCACTTTCAAACAAATAACATAACTTATAATGTTAAGTTATACATTTTCCCCTACAAGACACAGCACTTATAGTTTACATTCATAAAACTGTCAGGACTATATTTATAGACAACCAATATACGAGGACCAAACAGGTCGTTTTTGAAGAAAAAAAAATTCATTTCTTTTCTTCTTTTGAGTCCTTTGGTCTTCTCTTCTGCATTTTCTCACTTTATTATACATGAAATAACATCTTAAACTGCATGTTTGAAAATATATAGTGTGCAATAAACAGAATGTGGGGTAAATGTCGATAAGACAGCAACCTAGCGACAAAAATATGCAAACGACATGTGCACGCTGAACGGAGCAAAGGAATTGCGAGTTTCCCTCAAAGAGACAGCATCCCAACGACTACAGATATATATGAATGATCTATTCACTTTGCTTATGCTACCATTTGTTTGTTGTTTTGTTGTTGTTGTTGGTTTCTTTTTTACTGATAAAAAACTGTGCGCAATGAAAAGCCAGTAGTGATGAAAGTGGAATTCAAACACCAAAAAAGCAATAAAATAAATCAGGATTTATTTAAGACGTTTCCTACATCGTATTTTTGTTTGGTAAACACGAATCCGTTGAAAGGATTTTAAATAGACTAAAACAATGTTTTTCAACACATACATTTTACTATCTTCTTGTATCATGACTGATATATTTGTCGCTGGACATGAAGCAGATTCGTCAATGATTAAAAATTCTTCTTGAATGCTTTTGTAGGATCTATTAACTGGATTTTTTAATGAACTTAAGCAATGTTTTGCAACACATACGTGTTACTATCTTTTTCAAATATGACTGATATATTTGTAGCTGGACATGAAGCACCTACATGTAATAACAATTGTTCATTATTGCCTTGTAGTATTGATTGATTTATTGAGAAACATATTACTAATGTCAGGTTATACTTGTTAAATAGAAGTATATGACTAAGAAGTGTAAAAAGACTTTAAAGAAAGATAGGAAGGGTACAGCGTTAGTTACAGGGCCTGCGTTTAAAGGTCTATGTGTCCATCACAATTTTAGTGTGGAGACCTTTAAGTTTTAACTTTATATTTTAAGTTACACTAGTCAGTTCGTTTTTAACTTTAGGACGACACCTTTATGTATAGATTTCTTTTTCTTACTACAAAAGGGTGTGGTTTATGACCAAGGATGGCAAAATTTCGGAGAATGTATCACGCAGTCATTATTTAGATGCATCATTCGGTAGCTAAGTAGACAGGTCGATTGGAAGCACAACTGCACTACACTGACTGTATCTGTAAAGTTTCTATGCGCAAAATGTCAATAGAGTTACGTCCCTGCTAAACTGAAGTCTGTAGGTTTCAGCTCTGGAGTTCCCAGTGAAGACATATTTTTTTTTAATTTTTGTTTTGTTTGGCGAACACAGATTAAAGATTTACAGTTACTAAATAAAACAAGAGTTGCAATCTGTAGTACATCTTAATATGAACTCTTGTGCTTACTAAATATGAACTGCTTAATGACATGAAATATAACGTTATTAGGCACATGGGAAAAGTGGCACTTTTAAAACTACGATTTTGACGCTGTTTAAGTAGACAAATTTGCCTTTCCATACATTTTTGACACTTCCTCCCATAATGCCATCCGAAAAATAAAAAAAAATTAAGAAATGATGACACACATCACTATCAAACAAATAACATAACTTATAATGTTAAGTTATACATTTTCCCCTACAAGACACAGCACTTATAGTTTACATTCATAAAACTGTCAGGAACTATATTCATAGACAACCAATATACGAGTGACCAAACAGGTCGTTTTTGAAGAAAAAAAATTTCATTTTTTTTCTTCTTTTGAGTCCTTTGGTCTTCTCTTCTGCATTTTCTCACTTTATTATACATGAAATAACATCTTAAACTGCATGTTTGAAAATATATAGTGTGCAATAAACAGAATGTGGGGTAAATGTCGATAAGACAGCAACCTAGCGACAAAAATATGCAAACGACATGTGCACGCTGAACGGAGCAAAGGAATTGCGAGTTTCCTCAAAGAGACAGCATCCCAACGACTACAGATATATATGAATGACCTATTCACTTTGCTTATGCTACCATTTGTTTGTTGTTTTGTTGTTGTTGTTGGTTTCTTTTTTACTGATAAAAAAACTGTGCGCAATGAAAAGCCAGTAGTGATGAAAGTGGAATTCAAACACCAAAAAAGCAATAAAATAAATCAGGATTTATTTAAGACGTTTCCTACATCGTATTTTTGTTTGGTAAACACGAATCCGTTGAAAGGATTTTAAATAGACTAAAACAATGTTTTTCAACACATACATTTTACTATCTTCTTGTATCATGACTGATATATTTGTCGCTGGACATGAAGCAGATTCGTCAATGATTAAAAATTCTTCTTGAATGCTTTTGTAGGATCTATTAACTGGATTTTTTAATGAACTTAAGCAATGTTTTGCAACACATACGTGTTACTATCTTTTTCAAATATGACTGATATATTTGTAGCTGGACATGAAGCACCTACATGTAATAAAAATTGTTCATTATTGCCTTGTAGTATTGATTGATTTATTGAGAAACATATTACTAATGTCAGGTTATACTTGTTAAATAGAAGTATATGACGAAGAAGTGTAAAAAGACTTTAAAGAAAGATAGGAAGGGTACAGCGTCAGTTACAGGGCCTGCGTTTAAAGGTCTATGTGTCCATCACAATTTTAGTGTGGAGACCTTTAAGTTTTAACTTTATATTTTAAGTTACACTAGTCAGTTCGTTTTTAACTTTAGGACGACACCTTTATGTATAGATTTCTTTTTCTTACTACAAAAGGGTGTGGTTTATGACCAAGGATTGCAAAATTTCGGAGAATGTATCACGCAGTCATTATTTAGATTCATCGCAGGCAACGTTTGGTCGGAACGTCGAATCCGAGACCTTGCACAGTGAGAAATTTATGTTCTCTGCATGTTACAGAGAGCTAGTAGCATTTCTTTGTGGCATGTTGCTATGCATACATGTAATGGCTTTCCATTTAACTAAAATGAAGAGGCGGAGAATATTAACGAGATAACATTCAAAACTCATAAGTCGAGAGAAACTGACAAAAGGGCATAAGCTTCAGCAAAACAGCAGTGGAGAGGGCTTACATAGGCTGTGCCTGTTGCCCAATCCAATTCAATTTATTTGACTAAAACAGCAACACAAGAAAGCAGAGCAAGAATTCTGAGGTCACAACTCTGATTTTTTATTGTAGTAATGATATTCAAATGAAAGATTGCAACGGAATCATCTTGTGTATTTTATGATGGTTCAAAATGCAATCATGGCAACTCAAGAAATAGGCTTTCTTTTTTAAAGACTCAACCACAACATTGTCATTATCTTGACCGAATTGCACCGAGATACAATTTGCCTAAGTGCAGTCAACAAGACCCATCACTAGGTATACATGGTATATAAAGAAGAACCAGACTACAATAAAAAATAAGAAAATGTGGTATGATTTCGAATGAGACAACTCTCCATCAGAGACCAAATGACACAGAAATTAACAATTATAGGTCACCATACTGCCGTCAGAAATGAGTCAAGCCCATACCGCATTATAAACTTTAAAAGGCACTGATATGAAAAATGTAAAACTATTCAAACGAGAAAAAACTAACCACCTAAATTATGTACCAAATAATGAACGAATTACAACCACCAAATTACAGGCACCTGACTTAGAACAGACAAATACAGATTATAGCAGAGCTAAACTTATTTGAAGCCCCCGACACTCCCAATAAACCGGAACAGTGTTAAAACTGTACAAAATAAGAATTATTATATACAACTCGGTTGAAAAGGGCATATCTCTTCAGATGGGTACACACAGTAATGCGTGTAACCAAAATTCATAGTGGACGTACACGGCTACAAATACAACAAAGACACTAAGTACAGATCTGAGACTCCCATTTTCTGACTGCTAGTTCAAAGCCAATAATAACAATTTTATAAACCATGCATCTACGACTAAAATATGTAAATATTATTATTTGTTTAATTTTTCCTCTCGATATTTTATAAGTTACATGGATTAGTAACCTGTGCCCAACTGCGGTGCTTTGCTTTTGCGCCAATTGGCACTTCATTTGCGCCAAAAAAATCTTTCCTTTGCACCACAAACTATATTTCATTTGCGCCAATAATAAAACCTTTCATTTGCGCCAATATTACAGGTAAATACGCATGATACAGGTATTAATAAAAAAAAATGTTAAAAAAACCCAACAATTTTGATAAAGTTCTTGTTAGTCAAAACATATTCCTCAGAAATATGTCATCATAAAACAATAAGTATACCTTTCAATGAGTTTTTTGAGATTATACTTTCTGGTGGTTTACCCCATGGTTGCGATTGTTGAAAGTTTTGATAATTGTTTTGTGTTCCATATCAGTTGTTATTCTGCCTTTAGGGAGCTACCATTTGATTTTTATGGGGGGCTAGGATGAAAAATTTTGTCCTGCATTTTGTTTTAGCTGTAATCTCTGTCCTGCCTTTTTATTTTAAATTTCACTCTGTTCGGTCCTGCCTTTTATTTAAGTTTATCCTGACTTTTTTTATCCCAAATTGTCGTCCTGATTTTTTTTTTTTGTAAGTGTCTCATCCTGCCTTTTTTTTTACTCAAAACTCCTGTCCTGCCTATTTTTTTCAAATTTCATCCTAGCCCCCCCATAAAAATCAAATGGTAGCTCCCTTCCTTTGCAAGTCTTTTAGGACACCTAGATGACTTGTCACTATTTTTCAGAACATCTGATGAGACTTATTTCCTTGGTTTGTCTCTGAATTGACAATGTCCATATTGAGACATGTACATCTTAAATGTGAACACTAGATATATCTAAACCTAACTGATTTTCAGTTTTGTATTTAGAAATCTAGAAATGAGTATGTTTAAACTGAATCAATTATCCATGGGTATTTCTTTGAGACTACTATTATTGTAGTCACAGTTACGATAGAGCGAGAATTCCTTTCCTGTACCCGTATTACCTGTAAAATGGCGCAAATGAAGCAGTTTTTTTTGGCGCAAATGAAATATAACCTTGTGGCGCAAATGAAAGATTAGATTTTTTAAAAATTGGCGCAAATGCAATGCGCCCATTCAGGGGCGGATCCAGCCATTTTAAAAAGGGGGGGTTCCTAACCCAGGACAAAAGGGGGGGGGGGGGTTCCAATTACATGTCCCCATTCAAATGCATTGATCGACCAAAAAAAAAGGGGGGGTTCCAACCCCCGGAACCCCCCTCTGGATCCGCGCCTGCCATTAACTGCTATGCACTATAAAAACAAGATAATCACTATCAAAACAATTCCCAATTGTTCAAGATTGTTCCAAAAAAATTTCGTTACTTTTTTACCTGTAATTTCAAAAAGTAGGACAATCGGGAAGACATCGTCCCGTAAGGTTTTGATTGCATTTCATGCAATCTTTACCTAAAAAATCTGTACATGTTTTGAATCAGTTTCTGAACAATGAAAATATGGTCATGCAATTAAATGATGGATGAAAATATTATAATGCCATAATGTAGCCAACTAGCAGATTCATTCGTGACTTATTTGTACATGAGAAAGGACTTATATAAACTGGAGCCTCTGTCCAATCCATTTGTTTCAATATAATTCATTGATTCAATTTAATATTGGTATATCTATCCTGTTTAATTTGTTTCAGTGGCAGGTCATGTACAGTCATATTAGATGTCACTTGATGCGTTCAGTCATATAAGTAATTACTTAATGGTTTTAATAATTTTTGTAGGTAATTGATGGTTTCAGTCATAAAAGTAATCTTATAAGTAGTCATTCAATGGTTTCAATAATTTTAGTAGTCGTTTGATTGTTTCAATTATATCAATAGTCATTTGACGGTTTCAGTCATTTAAGTAGTCTTTTGATGATTTCAGTTATAAAAGTAGTCTTCCAACTGTTTCCGTTGTATAAGAAGTCATTTGACGATTTTAATCATACAAATACTCATTTGATGGTTTCAATGATATTAGAAGTCACTCAATGGGTTCAGTCATATAAGTAATTACTTTATGGTTTCGATAAATTTTATAATCAATTGATAGTTTTAGTCATAAAAGTAATCATTTGATGGTTTTAATCATATGAGTAGTCATTTGATGGTTTCAATTATAACAGTCATTTGATGGTTTCAGTTATATAACTAGTCATTAGATGGATTCAGTTATAAAAGGTTTTTCGATGGTTTCAGAGATATAAGTATTCATTTGATGGTTTCATCTTATCAGTAGTCATTTAATGGTTTCATCATAAAAGTAGTCATTTGATGGTTTCAGTAATATAAACAGTAATTTGATGGTTTCAGTTATAAAAGTAGCCGTTTGATGGTTTCAGTTATGTAAGAAGTCATTTGATGGTTTCAATAATATAAGTAGTCAGTTGATGGTTTCAATAATATAAGTAGTCATTTGTTGGTTTCAGTCATTTTATGGTTTCAGTTATATAAGTTATCTTTTTATGTTTCAATCACAAAGAAGTCGATTGATATTTGCAATGATATTTGAAGGTTTAAGTCATTTAAGTTGTCGTTTGATGGTTTCAATCATAAAAGAAGTCATTTGATGGTTTCAATCATATTAGTGGTCATTTGATGGTTTCAGAAATATAAGAAGCCCTTTGATGGTTTCATTTATATGAGTAGTCATTTGATGGTTTCAGTCATTTTGTAGTCTGGTTTCAGTTATAAGAGTAGTCATTTTATGTTTCAATCTTAAAGTAATCATATTGATGCTTGTAATGATATTAAGTGATTTAATGGTTTCAATCATGTAAGTAGTCATTAAATAGTTTCAAAATCCGATTACTAGTCATGTGACAATTTCAATCATATTAGTAATTGAGTCCAGTAAGTAGTCTTCTGATGGTTTTAATAATATCCATAGCCATTTGATGGTTTCAATAATATAAGCAGCCTTTGATGGTTTCAATAATATAAATAGTCATTTGATGGTTTCAATAATATAAGCAGTCATTTGATGGTTTCAATAATATAAGCAGCCATTTGATGGTTTCAATAATATAAGCTTACATTTGATGGTTTTAATAATATAAGCAGCCATTTGATGGTTTCAATAATATAAGCAGCCATTTGATGGTTTCAATAATATAAGCAGTCATTTGATGGTTTCAATAATATAAGCAGCCATTTGATGGTTTCAATAATATAACCAGACATTTGATGGTTTTAATAATATAAGCAGCCATTTGATGGTTTCAATAATATAAGCAGTTATTTGATGGTCTATCATATAAATCAATATTTGATGGTCTGTCATATAAATAGTCATTTGTTGGTCTCAGGCATATGTGTAGTTTTTTCATGGTCTCAGTCATTTAGTATTTTTGTAATTATGACTTTCTGATTATTTTTGCTGCTTACAGTTTTTGAATGTTTTATTGGCTTATGAGATTTTGTTTTTCTGATCATTTTACTGGTGATGAAAGTGATCTTTTTTGCTGTTGACAGTTTATTTTACATTCATCTATTATACATTTTTAAATAATAGTCAAGAACATTAATCCTAAATTAAAGGGCAATAACTCATATAAGTAGTCAGATGATGGTTTCAATCATACCAGCATTTTATAAATCTACTAAATTACTATTTTTGCAATCCACTGTTTCTTACCATCTCTTTTTTTATGATTATACCTGTATTGAAAAAACCCACTATAAAATTGGTCAAACATTGTCCATTAGAAAGGACATATTTCTGCTCAGATAAAACATGTTTTATGACACTGAAAAAATTGCAAAAAAATCTTATAAACTAAAACCAAGAATATAAAGTGGATATACATGGGAAACATTTTTTTTCAACAGAAAGGTTCATGATCAGTTGTTTTAACAAATCGATCCTGCATTTTTGGGGGCTAATGAATCATCATTGATTTGTTTTTACACAAATCCCCCCTTTTCTTCATACAATTACAAAAAGACTCCAACATTTTGTATCCTGGTTTGATACACTATACTCTTTATTCTCAATCCAACACTAACAAAAAATCTAACAATCAAAATCTGTGTTCCATTTTTTATTAATGCATGATTCTTAAATAATACACAATTATCGTTAAACAAAAAGGCCATATGACATATATTAGATGAACATATACAATTCACAAAAAATTACATAAGAAACACTGTTGACCTGTAATGCAAAGTTATTCTTCCTTTTACCTTTTGATACATAGTGTACAAAAAGTATGTATAACTATTCTTGCATATTATCTACAGTTTACACAATGTGAATCCAAGATATGACTTTAAAACACAGATGATTTTTTAGACAGATATAAGTAGACAAGGCTTCAGAAAACTTACAACTTTACCTTGTGAATGTTCATAATAAATAACAAATCAAAATAGTATGTACAAAATAAAACAAAATCACAGTCAGTCGAAGATACATATTAATATTAGCACACAACTAAACCAGGTATTTATAAGTTAGGGTAGACATTAAAAAAACAAATAAAGCTTTGGGTGATGAAAAATATTTTACACTTATTAAATATTAATTGACAGGCTGTGTGTTGTGGCCTTATGTCCCACTGGGGATGAAGAGGATAAGTAATAAGTAAATAAGTAATTTACTAATTGAAAATTGTTAAAGGGGCACTAGCTGTCAAATTCATGGTCACCGATTTGACTCAAATTCTCATATATGATTTATAACAATGTAAAACATTTATCCAAACTATCAAAAGTCTAAAATAAAAAGTTAACAGAGCATGGGGTAGATAATATTTAGGTTCGTTTCGTGTGTATTTTAGTCCAGACACCATCTAATTAACTATCAATTTGACCTCAGGTGACCATATAAGCGATGTAAACATAATTAAAGATATGAATAGATTAAACCAACATGTGCAATTGGAATTTTATAGGTCTGTTTGATTTGATTTTATAGATTAAAAATAGATGTTTCTCATTGCTCTTAACCGTATAAGAATGATTTTATGTGCATCGACTTAGCAATCAAATGATTTACCGTAGTTTCACTTTCATTGTTAACATTCTTTTTCTTTAAATAACCAGTACCTGTACAATGCATGCTTTGTCAATCTTTAGCTAGGGGTTAAATTGAAGTTCACCTGAATACGGATTTAAAGAGGTTGACTCATTCACTTGCAAGTGAATAACTAATTATCAATGTTTCTTAGTGTAATTTGACAAAATTGAACCTTTTTGGCTGCAAAAAGCGAATTGTTATTTCACTATTTCATAATAGGTTTTTATATACTAAACATCTCTTTTAACTTATACATGTTATATTCAATACATCTTAAAAAAATAAGTTCAAAGCAAAGACAGTAAAAAAAAGTCTACAAAATTACCTAAGAAGGCGATCAGAAAAACAATGATAAAATTCATTTGAATTTAAATGGTCTGAAGAATTTATTATTCATTCTGATCATAAAAATAATTTTATAAATCAATTTATTGTTTTTTCTCATATTGGTGATAAGAATCCCTGTCTGAGCTTTAATAAATCTAGTCCAAATAATTATGAAGTCTTGAAAGGCTATTAAATTTTTTTTTTTTGCTAAGAAGACTTACAATGCTTAAAGGGGTCAAAGCAAAACAAATATAACAGCCTTTCAAGATGTACGTCATAATTATTTGGACTAAAATAAATCCAAAACCCTCTTTTTTTTATGTTTGGTTGTAGAATTATATATTTTAACTATCTGTTGTTATCTATTGATCTGATTCAAAAAACTCTAAGAATTTGAATGCAAACAAAATAAGTTTCATCTCTTAGAAATTACAACTTTAAATATAAATACTTTCTAGAACTTGTAATTGAGTGCATAAATACAAATCATGGAACTTAATAAAGTCAGTCAAGAATTACCTATTAATTAACAAATATAACAGATTCACATGTAGTATAAAACTCAGCAAATAAGTTGGAATATACCCAGGAGACATTAAACACTTGCAAGTTTAGGAAAAACTGACAATGCCAGCGGAAAAAAACAAAACAACAACAAGTTCACAAAAAAAAACTACACAGAAAACAAAGACACAACAAAACAAAACTGGGGATGAACTCATGTGCTCTAAAGGATCTAAATGACCCCAGTAGTTTAAATATCAGGTTTTGTTTACATGTCTGATATAACAAAGCATATACTATTTCTTAAGGATGAACAAGATACTTTCGAATAAATATAAGCAATTCCATATAAAACGAAGAAAAAAATTATATAACATGAATGTTATATAGAATTCCTTTGTTTTGGTTGGGGACAAAGATCACATGGTGTATGAAGGCAATAGATATATTCTAAACTTGGGAAAATGTTACAATTTACAATGCTTATGAATTCATAAAAATTAAACAAACTTAAAACTAGTTCAACTTGCAATTTCCTCATTTTGGCATTTAAATGTTAGGAGAAAATTTAAGAATCATCTGTTTTGGGGGGATTTAAGAGGGTGTGGATAGGGGTTTACAGAATTGAATTAAGAATAGATTGGCAAAAATTAAAAGAATAGAGAACCAGATGCTCCGCAGGGCGTAGCTTTATACGACCGCAGAGGTTGAACCCTGAAAGGTTGGGGCAAGTATGGACACAACATTCAAGCTGGATTCAGCTCTAAATTTGGATTGTGATTAAATAGTTGACACAGCATAGGTTTCTGACACAGAATGAATGTGTTCTAATGAACTTAAAATTTTTGTTTTCTCTTAGAGCAATTCACTATGCTGTTGAATATTAATCCTCTCAAAAAAATGTTTGAAGAAATTTTCTTTTTTATTTATGAAATTTCAAATGAGAAAAATTGAACCCAATTTTTTTAATCACATCCCCCTTTCCCTTATTCCAAAACTAATCTCAATTAAAATTTCTAATGGAGTTTGCAACAATAACTACTCATTTAAATACATCATAAAATATTAAGATGTAAAAAAACTGCTTGTTATCACTGAATGGTAAAGATTAATTTAATTTATCAGTTGGTAGTAAAAAGTGAATATACATTGTATATTGTATATAACAAAGATTTAAGTTGATTCTGGACAAAGAAAGATAACTCCAATTAAAAAAAAATCTTGCTATTGCACAATATTTTGCAATTAGATATTTCTTGCTTACTATTCTGGACAAAGAAAGATAACTCTAATTAAAAAAAAATTTGCTATTTCACAATATTGTGCAATTAGATATTTCTTGCCATTGCGCAATACTGTGCAATTGAAAAGACTTGCTATTGCACAATACTTAATATAATAATTTTAGATCCTGATTTGGACCAACTTGAAAACTGGGCCCATAATAAAAAATCTAAGTACATTTTTGGATTCAGCATATCAAAGAACCCCAAGATTTCAATTTTTGTTAAAATCAGACTAAGTTTAATTTTGGACCCTTTGGACTTTAGTGTAGACCAATTTGAAAACAGGACCAAAAATGAAGAATCTACATACACAGTTAGATTTGGTATATCAAAGAACCCCATTTATTCAATTTTTGATGAAATCAAACAAAGTTTAATTTTGGACCCCGATTTGGACCAACTTGAAAACTGGGCCAATAATCAAGAATCTAAGTACATTTTTAGATTCAGCATATCAAAGAACCTAACTGATTCATTTTTTGTCAAAATCAAACTAAGTTTAATTTTGGACCCTTTGGACCTTAATGTATACCAATTTGAAAACGGGACCAAAAGTTAAAAATCTACATACACAGTCATGCCAGTTAGATTCGGCATATCAAAGAACCCCAATTATTCAATTTTGATGAAATCAAACAAAGTTTAATTTTGGACCCTTTGGGCCCCTTATTCTGTTGGGACCAAAACTCCCAAAATCAATACCATCCTTCCTTTTATGGTCATAAACCTTGTGTATAAATTTCATAGATTTCTATTTACTTATACATGTACTAACGTTATGGTGCGAAAACCAAGAAAAATGCTTATTTGGGTCCCTTTTTGGCCCCTAATTCCTAAACTGTTGGGACCTAAACTCCCAAAATCAATACCAACCTTCCTTTTGTAGTCATTAACATTGTGTTTAAATTTCATTGATTTCTATTTACTTAAACTAAAGTTATTGTGCGAAAACCAAGAATAATGCTTATTTGGGCCCTTTTTTGGCCCTAATTCCTAAACTGTTGAAACCAAAACTCCCAAAATCAATCCGTTCTTTTGTGGTCATAAACCTTGTGTCAAAATTTCATAGATTTCTATTATCTTAAACTAAAGTTATAGTGCGAAAACCAAGAAAATGCTTATTTGGGCCCTTTTTGGCCCGTAATTCCTAAAATGTTGGGACCAAAACTCCCAAAATCAATACCAACCTTCCTTTTGTGATCATAAACCTTGTGTTAAAATTTCATAGATTTCCATTCACTTTTACTAAAGTTAGAGTGCGAAAACTAAAAGTATTCGGACTACGACGACGACGCAGACGACGACGCCAACGTGATAGCAATATACGACGAAAAATTTTCAAATTTTGCGGTCGTATAAAAATGGACCAAAACAAATACAAAATACAGAATAATGAGGTGTTCAATTATAAAGAAGAGAAAATAATGTGGAAAAAGTATAAATAATATTCAGATATGGCCTACAAAAGTTAAAGAACTCAGAAATGAAGGACCCCATCCAGACCCTAATTTGAAAGTGTTGAGGGAAGCAAAATTTATATCTCCATGCTTCATACTTTAAAAATGTTATGTTTCTGCACATGGCCAAAACTTTCTCCAAACCTTTAAAAAGAGAAGAATCTAATTCTTAAACAGCAAAAAAAATCTAATTCTTAAATAAACAGCAAAAAAAAATGACAGGCACAAATAAAAATTGACAAAAAAAGCTATGCCAGTGGCAGCATTATAATACCACAGCAAATCAATAGCATAAATGTACATCACACTCTAAAGTGGGAACAGTATTCTTCATCTAGCGTCAGTATATTACTCAACATTACTGCAGACCTAGTAAAGTACAGCCTCGAAACTATATCATTTATCTATTTATAATTTGTTGTTTGCTTTTTATGAGAGCTCTAAAGGAAACAAAACTGTGGTTTCATTTATTTTCATTGGTACCAATTTTCAAGGATTAAGGATAATTTGCATTTTTGTGGATATTTGATTTTGTGGCTTTACCAATGTCTGCGTACAAGCTTAAGGTAAGACAATATTTGAAGTTCGTTGAACATTTAAATTTGTGGTTCAACTGTTCCAAAGAAACCCAGGAAAATTATTATCTGACAAATAATAATGAATCCATAGCAATAGTATAACAAAAATAAAACTATGCAGCTAGTTATAAGTTCAATATTCTTAGGCGTTGTATAGCTCAAACAAAATCCACAAAAGTCTACTGAAGTACAATTGAAAGCCACCATAGCTCTTATTAAAAGAACCCTATGAAATTTCTCATTACGAATATGATTGAAAATGAATTTGAATAGAACTGAATATTTCGTATAAAGATTTGATAGAACCTTCATGTGATATTTTTATGATTTAACAAACTGCTCTACTAGTACAGTTTCATATGAATTGGAAGCAAGACATATATTAATGGACATTACAGACATAGAACTTTTGGTCTTGGTATTCTGAGAATATCTCTCTGCTGGATTTATCATTCCAATATAACACAGTATAAATAATACAACTATCCTTTATCACACATCCTGTAATGATGCTTGCAGCGCCCTCTCTAACATCTGATCGTCATCCAATGAAAAATCCTGAAAAATAGTTTAATTGATTTATTGTTGAAAGTTGAAATGTTGGTTGACATAATTTTACCCAATTTTATTGTTGCATCTAGAATAGATTTGCAGGCGCAAAAGTCCAAAAATATCCTTAGGAATTTAACTACCGGTAACAAAGTGAGATAATTCATCTCAAACTCATTCAGAGGTTTTGAAAGGGTAAATATATGTAATAAAATGTTGTCATAAGTTCATAACCCTCTTGATGTCTCTTTGGAGACATGCAACTCCTGAATTGGAGAATTTAAAGAATCAGGTCTACTCCTCTCATGGGTATATCCCACTTGGGAAAGTTGAATAGAACATACATAAAAGTAGTACATATTCTAAACAAAACAGTTCCTACACACAGCTGTAACTTTGTCAATAAGTAAAATATTTGGGTAATTTTGGTATCAAATGGAAGCTTAAAGACTTGGGATAACTATAGAAACTTTGTTGAAAATTTCTTTGAATGATAAAAGAAATATTATTAGAGGAGAAGATCAGAAGTACCTTTTTGTACAATCAAACTTCTGGAAACAGTGCACAAGTCAAAATAAGGTAAAGTTTTGACATGAAATAACTGCAAATTTATTTGAACTGAAGATGAAGTAGCCATTAATGCTTGAATTTACAGAAATTATCATAGAAAACAATCATACAATGGGGCCATGAATTAGTGGTTTTATTCTTAAAGATTGTATTATGAATCATTGGATGATTACGGATCAGCAATGAAATATTCAAAATTATGTTTAAATATTATTTATAATAACCTCAAAAAGATTTAATTTATTTTTTTAAATTTCATTTCACAAAATTGACATCCTATTTTAGGTCAGCATCTCAGTGCCAATATGCAAACTTGTTTATTTCATATATCTTATGGTGTCATAATTCTTAAGTTAATGTGTGAAGCAATGTTCCTCAGTTGATATTCAGTCAAAAACTAGATGGATTATCATACAACACTTGTAATAACTGAAACTCCTCCATGGGTCATCAATGTAGTCATAGGATAATCTCAAAGTAGTCTCCCTTGACTGAAATAGTTATTTTTCTGTTGTAACGCTAACCAATTAAGAGAAATTGTGTTTTAATTCATTAACAGTTGTCATACTAGAAATATGTGTATATAAATACAATATAACAACATATCTTTGACAATATTCTAGTATTATTCTATATTCTATAAATAAACTTACTGCATAGGTGTCGTAACTAAATTTATGTCGTAGATTCAAATGTTGCATAAAATCTACACTTCTTTGACTGGTATCACCCCAGGGCATTGATGAACATATAGGACACACCTGTTATCAAGAAAAACAGTAGCATGTTATAAATTTGACTACTAATACATGTACTGAATTAAACATTCTTTTTTAATTTATTTTTTGTTGTTAATTTTATTTCTTCTGTTTTGTCACAAATAGTGTTGAAGGTTTTGTTTAAAATGATTTCAATTGAATTTTTCCCCTTTGAACATTTGTATACATGTTTTCATTGTATAATTTACATTTTAAGATTTGTTCACAAATGCAATGTCCCCATTTAATGGTTCGTTTACAAGTGATTCATTACAGTGATCATATCATAGGTTTGTTTACATGTTTTCTGTGGCAGTTTTCCTATAACTATCAGGCTGTTTTACATGTTTTCCATTACAGTGTTCATGTATAAGGCTTGATATCAATTGAAGTGTTCTCATTCGAATGTTTGTTTACATGTACCAGTATATAGCATTGATTACATCTAAAGGTTAGTTTACATGTACCAGTATATAGCATTGATTACATCTAAAGGTTAGTTTACATGTTTTCTATTGTAGGTGTTTACAGTTGAAGTTTATTTATGTGTTTTCTATTGTAGGTGTTTACAGTTGGAGGTTTATTTACATGTTTTCTATTGTAGGTGTTTACAGTTGAAGTTTATTTATGTGTTTTCTATTGTAGGTGTTTACAGTTGGAGGTTTATTTACATGTTTTCTATTGTAGGTGTTTACAGTTGAAGTTTATTTATGTGTTTTCTATTGTAGGTGTTTACAGTTGGAGGTTTATTTATGTGTTTTCTATTGTAGGTGTTTATAGTTGGAGGTTTATTTACATGCTTTCTATTGTAGGTGTTTACAGTAGAAGTTTATTTATGTGTTTTCTATTGTAGGTGTTTACAGTTGGAGGTTTATTTACATGTTTTCTATTGTAGGTGTTTACAGTTGAAGTTTATTTATGTGTTTTCTATTGTAGGTGTTTACAGTTGGAGGTTTATTTACATGTTTTCTATTGTAGGTGTTTACAGTTGAAGTTTATTTATGTGTTTTCTATTGTAGGTGTTTACAGTTGGAGGTTTATTTATGTGTTTTCTATTGTAGGTGTTTATAGTTGGAGGTTTATTTATGTGTTTTCTATTGCAGAGTTTACAGTTAAAGTTTGTTTACATGTTTTCTATAACATTGGTAACATTTAAAGGTTTGTTTACACAGATTTTTTGTACTAGGTGTTCACATGTTAAGGTTTGTTTACACAAGTTTCTAAAGAACGTGTTTACATTTAAAGGTTTGTTTACACATGTTTTCTAAAGAAGGTGTTCACATATAGGTTTATTTACACATGTTTTCTGAAAAAGGTGTTTACATTTAAAGGTTTGTTAATACACATGTTTTCTGAAGAAGGTGTTCACATTTAAAGGTTTGTTTACACAGATTTTCTGAAGAAGGTGTTTACATTTAAAGGTTTGTTTACACATGTTTTTTGTACTAGGTGTTCACATGTTAAAGTTTGTTTACACATGTTTTCTGAAGTGTTCACATTTAAAGGTTTGTTTACACAGATTTTCTGAAGAAGGTGTTCACATTTAAAGGTTTGTTTACACAGATTTTCTGAAGAAGGTGTTTACATTTAAAGGTTTGTTTACACATGTTTTCTGAAGAAGGTGTTTATATTTAAAGGTTTGTTTACACAGATTTTCTGAAGAAGGTGTTTACATTTCAAGGTTTGTTTACACATATTTTCTGTACCAGGTGTTAACATTTAAAGTTTTGTTTACACATGGTTTTTTTGTACTAGGTGTTCACATGTTAAGGTTTGTTTACACATGTTTCTAAAGAACGTGTTTACATTTAAAGGTTTGTTTATACATGTTTTCTGAAGGTGTTCACATTTATAGGTTTGTTTACACAGATTTTCTGAAGAAGGTGTTTACATTTAAAGGTTTGTTTACACAGATTTTCTGAAGAAGGCATTTACATTTAAAGGTTTGTTTACACATGTTTTTGTACTAGGTGTTCACATGTTAAGGTTTGTTTACACATGTTTTCTGAAGGTGTTCACATTTAAAGGTTTGTTTACACAGATTTTCTGAAGAAGGTGTTTACATTCAAAGGTTTGTTTACACATGTTTTCTGTACCAGGTGTTAACATTTAAAGTTTTATTTACACATGTTTTTTTTGTACTAGGTGTTCACATGTTAAGGTTTGTTTACACATGTTTTCGGAAGAAGGTGTTTACATTTAAAGGTTTGTTTACACAGATTTTCTGAAGAAGGTGTTTACATTTAAAGGTTTGTTTACACATGTTTTCTGTACCAGGTGTTAACATTTAAAGGTTTGTTAATGCACATGTTTTTTTGTACTAGGTGTTCACATGTTAAGGTTTGTTTACACATGTTTTCTGAAGAAGGTGTTTACATTAAAAGGTTTGTTTACATATGTTTTCTGAAGGTGTTTATCTTTAAAGGTTTGTTTACACATGTTTTCTGAAGAAGGTCTTCACATTTAAAGGTTTATTTACACATGTTTTCTGTACTAGGTGTTTACATTTAAAGGTTTTTTACACGTTTTCTGTAGTAGGTGTTCACATTAGAAGGTGTTTTACTTTGTTAACATCGTTTTCTGTAGTAGGTTTTCATGTATGAAGGTGTGTTTACATGTTTTCAATTACAGTGTTCTCAGATGAAGGTTTGTTCACATTTTTGTATTGCAGTAGTCCCAATTTAAGCTTGTTTACATGTTTTCTATTGCAGTGATCACATCTGAGCCTTGTTTACATGTTTTCTATGGCAGTGATCACAATTTAAGCTTGTTTACATGTTTTCTATTGCAGTGATCACATTTGAGCCTTGTTTACATGTTTTATATTGCAGTGATCACATTTGAGCCTTGTTTACATGTTTTCTATTGCAGTGATCACATTTGAGCCTTGTTTACATGTTTTCTATTGCAGTGATCACATTTGAGCCTTGTTTACATGTTTTCTATTGCAGTGATCATATTTGAGCCTTGTTAACATGTTTTCACACTTGAATTTCAGTGACATGATTTCTTAATTGAGATTTCAAAGACTTACCACATTTGAAGATTCGCTAGCATGATTTTCATTACAATGTTTAACCATTCCATTTGTATCCAAGTTTGCTTCACCACAGAAAGGACAAGAAAATGTAGATCTGTTCGGTAGGTCCCTAAAATTATACATTGTATTACATGATCATGTCAAAATAGCATTGACTTTAAGACAACAATGATGCATAAATATCAATCCATTTTCATAGAGATAAAATTGAGAATGGAAATGTGGAATGTGTCAACAACCCAACTAAAGGGCAGAAAACAGCCGAAGCCAACCATTGGGTTTTCAACACAGCGAGAAAATCCTGCACAAGAGGCCGGCTTCAGCTGGCCCCTTGGCAAAATGTGTACTAGTTCAACAACAAAAAATAATTCTAACACTGGTAAAATGATGATTTACAAATTTTTTGTATGAGGCTTAGAAACCAAGGAATGGCTAATATGAAAAGCTGATATTTTTTTGGATTATTCTGATGTAGCTAAAAATGGCTACAGAAGAGATATAGCCAGAAAATAAAAAGGAGTTTAAGTCCCAGCCCCCAAACAAGTCAAAGATTGAGAAGATAAGTGACAAGACCTGAAATTAACATTACACAAAATATAAATTGGTAATGTTGACAAAATGAAGTCAGCATTATGAACTGCAGTATAAACAAATTTATTCATGGTCTTGATTGCACAAAGACAAAAATAATTAAACATTGACACATTGTTAAAAAAAAATTTCTCTTACAAATTGTGATGATAGTAAGACCCTGTTTACACTAGCAAAAAAGACCGATCTTTACTGAGATCTATCCTTTTAAGAGATTTAATCAATTTCAAATACAATAACCAGACAATAAACCTATAAGGTTACATTCATCAAAGTGTATAACTGTATAATTCTTACTATTTCCTGATCAATTGTTATGGTGGGTCAAATATATGATCATGCATGGCAGTCTGCCATTCAACAAGGTATAGTTTGCCTTTTTCTTTTTTTTCCCTCTTTTCTTGGATGGAATAAGCTGTTAATTGATTCAATTTACTAAATATTGTCGAAATAAAGTCTTAAAAATATATTTTTCATTTCAGATTTTGAAAAATATCACTATTTATTTCCCTGTTGAATGTTATAACCCTTACTGGAAAATGAGGGATTATTGGAAAGGGACTGAATTCGAAATTATTTGAGCATTGTAAACGGTCACCTATGGACCCAACAATTGTTTCAAAATTTCTTTAAATACAGAGAGCCTGGCCCTTTCTCTACACGAAGCTTTATACCAGATTTAATGTCCCAATTCTGACCAGACATAGCTGAATATTTATACACCCAGCACTGCCAAACAGACACCTAACTTTGGCAAGGAGTTGACTTTTGAATTTTAAGTAAGTGAAACAGTTAACTCATAGTCTTAGAACAGGGAGTTTTTTTGGGTTTAATTACATTTCTCTTCAACTTGGATTTTTCATTTTTTTTAATTGAATGACACAGAGTCATTTAACGAAGGAAACACACATCTAAAATACAATACTTAGATACTGGTTTACATGATGAGTTTATGAAACCTTACTTACTAGGTAAGGAGTCAGCAGAAATATTATTTTAAAAACACGTTTCGTCGTGCGTACTAAATTGGTATCAGCTCACACATATGGGCTAAAATGATATCTATAAAATGTTATATAACACCTGTCACAGGTATAAACCATTGAAAAAAAGAACAAATCTTTATTGTTCTCTTTATAAGATGGGTCATTTAAAATGTCACCTGTAGAATATTTTATAAGCACATTTATTTAAGGTGATTTAAATCGAATTCAAAAACTTGTTTTCTGAAATTTACATAAAAAATTTGAACAAGACTTTTAAGGGGAGGTAATCAGAAATATACATGTACATATCTACACTAATCTATACTACTAAATAATAATGAGGTTCAATTTGTTAGCCAGTATATGGCTAAAACAAGAAAAAAAAAATCAGGTTTTTATATATGTATATTATACATATAGACAATGGTGATGATTAAAAATTACACCATTCCAGGGTCTTTTGTTTTCCACATAATTAATACATGTATTACCAATAATTAACAAGTCTTGGGTTGTATCTGATACTGTAGTGTATATATGTCACATATGATATAGTTTTCTGTTTTAGTTAGAAAAACAGGACAGATAAAAACAGAAAGCAGAGAAGACTGTGCACCTTATATCATTAGCTAGTCCAAATAATTATGAAGTCTTAAAAGGCTATTTTAATTTGTTTTCTGTGATGCCATCCTATTACAATATGAATACTATATATCCTATAAACTAAATATCTTTAGTATAAAGGTAGAAATTATTGTTAAAATTTAATGATCTAATAATTCAATTCATTTATTGCATTATGATTACATTATATGTATGTTTAATTGTAATACTTTATGCTGATTGGCTATCTGGCCATCACATGTTATTCCTTAAGCAATTGCATTACTCAATAAAACTTATCATTCATGATAACACATGGTCCCACAATAAAGTGCACAGGTGAATTAAATAAAACAATTATAAAATTCATGTTTTCATGATCATAGCTAAAAAATGTAATTATAAGTATTGAATGCTTCTTTTTGTAACTTCATAGGGTTGTTAAAGCGTTGACCGTGCACACATTTTTAGAATGAAGCGCTTCTGCCCTTCATACAAAATGTACTTCGGTCAACGCTTTTACACCCCAATGAAGTTACAAAAACTTAAGTAAATTCATTTATCTGTTAACCCTGTTTTAAATGTACATTCTATTATTAACGTTTTGACATCTAAATCTTTACATAACCTTAAATCAAAACATACAAAAGATTTGAAGCCCCTCATTTTCATTCCATAACAAATTTTCACCACAACATTACAACACACCCTCCCTCCGTTAATAAACAAAATGTTTGCTGTTGAAGTTTATTTTTCAGATTGCATGGTGAACAGACCCAAATGTATTGAATGTTCCAATTAGATTGTTATGTATCATCAGTAATGTCAGAAGTATCAGCAGATGCAATGACAACCAAAATTCAAGGAATTTACAGTTATAAATTGGCATTTGTTCTTAAGGATACTGTGTTGGATGTCAACATCAACATAATTCAATTAACAGTGTTTTATTCAAATATTGTTCATTGAGCTGTTATAGATCTGCCCAGCAGCTAGATTTTTTTTACATTCACAGTTGATTTTCCAGTCAGTGATCAATTGTCATCAAGTTTTGCCTTATTGGCCTGTTTGTTAATGTTGATTGTTTTTTGTTGATTAAATGACATGAAAAATAATTAGACAAATTTCATTTTTGTGGTTGATTATATCAAACTTGCAAAGCAATGAAACAAAACAGAATCGAATATTATTATATTCATTGCGCACATTGAATATGCAATAAAGGTTTTTCTGCTTCCAACAATACTTGTACTTAAAACTCAATTATAAAACTTGAAATGTTTGAATATGAAAATTACACATATCAATCTGCTTAATATTTATTTCTCACCATTGCTATAAACTGTAGAGAATCAGTTATTATAACAGTATACTTCCCAAAAAAGGGAAATAACTCATATTCAATTCAAAATTTAAAATTATAAGAGGCCAGGATTCAAGCAAGTCTTTTACTAGCCAGTATAAAAACTGAGCATCCTGAAAAAATTTGCCACAAATTTATTAATCTAATTTTCAAACTTATACATGTTCTAATGGCCCAAAATCTTTTAAGAAATAATGCTTTCATACATATCTGGTGAAATTCACTTTTTCAATATTCCAGGGCACATGCTCCTTTTCACTATTTCATTCACATGAAATATTTTAATGAATGAAAGTATAAAACATTTCTTCATAATCTTTTGACACCATGGCAAAGTTAAAAGAGAAATCATATACTTTCTGACATTCTGAAAATAAATACTTTATTTAATTATCTTAATGGCAAAGATATAAAGTTAATGCTTTAAAAAAAAGCCAAATATTGAAAAATGCACAGTTTCTTTTATCTGCTAGAATATCAATCATGTTACATGTATAATACATACTTGGGAATAGGTTGGGATGTTTCCTTCACTGGTCTAAATTTAGGTAAAGATGTATCGACCATATCACAAACTGCTGTATGTGCTTTATGTTGTATTATTGGCATCTGAAAAAAGCAAGTGTTGTTAATGACAGCAAAACTAAATGTATAGTAATATAAAATCTTTCATTGTATTACTGAACCATAAAAGCTGATTCTTTAAAAGAGGAGCAAAGATACCAGAGGGACATTCAAACTCATAGATCTAAAACAAACTGACAACGCCATAGATAAAAAAGAAAAGACAAACAGACAAATAATAGTAAACAAAACACAACATAGAAAACTAAAGACTAATTATATATAAGCAACACAAAACCTTCCAAAAAAACTCACGGTAATCTCAGGTGTTTCCGGAGGGATTAGCAGATCCTGCTCCATGTGTTTTGGGGGGAGGGGGACAGTGGCATTGTGTTGTTGTTTATTGTTTATTTAGGGAATCACTGAAGCATGACTGGAGTGGGTCACCTCTAAGACAGCCAGTGAGCGTCCACTTATAAATATTTCTTAGTCCGCCACTGCAAGAGGATTCCTTGTGAACTTACAGAAAATAATTTCAGACTGAATCAAACATACAATAAAAATGACTTTCTATGCAAAAATTCTGTTTTTTTTAATAAAATCACTGTACAAGAAGTTTATTTAAAATTAACACTATCAATGATCCATGTACTTGTAAAAAGCATAAAAGTCAGACAGACAATGCCTGACAATTAATCCATACACTAAATATAGTTGACCTTATGCTTTATTACCTGAGAAACAACACTAACCAACACAAGAGTGTACACACTGAAATGTCTCGCCTTCTTTACTTATCATTGATATTATGTTGATAGTCCTAATTATAAACCTTTATTACAACTGTCACATAAACTTAACATTAACCAAAAAAACTAAAACTTGACCAATAAACCATGAAAATGAGGTCAAGGTCAGATGAACCATGCCAGGCAGGCATATACAGCTAACAATTCTTCCATACAACAAATATAGTTGACCTATTGCTTATAGTTTAAGAAAAACAGTCCAAAACACAAAAACTTAACAGTAACCACTGAACCATGAAAATGACACCTGCCAGTTGGACATGTACAACTTACAGTCCTTTCATCATGTTCATACACCAAATATACTAGACCTATTGCTTATAGTATCTGAGATATGGACTTGACCACCAAAACTTAACCTTGTTCACTGATCCACGAAATGAGGTCAAGGTCAAGTGAAAACTGTCTAAGGAACATGAGGACCTTGCAAGGTACGCACATACCAAATATAGTTATCCTATTACTTATAATAAGAGAGAAATTAACATTACAAAAAAAACGACCATGCAAGGGCTGAATAGCCAGTCAAGGTCGTTAAAAACTTCGATTTGTTGATTACAAAAAATCTTAACTTTTTTTTCAAGTAGTCACTAAACCATGAAAATGAGGTCAAGGACATTGGACATGTGACTGACGGAAACTTCGTAACATGACGCATCTATATACAAAGTATGAAGCATCCAGGTCTTCCACCTTCTAAAAAATAAAGCTTTAAGAAGTTAGCTAACACTGCTGCTGGATATCTATCCTATGTCGAGCTTTCTGCGACAAAAGTCGCAAGCTGGACAAAATCTAATATTCTGACCAATGAACCATGAAAATGATGTCACAGCCATATTGACATTGCCAGACAAACATCTTAGCACCATCTTACGGTGTTTATATTTCACAACTTGTTCGCTATGCTCGTGTCTGTTGTGACGTTTTTGATTTTAACGAACGCAACCTATGTATTACTGGTAAATTATTAAACCAGGGATATCGTTACCATAAATTACTTAAAACTTTTACTAAATTTTTCCATAGATATAAAGATTTGGTTTTGAAGTTTGGTTGTACCTGTAGAAAACTTATTTCAAACGGGATAGCACATCCTCATTTTTACGGAAATGTTGTTAACCGTGCCCGGAAATTTAAAAATGATCCATGTAAACTTGTCGCTCCTTTAAATAAACTTATTCTAAAAGGTTACCTATTCAACACTGTAGTAAGATCATTGAATATTGTTTTTATTGGTATAAATATTGATTTTGTTATCAGTAAATTAAAAGCTAACTAAATATTACTAATATGATATATACATATATATATTCATGGATCTACAATCTGTCGATACTTGTAACTTGGCATTGCACAAGTTCATGTTTTTCTCTGGCTGTTTATGACGTCTTTATGCTAAATCCATTGGATGTTGGATGTGTACGGATTGATTGTTTAGTCTTAGATGGATGATTTTTTATTAGTTGTTAGTGGCTTTGAACTAGCTATCAGATAACTGTGAGCAATCTCAGATCTGTTCATTGCGTCTTTTTGTGTCGGGATGTATAAGTACCCGGCTACATCTACTTGTAGTTTTGTCCATCTGATGAGTTAAGCCTTTTTCAACTGATTTTTATAGTTTGTTCTTATGTTGTACTGTTATACCACTGTCCCAGGTTAGGGGGAGGGTTGGGATCCTGCTAACATGTTTAACCCCGCCACATTATTTATGTATGTGCCTGTCCCAAGTCAGGAGCCTGTAATTCAGTGGTTGTCGTTTGTTTATGTGTTACATATATTTGTTTTTCATTCATTTTTTTACATAAATTAGGCCGTTAGTTTTCTCGTTTGAATTGTTTTACATTGTCTTATCAGGGCCTATTATAGCTGACTATGCGGTATGGGCTTTGCTCATTGTTGAAGGCTGTACGGTGACCTATAGTTCTTAATGTCTGTGTCATTTTGGTCTTTTGTGGATAGTTGTCTCATTGGCAATCATACCACATCTTCTTTTTTATATGTACACCATACAATCATTTCATATATCAAATATAGTTGACCTAATGCTTATACTGCCTAAGAAACGACCTTCCCATGACAATCAACATGATCAACCATGAAACTGAGGTCAAGGTTAGATGAAACATACCAGTCAGAAATGAACAACTTACAATCATTCAATACATCAACTGTTGTTGATCTAATGCTTATTTGATCTGAGAAACAGACTAAGACACAGAACTTAAAATTGACTAATGAACCAATTACTTGAGGTCAAAGTCAAATGAACTCTGCCTAAAAAAATGTACAACATAAATTACAATCATTTTCCAACTACATGTCCCCATTCAAATGCATTGATCATCCAAAAAAAAGGGGGGGTTCCAACCCCTGGAACCCCCCCTCTGGATCCGCGCCTGCAACTTCATTTACTTATAAACTAAATGATGATAATACCTTATAAGGAGAATAAAAGTTACCAAAATACTCTGATAATACAACAAACCACACTAACCATAGACATCTGACTTCTCTTAGAAAATGGATGTACAAATAAATAGGAACAACTGCAAACCCAAGGTTCAGATAGTCTGCTACTAACATGACTAATGAGTATGCACACATTTTATAATTTAATTATTGATCTTTTTTGTATCTTTTTGCATGGACTAGCTATTATTTTATCGAATAATGGTGATAACAGTAACTAAATAGCCAGAATTTTTTCTAATTTTCAATCTTGTTTAGTGTTTTCCCTAGAAAGTGTTTGAAGAATAGGGACATGTATTTGAAAGGATGGAATTTTTAGGATGTAGGGTTTATAAAAAGAACATGTAACAGGGCATTTCAATTTTTAAAGAATGGGGTACCACCATGCATAAACCTTATAGTGAAAACAATGAATTGGTTTTTTTTCTGCTACAAAATATATCAGTGTTTGTTTTTACATTTTTTTACTCAAATTGATTTGAAAGTGTTTACTATTGACAAATGATTGACCTTATTAATCATGTTAATCAACTTTTTTTTTAACCTACGGTTACCTACCTGTTTGTGGCACCATTTACATGGAGCTATTTTCTGCATGGAATCAATCATGTGTCTGTCTAACTGGAGTTGATAAGGATTAAAGTTCTGTCGACATTGAGGACATTGAGGAGTGGGTATTTCTTGGTAAGACTGTACACACTGTAAACAATATCTACAAAATAAAAACAAAAAGAAAATTTTAACATTTTAAAGCTGTATAAATTAGGCTAAGACTAAAGTGTGTAAACTTTCAGAAACACCAGATTGTCCCTTGTGTGGAAACAGAGGAACTCTACAACATGTACTTTCAGGGTGCAATATCGCTCTTACACAGGGGAGATATACATGGCGACACAACCAAGTACTCCGGGAACTTGCTGAAGTGATAGAGAAACAGAGGAAAGAGACAAAACACATAAGAAACAAACCTATCAAGATCCAGTTTGTGAAGGAGGGTGAAGTAGGCCAGAAAAGTAAAAAGAACATATCAGGAATGCTAAATCAGGCGAAAGATTGGCAGTTAGAAGTTGATCTAGGAAAGAAGATGCAATTTCCTGATATTGTACCAACTAACCTAAGACCAGACATGGTACTTTGGTCTACCAGCAGTAAAAAGGTAGTAATCATAGAGTTGACAGTTCCCTGGGAGGAGAGATGTGGCGAAGCCAATGAAAGAAAGAGGGCAAAATATGATGGACTGTTGGCAGAGTGCAGAGATAGAGGATGGCAGACATGGAACTTTCCTGTTGAGGTTGGCTGCAGAGGCTTCCCTGCACAGTCAGTGTGGAGAAGGTTTTCTGCAGTTGGAGTGACTGGCCAGAATAGAAGAGCAGCAATTAAGAAACTGGGCCAAGCAGCAGAGAAAGCGTCTTGCTGGATATGGATGAAGAGAGACAGTAGTAGCTGGAAACACACCACCAATGCGTAGTGATTGATCACCACTGCGGACCCCCCATCCTGAGAGTGAACTAGCTAGGGGTCGAAACACATGACGGATGGCCTCGGCTGAGAACATTGATGGTGTTTACAGTAATTCCACCAGTACTGTATGTAAGTAACTTGTATACACACATGAAAGATATGGTGTATTAATCTGGCACACAATTCTTACATGCACATGACAAAGGTAAAGGAACAACACTTTTATTGACATGATTGAATGATATGATTGTAAGTTCATGATTGACAGTTACAGTGACACCACCAAAGTTTAAACTTGATCTATATTTTGTGGTAATAAGCATTGTGTATAAGTTTAATAACATTTAGTTGAGGCAAACTAAAGTTAGAGAATGGTAAAGAAAAAATCATCAATTTTTCTATTTGTAAATGAGGATAACTCTAGAACGATTAAAGTGACGCCATCAAAATTCAAACTTGATCTGCAAGCATTTTATATTATAAGTTTTATAACATTTGGTTGAACCAAACTAAAGTTAGAGAACCGAAACCAACTTTCGGACGTATGTACAGATTGACAAGGGTAAAACTTAAAAGCCCGCTCTGCTACAGCAGGGGCATAAAAAGAGTCGTGTCAGATGCCTGCAGACTAACCGTCTAACCAAAGGATAAACTCAGGACTGTATTTTATTCAGATACATGTAAGTGTCTCAAATTCATCAGGTGATTACGCTTTATTTCAATCAAAGTATTTAGTTGAAGATGACTTCACTCAAAATAATTTCTCTATAAAATCTACCTCAATACCTAAGCAAAAGAATGAATATCTCAGACCAGAAACACTGATTACTTAATTTGGGTGGACCAAAGACAATGAATACCTGACTTCTGTAAACCATATACCTTGATCACCTAATTTTGATGTACAAGAAATAATGATTACCTAATTTTGGTTAACCAGGAACTATGAATACCCAATTTGAATTTGAATCGAAAAAATGAATATACATGTATGATTTCAGTGGACCAGAAACAATTATTTCCAGATTTGATGGACCAGAAATAATGATTACCTGATCCAGTAAATCATGATCACCTTATTCCTTGGATAAGAAACAATTATTACCTGATTCTGATGGACCAGAAGCTATGATTACCCGATTCTGATGGACCAGAAACAATGATTGCCTGATTTTGATGGACCAGAAGCTACATGTATGATTACCAGATTCTGATGGACCAGAAACAATGATTGCCTGATTTTGATGGACCAGAAGCTATGATTACAAGATTTAAATGGACCAGAAACTATGATTACCAGATTGTGATGGACCAGAAGCTATGATTACCAGATTTTGATGGACCAGAAACTATATGATAACCTGATTTTGATCGACCAGAAGCTATGATTACCAGATTTTGATGGACCAGAAGCTATGATTACCATTTTGATGGACCAGAAACTATGATTACCAGATTTTAATGTACCAGAAGCTATGATTACCAGATTTTGATGGACCAGAAGCTATGATTACCAGATTTTGATGGACCAGAAGCTACATGATTACTAGATTTAAATGGACCAGAAACTATGATTACCATTTTGATGGACCAGAAGCTACATGTATGATTACCAGGTTTTGATGGACCAGAAACAATGATTACCAGATTTTGATGGACCAGAAGCTATGATAACCTGATTTTGATCGACCAGAAGCTATGATTACCAGATTTTGATGGACCAGAAGCTATGATTACCATTTTGATGGACCAGAAACTATGATTACCAGATTTTAATGTACCAGAAGCCATGATTACCAGATTTTGATGGACCAGAAGCTATGATTACCAGATTTTGATGGACCAGAAGCTACATGATTACTAGATTTAAATGGACCAGAAACTATGATTACCATTTTGATGGACCAGAAGCTACATGTATGATTACCAGGTTTTGATGGACCAGAAACAATGATTACCAGATTTTGATGGACCAGAAGCTATGATTACCAGATTTTGATGGACCAGAAGCTATGATTACCAGATTTTGATCGACCAGAAGCTATGATTACCAGATTTTGATGGACCAGAAGCTATGATTACCAGATTTTGATGGACCAGAAGCTATGATTACCAGATATTGATGGACCAGAAGCTATGATTACCAGATTTTTTATGATGGACCAGAAGCTATGATTTTTGATGGACCAGAAGCTATGATTACCAGATATTGATGGACCAGAAGCTATGATTACCAGATTTTTTATGATGGACCAGAAGCTATGATTTTTGATGGACCAGAAGCAAATTATCATGATTATTACCAGATTTTGATGGACCAACTTTCGGATGTATGTACAGATTGACGTAAAACTTAAAGCCCGCTCTGCTACAGCAGGGGCATAAAAAGAGTCATGTCAGATGCTTGTAGACTAACCAAAGGATAAACTCAGGACTGTTTTTTATTCAGATACACATCTCAAATTCATCAGGTGATTACGCTTTATTTCAATCAAAGTATTTAGTTGAAGATGACTTCACTCAAAATCATTTCTCTATAAGATCTACCTCAATACCTAAGCAAAAGAATGAATATCTCACTTTAGTCTTATGTTATGATCATTTCCTTATTTGTGCATACAATTTATTCCTGTAGGAAAGGTTGCAACTGAATTACATACATGTATGTAAATTGTAAAAATAGAGAGTGTTTGGAAAATGTCAGCATTATGACCTTGTCAGTTCAAGGATGAAAGGATCCAATTGTATTTATTTACATGGATGTTGCTTATAGGTATAACAGAATAAAAAACAAATTTATGTCAACAACAAATAATTTTATGAACATGAACAACAAATTATGTTGATGCCTACGTGTGGTTATTTCCACAGGATATTTGGACAGGGTCTGCAAATATTTCAAGACAAATTGGACATTTGTACATCGATAAATCGTCATCAGGGGATTGCATCCTTTTTCTTTTTCTAGATCTAGTTGCAGTTGCCATCAGCTTAAAATCATCATTCCTTCTTCAGCAAAAATTTGTAATAACAAATTGTAGTTATTTCCCTTGTTTGGTAAGTAGCTGCTTGATGCTCTAGCCAGAATCTAACTACTCGGGATTACATCAAATATAACACAAAACCACTTTTCAATATAATTAGCAACAACCAACCATAAGACTAATAAATATACGAATTCATTTAGATGTAATATTTGTCGTTGACAGGTCTTTATCATTTATATTTGTCCACATGATTTAACCAAGTAGGGAAAAAATGAAAAGGTCGATGTAGAATAAAAAAAAAATCATAGTTTTAAGGAGTTCAGTTTAGTGGACCCAAGGATTTGTATAGTCTCACTATACAAATCCTTGGTGGACCAAAAACTTTGATTATCAGATTTCGGTTGACCAAAAACATTAATCACCTAATTTCAGGGGACCGGGACCAATGTTTACCTGATTCCGATGGATCAGACACATTTTAAAATTACTTAATTTCGGTGGACCAAAAAAAAAGATCACCTGATCCAAGGACTTATAATCTAAGATACGTCCTTGCCTGATTTCAGTGGACCGGAAACATTGATGACCCGATTTTGGTGGATCAGAAAAATTAATTACTTAATTTCGGTGGACCAGAAAAATTGATTTCCAGATTCCGGTGGACAAGAAACAATAATACCTGAGTTCAATGCACCAGAAACATTGATTACCTGATCCTGGTGGATCAGAAACGTTTATTTCTTTCAGTACACCAGAAAAAATGATAACCTGATTTCGGTCGACCAGAAACAAAAATTACATGATTTCAGTGGATTGGAAACATTGATTACCTGTTTTTGGTGGATAAGAAACAATGATTACCTGATTCAGGTGGATCAGAAACAACAATTACTTAATTTCGGAGAACAAGAAAAATTGATTACCTGATTGCGGTGGACCAGAAACAATGATCATCTGATTTCAGTGCACCAGAAACATTGATTACCTGATTCATGTGGATCAGAAACATTAATTACTTAATTCCGGTGGACCAGAAAAAAATGATTACCTGACTTTTGTGGACCCGAAACAAAGATTACCTGATTTCAGTGGACTGGAAACAAAGATTACCCTTTTTTGGTGGATCAGAAACAATGATTACCTGATTCAGGTGGATCAGAAACATTACTTACTTAATTTCGGTGGACCAACACAATTGAATACCTGATTTCGGTTGACTGGAAATAATGATTACTTGATTTCAGTGAACCAGAAACTTTGATCACTTGATTTCAATGAACAAGAAACAATTATCATCTCATTTTGGAGGACCAGATTAATTAATTTCGATCGTCCTGAAACATTGATCACTGGATTTTTGTGGACCAGAAGCAATAATTACACCTGATATGAGTGGACCAGAAACATTGATCACCAGATTTCGGTGGACTATAAATAATGATTACCTAATTTCGGTGAATCAAAAACATTGATTACATGATTCGGTGGAACAGAAGCAATGATTTACTGATTTCAGTGGACCTGAAATAATTTATTACCTAATTTCGGTGCACCAGAAACAATGATGACCTGATTTCAGTGGATCAAAAACATTACTTACTTAATTTCGGTGGACCAACACAATTGAATACCTGATTTCGGTTGACTGGAAATAATGATTACTTGATTTCAGTGAACCAGAAACATTGATCATTTGATTTCAATGAACAAGAAACAATTATCATCTCATTTTGGAGGACCAGATTAATTAATTTCGATCGTCCTGAAACATTGATCACTGGATTTTTGTGGACCGGAAGCAATAATTACACCTGATATGAGTGGACCAGAAACATTGATCACCAGATTTCGGTGGACTATAAAAAATGATTACCTAATTTCGGTGAATCAAAAACATTGATTACATGATTCGGTGGAACAGAAGCAATGATTTACTGATTTCAGTGGACCTGAAATAATTTATTACCTAATTTCGGTGGATCAGAAACAATGATTACCTGATTTCAGTGGTAAAAAACAATGATTACCTGATTTCAGTGAACCAGAAACATTGATTATCTGAAGTTGGTGGACCAGAAATAATGAGTAACCAAACTTTGTCTACAAGAAATAATGATTACCTGATTTTGATGGACCAAAAACAAGATTACCTGATTTTGATGGACCAGAAACAATGATTACCTGATTTTGATGAACCAGAAACAATGATTACCTGATTTTGATGGACCAGAAACATTAACTTCTAAATTTCAGTGGACCAGGAAGAATTATTACCCGATTTCAGTGCACCAGAAACAATTTTTTCCTGATTTCAGTGGACCAGAAACAATGTTTACCTGATTTCAGTGGACCAGAAACAATGTTTACCTGATTTCAGTGGACCAGAAAAGATGATTACCTGATTTCAGTGGACCAGAAACAATGTTTACCTGATTTCAGTGAACCAGAAACAGTGATTACCAGACTTTGGTGGAGCAGAAACAATGTTAACCTGATTTTAGTGGACTGGAAACATTGATTACCTGATTTTAGTGGACTGGAAACATTGATTACCTGATTTCAAAGGACCAGAAACAATGATCATCTTAATTTGGCAAACCGGAAACACTGATTACCTAATTTGAGTGGACCAAACACAATGAATACCCGACTTCTGTAAACCATATATACCTTGATCACTTAATTTTGATGTACAAGAAATAATGATTACCTAATTTTGGTTAACCAGGAACTATGAATACCCAATTTGAATTTGATTTGAAAAAATGAATATATGATTTCAGTGGACCAGAAACAATTATTTCCAGATTTGATGGACCAGAAATAATGATTATCTGATCCAGTAAATCATGATCACCTTATTCCTTGGATAAGAAACAATTATTACCTGATTTTGATGGACCAGAAACTATGATTACCCGATTCTGATGGACCAGAAACAATGATTGCCCAATTTTGATGGACCAGAAGCTATGATTACAAGATTTAAATGGACCAGAAGCTATGATAACCTGATTTTGATCGACCAGAAGCTATGATTACCAGATTTTGATGGACCAGAATTTATGATAACCTGATTTTGATCGACCAGAAGCTATGATTACCATATTTTGATGGACCAGAAGCTATGATTACCATTTTGATGGACCAGAAGCTATGATTACCAGATTTTGTTGGACCAGAAACAATGATTACCAGATTTTGATGGACCAGAAACTATGATTACCAGATTTTAACGGACCAGAAGCTATGATTACCAGATTTTGATGGACCAGAAGCTATGATTACCATTTTGATGGACCAGAAACTGATTACCAGATTTTGATGGACCAGAAGCTATGATTACCAGATTTTAATGGACCAGAAGCTATGATTACCAGATTTTGATGGACCAGAAGCTATGATTACCATTTTGATGGACCAGAAACTATGATTATCAGATTTTGATGGACCAGAAGCTATGATTACCAGATTTTGATGGACCAGAAGCTATGATTACAAGATTTAAATGGACCAGAAACAATGATTACCATTTTGATTGACCAGAAGTTATGATTACCAGATTTTGATGGACCAGAAACAATGATTACCAGATTTTGATGGACCAGAAGCTATGATAACCAGATTTTAATGGACCAGAAGCTATGATTACCAGATTTTGATGGACCAGAAGCTATGATTACCAGATTTTGATGGACCAGAAGCTATTATAACCAGATTTTGATGGACCAGAAGCTGTCATTACCAGATTTTAATGGACCAGAAGCTTGATTACCAGATTTTGATGGACCATAAGCTATCATTACCAGATTTTGATGGACCAGAAGCTATGATTACCAGATTTTGATGGACCAGAAGCTATTATTACCAGATTTTGATGGACCAGAAGCTGTCATTACCAGATTTTAATAGACCAGAAGCTTGATTACCAGATTTTGATGGACCATAAGCTATCATTACCAGATTTTGATGGACCAGAAGCTATGATTACCAGATTTTGATGGACCAGAAGCTATTATTACCAGATTTTGATGGACCAGAAGCTGTCATTACCAGATTTTAATGGACCAGAAGCTTGATTACCAGATTTTGATGGACCATAAGCTACCATTACCAGATTTTGATGGACCAGAAGCAATGATTACTTGATTTGAGTGGCTCTTAGATAATGAATCCCTGATTTGTTTTGACAAGAATCATTGATTACCAGATTTTGATGGACCAGAAGCTATGATTACCAGATTTTGATGGACCAGAAGCTATTATTACCAGATTTTGATGGACCAGAAGCTGTCATTACCAGATTTTAATGGACCAGAAGCTTGATTACCAGATTTTGATGGACCATAAGCTACCATTACCAGATTTTGATGGACCAGAAGCAATGATTACTTGATTTGAGTGGCTCTTAGATAATGAATCCCTGATTTGTTTTGACAAGAATCATTGATTACCAGATTTTGATGGACCAGAAGCTATGATTACCAGATTTTGATGGACCAGAAGCTATTATTACCAGATTTTGATGGACCAGAAGCTGTCATTACCAGATTTTAATGGACCAGAAGCTTGATTACCAGATTTTGATGGACCATAAGCTACCATTACCAGATTTTGATGGACCAGAAGCAATGATTACTTGATTTGAGTGGCTCTTAGATAATGAATCCCTGATTTGTTTTGACAAGAATCATTGATTACCAGATTTTGATGGACCAGAAGCTATGATTACCAGATTTTGATGGACCAGAAGCTATTATTACCAGATTTTGATGGACCAGAAGCTGTCATTACCAGATTTTAATGGACCAGAAGCTTGATTACCAGATTTTGATGGACCATAAGCTACCATTACCAGATTTTGATGGACCAGAAGCAATGATTACTTGATTTGAGTGGCTCTTAGATAATGAATCCCTGATTTGTTTTGACAAGAATCATTGATTATCAGACTTTGGTGGACCAGAAACAATGGTGACATGCTTTTGATGGACCAGAAACAATGGTGACATGCTTTTGATGGACCAGAAACAATGGTGACATGCTTTTGAGGGACCAGAAACAATGCATCTATGATTTTTGTGAACTAAAAACAATGATGACATGGTTTCAGTGGATCTGAACCAAACATCAGGTATTATGGTGGACCAGAAACAATAATTAGCTGATTCAGGTGAACCAAAAACAATGATTAATCGATAATGGTAGACAAGAAACAATGAATGTCTGATTTTGGTGGATCAGAAACAATGAATACCTAAATTCAGTGAACCAGAAAAAATGATTACTTGAATTTAGTGAACCAGAGAAAATAACATAAATTATGTGGACCAAAAAATGATTACCAATATAAATATGTCTACAGATGAATAGATAAATTAATATTGCAAGAAATGTTTTTAGAAGATTTGTTATACATAATTTGCATCAATGAATCCTGAAACTTTTAAAAATCATTCTAAAATTATTCTACACATCTTTCCTACAAAGTTCATTTTAAGGAACTTTTATTGAAAATATGAACGTCATAAAAAAAGAAACTAAATCATTTATGTTAAATTTTTATTATGCAATAATCATCAAAGATTAAAAATTATATATAAACTTTTCAACATCCACATAAACATAACAAATGTAACAGGCAAACACATGTACAAAAGAGTACAGCTAGTCATTGCTAACACACATGGAATGAAAGTGTGGACACACAAAAATGTTTTTCCTTTGTAAAATTTATGTCTGAACAAGAGTACACATGCTGAAGACACCGTCTTCCCTACTTTACTGTCAGACCACAATTGTATAAAAAGATAATGGTTTTCACTACAGGTATCACATAAACTTAACACTATCAATGCTAAAAGACAATGAGGTTCGAGTCAGATGAATCCTCCCAGACAAAACATTCACACCTTTATTTATTATGCCAAATATAGATGACCTATTCGTACTGTGAATTCATTTACTTTTTTGTGGATGCCAATTTCCTATGTATGAAAAATAGCTTTCTATGGATATTTAATGCAGTTGACCAATAGACCATGAAAATGAGGTCAAGTTTACACCTTACAATCATTCTATACATCTAATATAGTTGACAAATTGCTTCAAATATCAGAAAACTAACCTATCACAAAAACCTATCATTGGCTAATGAACCATGAAAATGAGGTGAGAGTAGCATCAAATAATATGAATATTTCAAACCGACAATCCTTACTGTTTTGCACAAAACTTTAATAACCAAATCTTTACTTCAGTTTGATAGATATCTATTGACTAACAATGAAAATTTACGAAAAGATAGATAAAGATCAATTAATAACTTCTTACTTGACATAATAATACAGTATTTTAATATAAAAACTGACATGATTATGAAAAGGTTAAGTATAAGTCGTTGAGCTAGATGTTGATTTAGGACATACAAAAGTATGTTTTTTTCTTACATAATAACGTTTGATACAATCAAAACAAAAGAAGGAAGGTGAATTGGTGTTGATGATTTGGTTTTGAAAGTCTCTAATTAACATATTTATCACTTGTCTAGATTCAGAGCTTTCTATAGTTATTTTATGTGTACTATACCTCTTTAAGTTTTTTTGTATTTTCTGTATTGATAAATTTTGATTCTACATAATAGGAGATGCATAAAAAAACAGATTAATAACTTATTTTCCACTCTTATAAACTATTTTTAAACACACTAACAAACATGAACATATGTAAATACAAATTTGCATAAATCAATTCTAATATTGTGCAGTCCCAAAACATTGCTATCAGGCACGTTATGATTTTTACAGACATCATCATTCTGTTGCATGATCTGTTTGTTGTATATGTAACACTTCACCACTGTCTGTCGTAACGGTGTGCACTTGAAGATTATCACTGTGGTCCCCAACAGAATTCACAACTTGTAAACCCTCGGTTCCATCTGCTTGAGATATCTGAAAGAAAAGAAAAACACAATGAAATAATGTATAGTAAATTGGTGCAAGAAAAAAAGTGTCCTTTTTCAGTACAAGCTGTAGGCTGTTTAGTTATAACTAAGGCACATTAAAGATCTTTACTTACATTTTCACTGTACTAGACACATATCAATTAATATTTCAGACCTTTCCTTAGACCCATGAACAGTTGAATGGAAAAATCCCTAACATGACCAGCTTATTATTTAAAGTATCTGTTGCAATTATGCATAGGGCCTAATGTTTGCTAAAAAGAGTTAGTTATAAATATTAAAATTTAGCATTTTCCTGATGTCAAACAAAATTAATTCTACATCCAGGTATAGATCTAAAATGCTTCATTTGTAAAGGGCATAACTCTAGAACAGTAAAACTTGATCTGTATCCAGCATTTTGTAAAAGTTTCATAATATTTGGTTGAGGAAAACTTAAGTCAGAGAGCGGCAACAAACCATTTTAGCAATTTTTCTATTAGTAAAAGGGCACTCTAGAAGTAACTCTAGAATGGTAAAAGTGACGCCACGAAAATTCAAACTTGATCTGTATTTAGTGGTAATTAGCATCGTGTATAAGTTTCATCACATTTGGTTGAGGTTAAAGGTAGAGAATGGATACCAATTTGGGACATACAGACGGACAAAGGTGAAACTAAATGCCTTCTCTGCTACAGCGGAGACATTTAGCAGAAAATGTTTTTTTTAATGTTCAATGTATATTTCAAATTGTGTAACAGGTAACTTTTTCTATTTTCCATATATCTCCAACAAAATAATATCAAGGTTTTAATAAATAAACCAACTTCTCTTAAACCTGATTTACTTTGTAATTGTATGCACTTAAACTGACATCCTCTCCCCAAGAATGCTATATAAGTTGCGTACAGGTGACAAATTACTTGCAGGTAAGTGTTTTTAAAATTTGATCTGGGTAAAATCTGTACAATTTGAAGAGGTTTTCATCATAAAAGTGACTTACAGGTAATGGTAGCTGTATAATTTGATCTCCCTGAAGTATTTGTATATGTTGTGCCTGCTGAAGCTGTGAGATTTGTTCAGGTGTGGCATGTAGTATCTGTATTTCTCCCTGAGGTAGTCCGTCCCCATGCATTGACAGGGCCTGTTTTATACTACTGTCTATATTGTGCATGGTTAAAGTTTGCTTTAACTCACCCTGGTCACCCTGAAATAAATTTAAAAACATTGGTTACAAAGTTTTACTTTCATGCTTTATTTTTCCAACTCCATACATAAACTGTCTATAAAGAAAAACATGTCACCTGTATATTATTTTGATACTGAGGTTTCATCATTATTCCATACATACTAATTTTGCCATTCCATAGGTATGGATGAACCAAGAATTTAAAGTCATAAGAAACCTCAAATTAAAAAAAATATTGCATATGTTTTTTTAAAACTCAATGGATAGTTTTCATTATAAAATGTATGTACATATACTTTTTTCTGAAGAAAATTCTTTAATTTGTTCATATTTAGAAGAAGTTTATTTATTTTAATTGCTTCCTTCCAGGAAGAAATTCCCCGACATATTTTCCGTATGCAAAGGGACCTCAGTGTGACCCATCTCATAAAAATCCAGTGATCGCAATACGCATGGATGTCCTTAAAATAAAATACTATCTGATTGTACATGTTAAACACGTGCTCAATATCCATTCTTTTTTTGTTGATTGTTGACAAACAGGTGACAATCGTTAAACTTCGACTTCAAAACATGAACTTTAATTACCTGCCATATTTTCACAACAACTCTGACTGATTGAAAAAAAAATTGACGATTATATGAAATTTATGCGGAAATAGTGATAAAATACTGCACAGAAGACTATTAAGTTGATGATGTTTGTATGCATTGGTTCAAGAATTGGAATTACATTATTTTTCACTGGTCACTCGTTTCATATGACCTTTAATATTCAAAGACATGCTTTTTTTTTTATAGTCTTGTATGCTGACTTGAATATTACCACAATATGAAATATCAAAGGGAATATAAATTATCCTCAATCCTCATAAACTGGTACCCACAAAAATAAAAGAAATCACAATAGTATTACACAAAAGTTAAAATTCAAATGTAATTCTTCAGACTTCAGTATTTAAAAGATATCAATCTTTCAAAGTCAATAAACCATGACCATGGTGTGGTAAAATGGACCGGTAAAATAATCTCCAACATTTACTTAGGTGGTCAATTTACCTGGTGTATATGAAGTTCTGAGTCTTGTAGTGAGTCGTCATCACTAATAGATAAATCTGAAGTCCCTCCTGGTCCTATAAAATTAGGAACAGACTTTCCACGAAAAGCTTTGACAGTTAGTGGCATTCCTCTCTGCTTTCTTCTAAATGCTGTTCTACATTTCGAGTCCATGTTCTGTTTAATTCTATGCCAATCAGCCTCTGCAATTCCAAATCTGTGTATTAAATGACCTAAAATAAACATTTATATATCAGATATAGCCTATGACCTCTTGGGATAAATTTCAGCATAAATAAAGAGTTGCTAGTTAATTTTCCTAAGAAAACAAACAAATGACCAACAAAATTCTGCCATAGAATGATATAAATATTGTACATGATCAGAGCAAGGGTAAAATATTTTGTATCAAAAACTACTTTTGTTTTCTTGAAGTCTATTGGCATGCTACCTAAAGACAACATAAGCACTTTTCTCTAGCATTACACATTGGGAGACTATCCAGAAGCATGTACGCAATTCATAGGATTTTTCTATTTTCTTTTTTTTATAATAATTCTGACTATGTAATTTCAACTGAAACTATAAATTATGAAAACCAATCTTTTGACATATTTTACAATTCACGAAAAACAAAAAGTTTCAACTGCTTTCGTGCACAATATATATACCCCACTTGTAAAAAGACACTACCAAAAATAACATTCTCAAGTTGCTGAGTTACATGCAACTTTTACTTAATTACTCTATGTCTGTGTATGATTAAATTTTAAATAATCAGTGTACATTCAACATAAATATAAATTTCCTGACCAAAAATAACACTATAAAATTGGAAGTTATCATAAATATATAACCATAACTAGGGATTAAGAAATAAGAACAGACAGACTGACAAAGTGACTAGCGATATAACTAGGCATTTTTATACTTTGCACACTCTAATTTCTATATAATTGAGATGTAGTCTAACAGTTTACTTACATCTTATACCATATATCATGAGAGGATCTAACTGCTTTTTTCCATGCTTTCCCATACCAGATAAATTAGAAGAGGCCTGTGTTTCCCGATCAAACAGGTAATCTAACATAGTGAGTGCCATCTTTTCTGCTGTCCGACAATTGGAATGTACATGTAATATGTCACTGAAAGAAATATTTATCAGAAGTGGTAAAAGATGGAACTGGTCAAGTGTTTTAAAACTCAATGGCTTTAACAAATAATTAGGTATTTACTTGTCATCTTCAATTACTTTTTATCATGGTAAATGTCTTTGAATCATGAAGAAGCTTCTCTACATGTTTCTTAAAATTCTATATAACTATTGAATTAATCAAAGAGCTGAAAGCTCTGAAGAAAAATGACGCCACTGTCTCTAATATTGGGATAGTTTTTATGCAAGTCTTGATTTTCACATACCGTAATTAGTTTAACAATGCAACATGTATCGTAAGCATATAATTGATATTCGTATATGTGTGTGTGTGTGAAGTGAAGGTGACAACTGGCTGGTTTTTTAAGACAAATGAATAGGTCAAGACTAGCTGAATTGTACAAATAAATACTGTAGAAATGCTTGTATATTTCTCACTGGTACATAGTCTGAATCTGAGTCCGTTCGCTTCCATTCACGTTTGCGCCCACTCATTTTCACCCCTTTCACTTTCACACCCTACATGTTCGCACCCAATCTTAATTGGTTTTGTGTTTAATAACTATGTAAGCAAGTGTTTTCTTATAAGTATAATTGTTGTCATTGTCTCAAAATAAAGTGAGACAGCAATTTTTTTTTTGTGTTGAATAAATCTTAATTATGTTTTGGATAAGGTATTGCTAAAAATAATAATAATCCTTTCTAAATAAAGTGGTATTTTGTCAACGTTTTATTTTGTGTTGAATAACTCTTAATCATGTTTTGGTTAGTGTATTGCTATAACTTGTTTCATTGACTTGTTTCAAAATGAAGTGAGATTCTGACTATGTTTGTTTCTGCGTGTTGAATAAATTTTATCATGTTTTGGTTATATTAGTGGATTGCTATATTTTGGTTTCTATGTTTTATTGTTTCGTTGTTTCAGATCAATGGGACCAAGCTGTTAAAAACAATTATCTTTTGTGTTTTTTCCTTTAAAATCTTCAATGTTTTACTCATACCAAGCTATAAATACATTCAGTATTTACACCAAAGCAATTTAAAACAATAACCATAATTTTCCAATTATTCAACTTGAATTTGAATTAAAATTGGGCGTGAATGAGTAGAGTGTGAATGTGCGAACGTGTAGGGTGTGAAAATGTATTGGGCACAAACAGACCTGATGCCACACAGTCTGAACCCCCTTCTCCCACAAAATATTAAGTAAATAATCTTTTTGTTACTGCTATCAAAGGTCTAATGAAACTCAGATAGTTTCAAACATTTGTCAAAGAATTCTAGTCAAACTGGCACCTAGTTAAATTGGCACCTGAACATCGTAGGAAGGCGTCCCAGAAAAATAATAAAATAGCCTTGCCAGGACTAATACATGAGATATTGTGTATTTTTCTGCATTATTTTAACCAGTTGAGCATTTTACAGGATTGTTGGTTTAATGCTGTTTAAACTTTACTGAAAAACAAACACCTTAAATTTGATAATTATTTGGCATGAAAGTTTGATTTATTGAAAGGGACTCATAGTTTTCAATTTTATTTTAATAATTGACTTGTTTTTACAATTACACAAATTGTCTAATTGTTAAAACAACAGCTTTGGTAAGGGCTTCGTTGTTTACCTTTATACACTACATATTCACTTTCGTTTCGTGGTTTACCAAAATACACAACAACATATTCACTATGTACTTGGTAACAGTAATTAATTAATTGAATAGAAAATATTATATCAAATATTATTGGATGCCGAATTGACGTCGAATAGGTGCCGATTTGACTAGATGCCAATTTAACCAGGTGCCGACTTGACTTGTACGTTTCAATTCCTCTGCGATCGTTTGCGGTATTTTCTTGAGAAAACCTATTTTCCATCATCAAAGAGAAGAAGAAACTGCTTTAAAATGATTCTGGAACGCTTCATGATTGTTAAAATAAGTTTAATTCACTCAAAAACAATTTTAAAACTTGCGATTAAACAGGAAGTTTCCAAAGCACGTGTAAAAGAAGAAATTAACCGGTGAGAGTGGAAATCCGTATATGACAGATATCCCTATAGTACGACTTTGAAAATAAAACAGTTCAATCCTTTTGTAAAACAATCTTTAATATACCTATCACATTAATGTTTGAATGGTCTTAAGCTTATTCAAACCATATAAGTCGGTATGAAACACCAAAACGGAATGAACAATAACCGATTACGTTTTGTAGTTTACAAATTCTAAAACTGGTTCCCGTCAAACTACAACACTTTGTTCGAGTGTAGTGGAATACAAGCAAAAACCAGTGTAAACTGGGTCCTGGCTGGTTTAATACTACACAATGATGCATAATGATAACACAAGCAGATTCCAGTTTGTTTGGAAAATAGGAAATACGAAACCAAGCGCGGTAGGCAGAGCAATGTAATGAAGTTCAGGTCGGCAGTTATGGAACAATGACTGCGTCATTTTCCAAAAACAGTTGCTTAGAAAGAAATATCCACAAAAATTGTCACTCAAATCAAGGGCAATAACTCCTTTATAATTTGACTGAAGTTTTCTGTCAAGTTAACTTATTAGTTTTCAAGATAAAGGTCAATAATTAAAAAAAAAAAATGTTAAGAAAGTAATTCATGGACAATAACTTTCATGCCAGGTGAACTAAAAAACCCTCCTTGTCATTCACAATTGCATATTTTAATATTATTAGGCCAAATAAAATAGTATGTGTGGTTCCAGTTACATCTGAAAAAAAGTTAGGGTAGGTAGGTAGGGATTTTTTTTTTACATTGAGTCTATCATGTCTATGGAAGCAACATTCTGAATTTAACAGTGCTTAATGGAAAATGACAATAAAATCTTCAGGGTAGGCTATTTTTAAGACGAAAAAGTAGGGAAGGTAGGGTTACTGGAACCACACATATATTTTTATTTGGCCTTACCTTGGTGTTATAGGCACTCGGACTCTCATTTCTGGATTAGTTTCATCTCCAAGCCATGTACCATTTGGGAAATCATCTGTAACAACAATTAAATAAATATCAATTTTAACAGACCACAAATAAAGCTTTTGACTTACTTATTAATTGGTATAACTCAAATCATTTGTTAAAGTCTAGATCATCTTACTTTGGTGATAGCCTTGCTCAACAATGTCAATTTACAATAGCTATCAACTAACAACTATGGGCTGTTCCACAAAAAAAGAAATTGCAACAAACTTGGAATAGTAATTGATGGTCATTACACATAACAGTTAATTTGCATTGTAGAAATTTTTGTTGTTCGAAAGAATAAAGAATGCATTATTAGATCTGCTTACATTTGGCCTACTACCATACACAATCTTTATAGCTGGAAAATCACACTTATGTACAGTCCACACACTTATGGTCTAGTGAGCATGCAGATATTTAGAATCATTTTTTTTTATCAATGTTCATACAATACATAGTTACCTTCTGAGATCAAAATAATAAGTGTGTCATTAGTTCAAAACAGTGCCATCAGTACCATGTAACTTTAAAGTAATAAATATGACACAAAGCATAAATCTAACAACATACCATCAAAGTTCAGAGTATTGAGTTATATAATGTCTTATAAAATGCTTGTGAGTAATCAATGTTTCAGAGGAATGTGTGGAATGTTTAAAATCTCATATTACACACCTTCTGAGTTAAGAGTAATAAGTGTGACATTAGGTCCGAGTCCCATGTTCTGCATGGCATCAACATTCTGAGCTGGAAATAAACATCATAATGAGAATAAAATATATATAGAGTTAAATATTTTTATGGTTAAACACAAAATGATATAAATAAACATAACAAAACCTATGTTTAACATGGCAGACTTTAAACAAGATATAATGATTTGAAATTCCTGCTACGAGTAGGTTAATTTTTCTTACAGACCTTACATATGTTCAATTGAATAAAATTGGGAATGTGCCAAAAATATACATTAATAGACTCTAGGAAGGCATTTCTAAATTTCAACTATGGCCGGGAATCAACATACTTTTGATCAGGGAAATTTAATTGTTGCAATTTTAGGTGATTACCCATTATCAAAGTGACTTCCTTGGTTACCATGTACCTTTTGATGAAAAAGCTCCTATTGAATCAATACATAGAATTTGTTGATAAAACACATTTGTAACACACCAATTTTGTATTAAAACACCCTGACATAATAGTCTTGTTACAAGTTTGTCATGCAAAATTCACTGGACCATGATTTTACTCATTAAAGCTTTGTATAACACATAGAGATTTTCAAAACAGAAAGTAAATCAGTGCAGTGTCACATCATGATGACATTGAAATCCAAGCATGGTCAGAGGTTAACTGGTGCGTTTAAATTATCAGTGAAGAACCACAATTATTTTGCCAGCAATTTTAGCTACTTTTTTTTTTCGTCAGCCAATAAAATTAATCTTCCGTCTGCTTTATTTGAAATGTAATAAACCTAAGACCTGTACAATGATCCTCAATTATCTAACAAATATAGAACTTTATAACAGTACCTGTCTGACCTCCATTCTGTGGTAAACCAACAATAACTGCCCTGAAATAAGATTAAACATTTCGTTATACATATTAAAACTTGTTAGTTTAAAGATATTTATTTATAGTGTATTGGGACACAAATTATTGCAACTAATATTAATCCCTTTTCACTTGCTGGTGAAAGTGCTGTCTTGTAGAGGCATTAGCCTATTCTTTTTCGAAATCTACAATGTTGTCTTTTACATGCAAGAGATATGGCTCTCTCTTCACACGGGTCAACCATTTATTGTCCCCTTCTGACGGACTATAATCGTTTCATCAAGACTACTCCCAAATGATGTCAAGGGAGAGCCGAAAGTACAGTCCCAGAAATTTTCTCCTCGTAACGGGGATCGAACTATGAACCCTTATGTTAGTAGTCCTATGCACTACACCAAAAACTTGTTAATAATGCATCATAGTGTGGGTGTATTTTATTTGTGGATACCAAATATTGGTTAATTGACGAAAAAGACAGTTTTAATCTGACACAGGACAGATTAACTGACAAACACATGCATAAATTGAAAGATTATGTATCCTCTCTACTATGGTAAGAAAAACAAAACATTATCTAGATCAATCCGTGACTTCTTGGATATACTATTCAAAACCAAACTCCAATCAATGAATCACAACCGTTATTAACGGTGTCAGAGTACATTATTATTAATAGAATATAAATACCCTGCTCCTTTCTTGGATGGATTAGGAGAAATTTGATTGGTACTGGTTCCATTAACATTCTTGACATTGTCAACCAGTTCATCCATACGTTCCTCTAAATATTTGGTTCTACCATTGAGTATCTCTATACTGTTCTCTATACCATCTAATCTCATACAGATAGCCTTGTTTATTGTGAACAGGAGTTGCTGAAATAAAAAGTAACTAGTAAATGTGATGTTCTTGTGGCTGCTTTGAGGCATAAGCAAATTATTTTCTAAATCTGAAGTCATTAGATCTGTTGAGAAGAAAATTTGACATTTACCAGATATTCTAAACTGTGTGTAATGATGTTATTTATTATGTTATACTCAAAATAATCCAAAAGTTTTTTTTAAGCTTTTGTTTGAAATGAAAATTTGATTTAATAAATGGATTTCTCTTACTTTGGCTATAAAATTTGATAAAAACTGTCAGATCTCTGATACTATTGTTTTCAAATTTTAATGCTGTGCTTATACTGTCCTATTATAAATATTAGTGCTTAGATAATTTTATCACACATTGTAGACCTGGTGCCTTGCTACATAAAACCATCTAAAAGATGGAAACATTATATTCCTTTTCTACATACATGTATGTATATTTACCATTAAAAATAAACAAATGTTAAATTAAAATGCTTCAATAAAATTTTAAGGACAACCCTGCCTTTTGTAGAAGAATCAGTTTTCCTGCTATACTTTGACAAGGTACTTACTTTAATGGACTGATCTTGACTAAGGTGATCATGGGACTCTGTTTTTATACGTTTAGCTGGAGGACCTTCATCGTTACTTGGATCTGAAAAAGTATAACATAGCAACATCATATACATTTTGTATTTGTTGAATATGGGGATAGTCTTTGCAACTAATGTAGAAGATGTAAATACTTCAATCTGTAGACTAACACACTAACACATCAAAACTGAGTTTATAGGTTTCATGATTAATCACAATTCCAGGCCTTACATGTAATCTGACAGTCAGGATATTGAATTTTCCTAAATATTTTTATGAAAGGCTGATTTCCCGTTTTGTCATGTTTGTAATTATAATCATAGAATGTTTTCATAAAGACTGAACTTTGTGTATACCTACCATTGATAATCAAACCAGAATCATCACTAAAACTCTGTGGAAGTACAGACAAGGTATTAATAGGAAGAGTTTGTACATTTAGCCCACTTTGATCAGAGTTCATGTCATCATCATTATTGGTATCCGACATCTTTGAGGTACAGCTGCCTCTAAAATAGTTACAATGTATATATGTCATTTATAAAATTAACATAAAATAATGAATATAATTCAAGCTCAAGAGAAATTAATTACCTTTCTACTTGAAATGTTAGTTCACCACCGACATGATTGACTGATATTTTTTAACCTAGCCTAAAATCTTCTCTCCCAAAATAAGAGAAGGGCAACTTTCAAAATAAATCTTTTATGTCTGATTTCTTTAATTATCAATAAAAAATTGATGTTTAACCAACTTGGTAAAAATTGAAAATTTCCGATGACGGAAGCGACTGAAAGTGAGTATCGTACACAACAGGGCGACTTGTTTTTCGCTTTTGGGGCTGAGGAAAGCAAAGTGCCGGTTGGGAAAGCGACTTCTTCGCCCAAGTCGCCTGGTACATTTAGAGTGAGCCCTGGGCAAGAGACATTTTCATTGATAAAAAGAAGAAATTGTTTTACTTTTTCTTGTTTTAACCAAAAAAACTATTCAATAGTGAGCATATACATATACCTTAGCAAAAGCCAAAAGGTACCTTTTAAAATACAATTGACCACCACAAACATGTCCGCAGTGTCTTTAACATGTTAATCTATTTTTTTTCAACTTCTGTTCATGATGCATGCGTCAGGCCTTTTTAGAGAATTTGCTCCTCCCAGTTGAAAGAATGGCCATGTTTGATAGTGATGCTCTGAGGTAATGGTAGCAGCAACACCTGCAGTGTATCCCAAACTGATTGACAAACAACATTTTAGAAAAAAAAGAATGTGTCCATACTACAGGAATGCCCCACTCACACTATTATTTTCTATGTTCAGTGGACTGTGAAATCTGGGTCAAAACTTTAAAGACAAAGGTCATATTATAAGGATCATGTGAACTAAGTTTCAAATGGATTTGACTTTCAACTTTACTAAAAACTACCTTGACAAAAAACTTTCACCTGAAGCGGGACAGACGGACAAAAACAAACGGAGACATAGACCAGAAAACATAATGCCCCTCTTCTAACAAACGTGGGCATAACAGGGGTGTGGAAATATTTGTTGTGAGCACTTGTCCCCAGGCAAGTGAAACCTAAAATTGTACTTGTCCGGAAAAAAATTTACTTGCCCTGATGATCCCAATAAATATTGAAGTATTTTTTGTTAACTAATATACGATTCTTACTTAGCACTGTCGTGCATCACAAACAAATGACATCTATTTGTTTATATATGTAAAAAATTAGGAAAGTGGGAAATGGGTTGACATCAATGGGACAGAAACCTAACAGCAAACCAACCAGTGAAATGACATGTAAAGGACAATTTTGCAGCAGTTTTTGAATAAAAATTGTAGCCAGTAGGTACATACTAAATTTGAGGACAGTGATTAAAGAAATGTAAACTAAATAATAGATAAACTATTGATTTTGTGGTGTTTCTCTCAACTGACGCACTTGTTATTGTCTTGATGGTCAATTAAAGCGTCCCTTTTATTTTCCACTTTGACAACAAATAATGTTGACCTTTCATCTATTAATAAGACTTCATCTATAAATAAGACAACAACTTTATTTATTTTCCGAATTTCCATAGATAGTCAGGGCCAATCTAATATCCACGATGTCTGAAATTCTCGCTCCCGTTTTTGTTAAATACTCTGTGTCCTCCATTTGCATTTAAGGTTTTCTACTCGACTCATGGCTCTTTTTGTCTTGCTTGCTCACCTTTTTATTAAGTATTTATCAATCTGAATCTCGATACAAAATTTAAAGAAATGACACTTCCGGTATTCCGGTAAATGATGGACAAAACCTAATCGACGATCCCGGGTCAATGGACAAAGCCAATGCAATGTTACGCGACTCGGGTTCGCATACTTATTTTTATTCATTTTGGTAATCGATCTATTTCCGGTATCATGTAATATTTATCGTTATGAACATTGATGTTTTTACTTGCTGAACATTGATGTCTTTTACATAAATTAAACATCTTTATACGTTTTGAAATTAATTTTATGTTTTTGTTGGATTTGAACTTTGTCTTGTATATTTTTTACTTGTCCACGGGCAACCAAGACAAAAATTATTACTTGTCCGGTTGTTCAAATGTACGAGTCGGGCGAGTCGGGCATAGCATTTCCACACCCCTGGGCATAAATATCATTTGGTCGGACAGAAATATTAAGATTTATCAAACATTTGTATGATTTAAAAATATTATAGAATAAGTCATATCCTAGTCTCATGGGTTTTCAAGCTATTAAGAATGCATTGTTCCATTGAAAAAGCATGCATACTACGGATTCATGTGATCTGATCATATTTCTTTTTCGGTCAGACAAATCCTAAACCATATATATACATGTCAGCCTGTGGCTGTGTTGTCTGTTGATGGTTTAGCATAGTCTGAGATTACTCCGACTGTCCAGTGACTGTTTTGCCAGACAAGCTGGGGCCATGGGACCACAGCCCCAGTTTGTCTGGCAAAACAGTCGTTGGACATCTCCACTACGGCACTAGGATTTATAGCAATGCATACATTTAACTTAACAATTTAACATGTACATTTTGTACTTTTTGCTTCTCAGGGCCTCTGTCAGATAATAGCCACTATCAATAAACTGATAATATTGCCATGGATTTGGTTGCTGCACCCACAGAACCACCCCTCCCCCCTAAATTTATTTGTTTGTTCTCAGTAATGTCTAATGAGAGTATTCAGAAACTATACTTCTCCCCCTCCCCAAACTTATTTTTTGTCCTCAGTATTCACTTCTTCGATTAAAATTCAGTTTTTCATCTTCATTCATGAACCCTAAAAATTATTTTTTTATTTCAATACATTGCAATTATTACAGGCAGATATACATTACTGTTCGCCCTACTTTCACTTTCGCCTTTGGACAGCTTGTTTCGGCTGCAAATTGAAATTGTGATGTTCAAGCGAAATGTCTGTATTTTCTCGAGGTCGTATACCTTGAAAGTATTTCCATGTCATACAGCGTCCCATCTTTTGGTTACTGTTTTGGTTCCGTAAAGTGAAAGTAGCCCTAACCCACGGGTTTGCTTATTTTGGCGCTTTTTCTCAAAAAATACCTTGAAATCCCGTCTGTATCTCGGGAAAACGGTAATGGCGTCCTCGACGGTATCTTGCGAGAGGAAGAATGCAGATAAGGCGCATGCGCAAACTTACAATTTGAAGATTCACCTGAGTTATTTGGTATAAAAAAACATTACGTTCAATATGATTAAGGTAAAGTTAATTTAATATGTGCAGAATTATGGATTTTTAAAATTCGTTAGATATCATTGATATCTACTTTTGAATTAGACACTTAAATATGCCCAAACTGACAATCATTGTTGTTTGTCCAAAAAGGGGGTGTGTCTGACAAATAGAACTTCCGGAAGACCAGACGATTTTTTCTTAGCAGGTGCCCGTGGTGCTTGATTGGTTAAGTGGATGCAACTTTGAAAAGACGATGTTATTTAACTGAGGCCTGGATGTTGTGCATACTATTGTAAATGAAAGCTATGACAAAATTCGAACTAATTCACATTCTGTTGTCAATCCTAATATGGTTAATTCATTTTGATTATCATTTTGTAAATGCATCGTCTGCATTTGAGCAGAATGTGGATTCCAAAAAAACTTTCATATATGGACCAGGGCTTGATAAAAAAATAACATTACCTGTTAGATATTTTTATATCCAACCAGTGGACATCAATAATCTGAAGTGAGTAATTTGTTCATTTCTAGTACAAATGTAGTAAGATCATTATTTTCTTCAATTAATATACTGTGAACATTTTTATTTATATCCACCCAGAATTTACAACTGCAGTCATTTTACAAGAATCATCCCCAAAGTTACATTATTTGACATCAATTTGAATTTGGAATCTTGAAACAAACTCAACAGCTCAAAGGCACTTTGTGTATGGACCCCTCCCCCTTTAATTATTTTGGCGAACTTTTTAATGCAATGATTTCTGTATGTTTCATTCCTAGTTTTATCAAAGACATATAAATTTAGTATACATGTCTCTGGTTTTATTCCTCTATTTAACAAATCTTGCTTATAATGTTATAAATACAAAAACACAAATACACTACTGTAAATTTAGAACTTATTGTGATGTTTTTATTATTGCGAATAATGTGACAGGGTTGTAATCGCAAGAATTTAAACTCGCATTTTGAAATTTTTTATATGAATTAAACAGGATTTTTCTCAATATCACAAACATTTTATTTTAAATCGCATTGTAGTCTAAAATGACAAAATCGCAATAATAAATGCACGCAATAATTTTTGAATTTACAGTATATTTTCAACTGTTTATATGTACATGTAGACAGTATAGTATTAAACAATGTTGTTTTCTTATATTATATGTCTCTAATTTATGTCTAATCTTACGTACTTGCATGTAATGTCATGAAAGCTCTTTATAGGGCCCTTTAATTGAAAATAAAATATTCTTATTCTTCTTATTGTACATGTTGTAGAGGATGGCAGATATACTACATGTATTAAACACTATACTATTACTTTCAGAAATTATGAGAAAAAATTGCCATTTATAGTTTCCCAACATGTATAGCCTGACTCTGAAAAATTGCTTTGAAATAAAAACTTGTGCTAATTAAAACAATTGTAAATATGTTCATCAAAATCATGGAAAGGGTTATTAATCTATTTGCTTCCACTATCATTGACTACCTAGAAGATAGAAGTTCAAAGTGAAATTTAATTATACAGAAGAGACTGGAATACTCACTCACCAATGCATCCCCAAAATGTTAAATGCATACCATTTAAGAAACAATACTATACTAAAGCATGTAAAAGATGATGAACAGCAAATGAAATTCGAGAAAAAAATTTAAAAAAATTTTAAACTAATTTGCCCACTGGGATGACTGAGGTAAAAATTTGTTGAAACAAGTTTGGACATAATTTAGTTTCAGTATGCTGTTGACAATAATCTAATTCAAATTCAAATTAAATATCTGCATTGGTTTGTTTTTATGTTTGGTCCTTGTGTGAGGTAATCAAGCATTACATTTTGAACATGATGTGTTTCACTGCAAACATTTGTTTACATGTTGATCAGATTGATACTGCTCTTTGTCATCAATTTTTTATTTTTTAATGGCTTGACAAAACTTCCACAAAGAACTATTTTATCTGTTTCTTTGTATGTCAATGTATAATGATACTACTATTGACACATGCACACAATCTACATGCTTCTATAAATGTTTGTTAATTGAAGATATTAATTCATAAAATGATAAGAAAAGACAAGAAATAAAGCATGAGTGAGTTATATAGTCATGATAGTAGCTTTAAGCAATATTGGTCATAAAAACAAGTTTTTTGATTTATAAATGACCATTAGATATTGATAATATCAAAGAGAATGACCTGTTAGGTGGCAAAAAATACTGTATTAGAAGTTTTATTTCTAGACTGTAAGAAAAATATTTTTAAATAAATGGTCTAAAATATTTGCAAATGATAGCATTACTGAATGAATTAACTGTTTACAGAACAAATTACAAAAAATAATTAAGTAAAATTGATTTAATTGTTTGTGAATTTCGTTGATTCAAAATTTTCTATTACCCACCAATGTAATTGCTTTAAATGTTTTTAAGCATTGAAGTCATCTGCAAAATACTTTTGAAATATATTATGAAGAAGTTATCTACAAGTACAAAACATTATTTGCAGTATGAATTTAACATCGTATATATAGTTTATAAAAAAGACATGAGGAGCAAAAAATAACTGAAATCATTAGGATTTCTGTGAATACCATACATACACATGTGTGAGGTCTAAGAGAAAAAGTGGTGCACTTTTGGGATTCACTACATTTTTTTTTAATTTTCCTTTGATTTAAAGCTGGACTTGTTACATTATTTATTGTCAATGGGTGTTCTTAAACATGTTAAAGTTGAGATTCCTTTCAAAATATCTAATCTGATTTTTGCTATTGAAATGCAAAAAGTTTAAATGGTTAATCTTCTTTATCCATTCCAAATAAGTTTAAATAATATAGAACATTACAAATGTATTGGTCATGAATTTACAATTGAAACTCAAAGAAAATCGTTTTAATATTTAAGTATAAAAGTATTTGCCAAAAACAAAGACAAGATACATGTTCATGATGTATGCAGAATGATTTTCGAATATTAGGTAAGACCAAAATAGTCAGAATTTCAAACAACTTGAAGTCCGTAATGTCATTCCAATTTTTAGTACAACAAGTTCAATTTAAAGCCCAGGAGTTAAGTATTACTTAGCAGGTCATTTAAAGGCAATATTAAACCATGATAACACGTTCCAATACTATCAATTTGCTAAGATACTTAAATCTTTCTATTATACCTAGCATGCCTAATATAAAATCTATGCTTTAATATTAGCTAGATAAGCTGAGGTATATAATGAGGCTTTATTGAATCCTGATCATTTGTCATTAGTTACGGATGCCGATTTCTAGACACACCCTTCATTCAATGGAACTTTAATAACCTTCACTCATCCCAAATGTAAACCTAAAATAATTCAGACACATCCTATCAACTTTGGATAAATATTTTGTAAAAAATGTGATGCATCATTCCTCTTATTGTATATTTATATATAATAGGTTTTCAGAAACACCCTGCTTTATTGAGGATTGATATAATAGTTCTGATCCTGTTCATTTGAATAATAACGGATGTCATCACAAATATCATCTATACTTCCTTTCTTCTATTTTCTTTTTTGTTGGTGAAAGATCATATGATATGTTATATTTTCATCTTTTATTTTGGAGTGTCATGATATGGAATTCTCTTTACAAGGCAAAAATTTAAATTGTTAAATGTTGCCTGCCTATCTGCCTAAAAATATAAAAAACCAGCCTTTCCAAAAAAATCGTTTAAATTTAATTTCAAAGATTTTACCCTTCTCATACATGTATGTTGTTATCCTGTCTTAAACCTGTAACTAATATTGTTTGCAAAAAATCAATTAAAAAAAATCCCCACCTACCCAACCCTACAAGGCATAGTTCCGCAACAACAAACAAGGAATACATGTATGTAAAGGGTGGCCTAATATGAGTTTATCACTAGAACAAATATTACAGAATTTGTTCCTCACTGAATAAAGGATATAGAATATTTGCTTTAACAGGAACAGATATTATGTCATTGTTTATAACAAAAATTTCAGGAGATTAATTTTTGATACTAAGGTGGAACAAATATTTGTTGACAAGAGAAGACTTCTTAAGTATGTTTTACTTGTGTATCATCTATTGAGTAAATAAAGTATATTTAAACTAATGTTCAGTATTATACAAGATATAGTTAGCCATTTAAGTATTACATGTAGTTATATTTAACAAACTTGTAGTAGTGGCAATTGGATGGCGAAAGTATAATCAATGTCTATTTACTGTCATTTCAAATTGATGTGACTTTTACATAGAAAGGTTGTATACATTATAGTACATGAATCTATTTGGCCTTTGATCAATAATTATAATTGGTTTACCATACCAAAACTAATATTGGATTTAAGTGAGGATCATATATTGTCCATGATTTAGCAATTCAAGAAAGCCTTTTCAATAACAGAGATTTACTATCTTGAGTCTATTTTTTCTTAAATACATTTCTTTTCTCAATAAAGTCTTACAATTAAGACATTTCTCTTTTGGTAAGAAAGAAGTCAACCATTTTAAATAACCCGAATTCACTGTTGTTTTTAGAGAGGAAAATTTCGAGGTTATGTCCTGATTTAGAAAGTCTGAATTAGTAAAAAAAAGTTCTCATTTACATTTTACAAAGTTCTATAAAACTAGATACATTTATATAATTATACAATTTTCAATTGAATTAGATCTGATGCAAATTGTCCAATTATAATAGGGTGGGTTTTTTTTCGTGGCAGTTAAACTGAGTGAGTTAAACCAGCATTTGATATGCAAGGTACATGTATAATTATTCAACTGAGCATTATATTCAAATCTTGCTTATTTTTCTCTGCCACAGTATTACAAGGTCCCTTGGAGACAAAGCATTTGATGTGACAGTAACTCAAGCCAATGGAAACCGTGCTCGTGTGTGGGTACAGTTACTGGATCCCCAGGATGGCAGCTACATTGTACGTTATAGGCTGTACGAGTCTTACTCCGATATCATCATTAATGTCCAGTACAAGGAACAAAATGTGGCCAAATCACCTTATAAACTCTCAGGTTTGTTATAACTTAGTAAATAATATATAAAATCTCTTATAAATATAACCAAAGAAAGTAAACAGTTTTGTGTAAAAGACCAACAAATTCTTAGTTTGCCTCAATTTATTTTTCAAATGTGTATAAAAGTTCCATCTTTCACACTTGTCAAACACTCATATAAAATCTTAAAATCTGGAATGAGGGACCATTTTGTTTATAAAGAGACTTGTATATTGCTATATGGAGGGAGGGATATGTGATCCTGTTCATTCACAGTGTTCACTTGAGATGCACTCGTTTGTGAAAGAGTATTAATTGTGGTTTTTTTTTATCACAATTGAAGATAAGAATCTCTATTTGATTCTTTGATTAGGTATTATATTGATATTAAAAGGAACGACCATTTACAATTTCTATTTATTTTTCAACTGAAGCATTGTATTAAAATCAATATTGGAGGTTTTGTGGCCATGTGGTCTCGGAAGTTCATTTTCAGCCTGAGAACACTGAGGTTGTAAGTTTTAATCCCAGTTGTGGCAAGGTGCATTCAACTTTGATCTTAATTGACTATGGTTAACATTTTTTTCCTGCTGAAGGTAGATGGAACAAATATACGTTGACAGTTCAATCCAGGTAATTCTGGTTCCTTCTTTGATAATAAGTGGCTGAATCATTCCAATATTGCTCATTGGTAAAAGCTTAGTTTAGGGATGTACCATAGCTGAAATGTAAACATATAAGTTCCTCCTGAGCAAATTTTATTGCTTTCAATATCTGAATTTTTATGCAGGACTGTTGATCAGATCAAAAGTCAAGATTGACCCCTGGCAAGAAAGTTTATAAACAGATAAAATGTTTTATAATGCGATATGAATATTGTATACAAAGATCAACAGCAGGACTTTAAATGTTTGTTCATGAATATTATAAGCAACCCCAATCTTTTTTTCCCCATGTTTATGTATATATCAATTTTATGTTAAAAATCTTTATAGTTTATAGCTGGCCTTTTTTGATAAATTTTTCAAATCATGATCACAGTACACTTTGCATGCTACATTAAACTTGTCACTGATCATCAAACATGTATTATTTAACAGTTGACCTGTTTCCATAACATTTTGTAATTTCCGTTTTAAAAAAACTATTGATATCAAGAAATAGAAATTTATTTGAATTTTAAATCTATTTGTTGATATCTGATAGTCATAGAAACAAATTTATTGTGTTATTTTATGAATAAAGTAACACCAATTATGTTAATTTATAATTCAAGGGATATAGCCATAGAAATATAAAGCAAATTCCACTTAAAATAATATATCATTTCAGTTTTCTTTTTCATTAACCATGCAATTTAGTTGTTTATTTAATTCTTTCAAAGATTGAAAATTGTTAATCTGATAAGCAACTCTTTTTTTTATTCAAAATTCATATTTTAAAAAATTGAGAAGTGCAAATGTATCCAAGTATACCATGTAAACAGCCGAAAGATGCATTTTTTTTCCAGGCAATAATAACTGAAGCAAAAATTAAGTAACTTCAATTGATTTTTATGTATAAAACAAATGTGTTATGCAACTATTTTAATATTTGTTTACATGCAATTTAACTTTAGGCAATTGCAGTATATCATTTCTGTTTTTCATTGAAAAACAAATGAGTGACGAATATAAACATATGGCCTTGTATCTGCAGGGCTTGACATTAAGATGAAAGTCTCTCCTTCATTGACCTATATCCATAAAACATATAAAACAAATACTACTTTATTTTTATTCAAAAGTGTTTTTTATAGTACATGTTGAATGCAAGTTAATGTTGGTCTTTTACTCACAATGGAAAGCTTGATTGGTTTAGTAGAGTATTTCACCAATGTCAAAAAATAACAATTGATCCGTCTCTTAACCAAAACAAATGAAAACTTAAAAATTATACTGATAATTTTAAAAATACCAATTTGTTTTCTTTTTTATTTTAACAGATTAAACTAAATACCAAATTAAATTAAAAAAATAATTGACTTTTCATTTCTAGGTATTGTATATCATGAGAAATGTAACTGTCCAGTCAATAGAATTGATAAGTGGTTTGAAGTGATGGGTTGTCCAGAAACCTACCATCAGATAGACGAGGACCTGTCCATATTTGACAATGTTGATTTAGAAAAGGTTGCAGCCGAAGCTGTATCTAGGTTCAGTAACAGGGGAATGCACAGTCTTAGTCACTACAGAATCATTAATAATAAGGTTTGTACAAAAATAACATGATGTGTATCATTCCCCTCCCCTTCCCCAAGGAGATATGCACTCATAGTCACTTCAAAACAATTAGTAATAAATTGGTCGGTGTCTCATATTTTCTACTCCCCTTTCATTAGACAATATAATTCATAGATATTTACACTTTTAGTCACTACAGTACAGAATGCAGTGGTACATCTCATCTTGCCCTTCCCTTCCACCTGGAAACTGTATTCAGGGAGATGCACTCTCTAAGTCATTACAGAATAATTAATAAAGTAATACCTTTCAGTTTCATCTCTCTTCATTATAACAGTGTTCAGGAGAATTTATAGTCTTAAACAATACAGAATAATGGATAAAAGTAAGAATACAAGGTTACTTGTCTAATGTATCCTTTCCTCCAACTTATCATAAATACATGGAAATTATTAAAAATCTTCAAATTTAAGAAAAAGATTGATTTATTGATTTTTGGTGTTTTAACGCCACTTGTAAGCACCGCATTTAGGCTATTTCTTGGCAGCCAGTTTTTATTGGTGGAGGAAGTCGGAGTGGCCTGAGAAAACCACTGACCTTCGCTAGGAAAACTGACAATCCTAGTCAATGAGGATTAAAGTTGAGTGCACCCGCACGAGCGGGGTTTAAACTCACAATCTCAGTGTTGACTGGCTAGTGATTACAGTAGTAACTTCTTAGACTACTCGGCCACCGAGGCCCCCTTAAGAAAAGAAAAAGCAACAGAGTCCTTGTCTGTCAATAAAAATATGGCAAATTTAGCATGATTTTAAAATGGAAAAAATCCATCTTCATTAAGAAAATTATATGCTATACAGCTGTATCAAGAAATTTTAATATTGAGAATAACTCTGTTGAACAAACAAACAAAAAAACATTTTTTAGTGGTATGCTACAAGTTTAGTCCAATAGCTCTAACATGTTAGAACAATGTTTTTATATTATCAATGAAGTGATTTCATTCCAACTATGTAGGATAGTCATACAATCTTAGAAACACATGCTGATACAGAAAGCCTAAAAGCAAACAAATTTTTCACTTTTCCTGTTTACTTACAAATGGTTTATCAGCCCATACATCATATACATCATTTTGTATATCTAGGCCCTGTAGATATGTTGTTTTCAGACCTTTTAATTGAGATACAGCATATGTGATTAAAAATGAAATTATTGTTTATATTATCTTTATTGCCTTTGAAGTACATATTTACTTATGTCCGGGTGAAATGATTATCATGTTTTGATAAATAATTCATGCAGTGGCGGATCCAGAGGGGGGGTTCCGGTGGTCCACACCCCCCCTTTATTTTGGCCGATCAATGCATTTGAATCGGGACATATGTTTGCACCCCCCCCCCCCTGCACCCCCCTTTGCCCTGGGCTAGCACCCCCCCTTTCGAAAATTCCTGCATCCGCCACTGATTCATGTGTATTTGGTATTTTGACATGTTTATGTATTATAAATTCTTCAATATTTCACTTATAAATAGAAATCATGTGCATATGAAAGAGGATATTTAGAAAATATAACTAATGTTTTTCTTCTCTTTTTTAATTATTACTGATATTAGATATGAGTTTTGACAACGTCATATTTTGTCATATTGAGATTTCATCATATACAATAAAAGTGAATTTTCTTAGGCTATGCATTAAAATAAGTCTCTGCAATCCTTCTATTTCTCAATTTCTTTAAATGACATCTCAATAATTATATTTCTTGACTGCCTTCAATACCGAATTGACCTATCTACTTTAACTCATTCAAAAAGCTATATGGTTATCATTTTACATCTCCCATTCCTCGAAAAGTTTTATATTTTGATTTGTTTGTGTAAAATATTGTTAATTTTGATATTTTAACGTTTAAAATCTTCTTTTGAACAGATATACAGAAAGACGTATGGAGAACATGTCGGATTCAAGATGTTTAGTGATTCTGTTTTATTATCCTTGACTCGTAAGGTAAGTTAATTTATTGTTGTCACCTTCCCTTGATTATAACCTAAGATTTTATACCCTTTCTACAATGGTAGGCGGCAGTATGATTTCCAGTTTGTGCTTCTGTCCACTTGTTGATTGGTCCATTCTTCTGTTCCACCAAAAATGTAAAGTTGGGGTTTAGGTGTCTATATAAAATGTCAAAACTTTTAATTTTATAAAAACTTCTATTTTAGTCAATAAAAGTGCAGGAACTATTTTATTTTATTTATATGTTTTGAGGTGTTAATTTATCTCTGACACTTGTTTTCCAATGTAATTGGAAAGACAAGATATGTTGTATTATTTCGTGACATGCAAGAATGATCAAAACAAAATAAATTAGGCTGCTGTAGCTGAAACGGAAACTCTTTCCTAACTGTGAGTTCTAACCAGTCCCTATCACCAATTCCATGAAAAGTCATTGCTAGATGTCAACCAAGCTGTGCCTAAAAAACTAACATAAGTGTGATGCCTCAACATACAAGAAATTCAAACAAATCAATTTATGTTTTAGGTTATGTTACCAGATGTTGAATTCTTTGTGAATCTAGGAGATTGGCCGTTAGAGAAGAAAGACGAGAAAGATAACCCACTGCCAATATTCTCATGGTGTGGGTCAGATCTCACCAGAGATATTGTTATGCCCACTTACGACATCACAGAGGCCACTATTGAAATGATGTCAAGGTAGGTTTAAATATAAAAAAGAAGATGTGTATGATTACAATGAGACAACTCTACACAAGAGACCAAATACAAAGAAATTAACAACTATAGGTCACTGTACAGCCTTCAACAATGAGAAAAGCCCATACCGCACAGTCAGCTATAAAAGGCCTTGAAATGAAAAATGTAAAACAATTCACATGAGGAAACTAACAGTCTAATATATGTACAGAAAATTAAAGAAAAACAAATATGTAACACATCAACAAGTCAAAAGTTTAACAACTATCCTCATTTATTGGGGAATATCCCCAATGAGATGTGTTGACTTGAATTTTGAAAATCTTTATCTTTTAAACTGCACACCTCAAACCAGGCATTCAAGTGGGTTAAAATTGTATTAAAGCACATATATACTCATTTGACTTCCAAAAAATACTGTTATAAATATTAATTCAAAATGTCTTAAATTTTGAAAAGGAAAATTGATATTTAGATGACAAGGAGTATTAAAGAACTTGTTTGCCTTTGAAGTGTATGCAGTCAAGGCCAGGTGTTCTAGGTGGGAAAAATACAATTTAATACCATTAAATAAGCATAACTTTATTGCAATTTATGTACCCTATAACTATTTTATATTTATACATAAGTTAAAAAAAACTTATGTATCATTCAATTACATATCAATATATATGGAATCTCTGCATTGGTATTGGCCTTTTAACAACATGATTTTACCATTTTTCTATTCTAAGGTACTATCTATTTTTTAAAGAATTTATTCAATACTTTTTCAGAAAATATATTAATTTGATAAATGCATATTTTTTCAATTTTCAGTTCAAGTTTAACATACAACAGCTGTGTAGAAAATCTTATAAAAATATGTGACATGTACATAGATTTTAATGATTTAAATGAGCAAACAATTTCTTGAATATCTTCAGATTTATTTCCTATTAAATGTTAAAGTGTAATTTAGAATAAATGTAATTTTAGCCACGTGTATTAATATCCCAGGGTTAGCTAGCTTGAGACGACCTCTCACTCATGCGCAGCCTCGCAGAGATAGTGACCACATGGCATTGTGATCAGCTTTCGTAAGCATGCAGCACATTTTTTCTTAAAGCTCCTAAATTATGGCTAGTACAAGAGAAAAAAGAGATAATGCTGGTGATAAACTCAAAGACATAATTGACAGTTTGAAGCCGAAAGCAACAAAACAAAAAGAAACACACGACAACAACGAAGATAGCGACAGTGAAAGTGATGGGGAATTTGCGGAGTCCTTTGAAAAGTTAACTGAGGATAATGACAATGAGGAAATTAATGCCTTAGAAAACGAACTTAAGCGTTTGAAAACCGAGAAAAGAAAAGTGGAGTTGAAACGGAAAATTGAGGAGGAAAAGGACAATCTTAAAAACCTTCAACTACTACCAACAGTTCAGCCGTCCGTTGCCGCGTTGGTTCAAAATTCAAAAGGTGAGCAAAATCATGAATTTTCTGACATTATTGCATGTAGCACAGAGAAATCAGGCAAAGCAATGCAGATTGTTGATTTTCTTTGGCCAGAGCCTATCCCTCAGTACCAAACCATAACACTTGCCGGGGATATGGAATTTCGGGTAGGCAAAAAGAAAACCTTAGACAAAATTTCTATCGAAGAGTGGGGTTACGCTAACATTAGAATTTTACAGGAAATGCTAAAAAGGAATACCGCGTTCAATGTAAATACATATCTTAACTATACAGCTGACATATTCCGTCTCGCCTCAAAATATGTTTGGTACTCTGTCCTGCTCTATGACAAAGAGTACAGAGACATGCAGGCGGAGGAAAAATTCACATGGGGGACGTATCGTCAGGATTTAAGAGATTTCCAACTTGTGTCCAAACGTGAAAATCCAACAACGAGAGCCATGAACGATGCCACAAAACCGCATGGAAAACAATCTGCTAATAACGATCGTCGGCGAGGCCCCTTTTTACCCGACGGGCGAGAAATCTGCAGGAACTTTAATAATAACTCTTGTTACCGCCAAGATTGTCGAATGATGCACAATTGTGCAATTTGTATGTCCAGCAGTCATTCTGCTATATCAGGTCACGGACACAGCAATCATTCTGATAAAGTCGCAAAAAACCCGTATGCGCCTCAGAACTAAGATTAACCCATGCAGCAAAAAACTTAAATTGTTTACGTTTTGAGGCGTGGAACCGATTGCTGCCTGCTTCTGCTGACGACAGGGATTTTATTTTAAACGGTGTTAAAGATGGTTTTAAGCTTAGTGTTGTTTATGGTCCGCATCTGCTTGTAGATAGAACAAATTACTCGTCCGCTTTCCGTTTTCATCGTGCTGTTGAAAAACAAATAAAACTAGAAATTGAACTTGGGAATTATGTAGTTACTAAAACTAAACCGATTATAATCAGCTCAATAGGTGCAATAGAAAAATCAAATGGCGATGTGCGTATCATTCATGATGCTAGCCTACCGACAGGCTTTTCTCTTAATTCATACACTACGGATACTAGTTGTTCTTACATGGATTTACGACATGCATTGAAGATAATTAAACGTAATGATTATCTCGGGAAAATAGATTTAAAGAGTGCTTATAGATCTGTAAAGTGTCATGATTCTGATTATCCTTTAACAGGCCTCCAGTGGACGTTTACTGGGGACGATTCTCCAACTTATATGTATGATGCTAAACTTCCGTTTGGTCACGCGAGAAGCCCTAAAATTTTTCAGCAATTAAGTGCTTCTGTCTGTGAAATCATGAAATGTACATATAATATTACTTGCATTGCGTATTTAGATGATTTTTTAGTGATTGAAGATACGTTTCATAAGTGTCAAACAGGAATTCGTTTTCTAATCGCTACTTTACGTAGATTAGGTTTCAACATCAGCTGGAATAAAATTGAGGGTCCGTCTCAAAGTTTAACATTTTTAGGGATTGTCATAAACACATGTTCTCTGTCTCTCGCTATGCCTGATAAGAAACGACTAGAATTCCATGATGTCATTTTATCTTTTCAAAACCGCAAACGAGCCAGTGTGAAACAACTACAATCTTTGTGTGGCAAACTAAATTGGGCTTGTCAAATGGTAAAGGGGGGTAGAACTTTTGTGCGGCGATTAATTGATAACCTATCAAATGTAAATACAACGAATAGGAATGCAAAAATACTTTTATCTACAGATTTCTTTTCTGATATTGCATGGTGGGTTAATTTTATGAATGTGTTCAATGGAACAGTAACTTTTTTAGATACTAAACCAGTTACTTGCTTGCAAACTGATGCTTGTTTACATGGTGGTGCTGGATATTATGAAGGTGATTTTTTTTTATGTGAATTGGGACACAGATTTACCGAATTTTAAGAACTATCACATAAATATTAAAGAGACTATGTCTATTGTGTTGTCCGCGATGAGATGGGGACATTTGTGGGCTAATAAACGTGTTGTCGTATCTACAGACAACATGACTACAAAATGCATCATTAACAAAGGTAGTTCTAGAAACAAAACTTTAATGACTCAGTTAAGAGAACTTTTCTGGTTGTCGGCTATACACAATTTCGACATCAGAGCAAAATTTATCAGTGGTCGTAACAATGTTATTGCTGACGCAGCGTCAAGACTTCATGAACCAGGACAATTATCTAGGCTTTATGATAAACTTGTGAGCCACTTATTTTATATACCGTTTACAACTATCGAGCTACTAAATCACATATCTTTTGACTTTTTTAATTCCAGATGGAGAAACCATGGAAACGCAAATGTTGGAGAACAGTGTGGTTCGCTTGAAAAGCAAGGGGTGGGCTAGTTCAACTTCAGGAACTTACCGTACCCATCTCAAGACTTATCTCGAATTCTGTGAAAACTATGACCTAAAACCAGTGCCATGCACAACCAAAACTGTAGAACTTTACATTGCGTTTCTTGTAGATGTGAAAAACTTTGCGTTTAGCTCGATACGATCGTATTTGAACATTATTTCTGTGCTGCATAAATCGCACGAAAAACCGGACCCGATTGCAAGCTGTTGGAACGTCAGGCATTTACTAACTGGTGTCAAACGGGAACTTGGTACCAGTCAAATTGTAAGGCACCTGTTACGCCAGAACTGTTGTTAAGATTTAAGTCAATTTTAAATCTTGAATGTCATAATAATATTGTTTTTTGGGCTGCTTGCCTTACAGGTTTTTATGGGTTTTTGCGACCAAACAATTTTTTAGTCAAAGGTCTTTTTGATCCAGAAATCAATTTGCGAAGGATAGATGTGCTGCCTTGTAGCTGGGGTATGCTTGTAACGCTCAAAGTAATTAAGACGCTGCAGTTTCGTTCTAAGCCTATTGAGGTAATTCTCCCCTTTTTACACGGTCACCAGCTTTGTCCGTATGCAGCCTTATCCCGCGTGCTTGCCTTACCTGGAGATCCCTTAGATCCGTTATTTAGGTTGTCTGACAAAAGTTGTTTGTCTTATACTGTTTTTCTCCAATGCCTTCGTTTTTTGTTGCAACACCTTGGCTGTAATCCTCAAAATTATGGGGGACACTCTTTTCGTAGGGGTGCTGCCACTTGGGCAGGACATGTAGGTCTTTCGGACAGTGACATTAAATTGCTAGGTTATTGGTCAAGTGATTGTTTTTTACGCTATATTGATTCTGATAGAGACCAGCGTCTCAAAGCCATGACGTCTTTCTGTTCTTTATTACCTTCTTTTTAACTACCCCCTTCTTGTTTGGGTTTGGGGTTATATTTTTTATTATGTCATATATCATGTACAAGGGGGGTGTTAGACTTGGGGTTACCAAGCTAATAAAATTGCCATTATATTATTTGTTGTTATCTTACACAGCCTTGTCTCACATCTGCTTGTCATTAACTAGTGAGGTAAAGTGTAATTTAGAATAAATGTAATTTTAGCCACGTGTATTAATATCCCAGGGTTAGCTAGCTTGAGACGACCTCTCACTCATGCGCAGCCTCGCAGAGATAGTGACCACATGGCATTGTGATCAGCTTTCGTAAGCATGCAGCACATTTTTTCTTAAGCCACTCCCACCCTCCCAGTAGCATTACTAAGGGTGTTATGGTATTTTGCTTTGTTACTTTTGAACATGTATGAATATTTTTTTTTTGTAATTGAGTATTTGTAATACTTATTGTTTTATTGTATGGGGTTATATTTTTTATTATGTCATATATCATGTACAAGGGGGGTGTTAGACTTGGGGTTACCAAGCTAATAAAATTGCCATTATATTATTTGTTGTTATCTTACACAGCCTTGTCTCACATCTGCTTGTCATTAACTAGTGAGGTAAAATGGATATCATATATTTCATGTCTCATTCAAATATTAATCAATAAGTACATTATATAATTTTTCAGTGTAATTTGAAATTGTAGAACTTTTTAAAAACTTATAAATTTGATAATTTGAAGAAAAAAAAATTTTAAATTTAAATTGATTGCACATTATTATGCTAATGTTAAAAGGTATAGATTTCATGTTTCATTCAAATTGTAATCAACAAGTACCTTATAAGTATTTAAATGTAATTGGTCTTGGTAGAACTTTATAAAAACTTATATATGGGGAAAAAGAAAAACAATTAAATTAAATTGATTGCACAGTAATTATATGCTACTGTTTAAGGGATATGATAAATTTCATGTTTTATTCAAAAAGTAATCAATGAGAACATAATATAATTTGTCATGTTAGAACTTCATGAAAACTTATATATGCCTGATGTTTGGCTATGCAACTGGCTGCAGCAAATTCTGACCAAGTTTAAGAGAATTTCATATCACTTTGATTTTCTTTTATATAAAAGGATGCAATATGTTAGAAACATTGACTTGGCATGTATTCATAAAACTTGTTAAGTCATATGGATGTTAAATACTTTAGTAGTTAAATCATTAAAGCTCAGGGGCGGATTTACAGGGTTTTTCAAGGGGCCCAGACCCCTTTTTGAGAAAAAAAATTTGGTTGATTATATAGGGAATCACTGAAGCATGACTGGAGCGGGCTCCCTCTTATGAAAATTTCTGGATCCGCCACTGATGCTACTTTATATTCTAGTTGTTTTTGTTTTTTTTAAAGTGAAGTAAACCTAAAATTAGCATTTGATTAAAAAAACTACTTTTATAACTTATTCTAATAAAGGGAGACTATCCAATTCAAAACCATAACACAAATTTTCAGGAAACCAAATATATATCCAAAAAGGTCTGAGATTAATTGTAAATATAAGAAAAATAGGAAAGAATAATAAGAAAAGATTAAATCATTGACATTGTTTAGTGTTATCTTCTTTTGCAGATTTGCTGTTTGTATGTAATCTTGTTTTTCTTATTTGTATTGGACAGTCCTCTGTATACTGATCTGTCTTACTGGATTGATATCTTCTCTTTGTTTACAATGACTTAAACTTATGGTAAATGTGTCTGATATGTAACATCCTAGCTAATACATTGTTTTAACTTGTAACTAAAGTTATTCATTTCACTATTTCAGAGTTTCTCTAGATGTTTTCTCGGTTCAAGGTAATACAGGACCACAGTGGGAGAACAAGACATCTAAGGCATTCTGGAGAGGTAGAGACAGTCGTCAAGAAAGACTTGACCTAGTTGAGTTGTCAAGGGAACGACCTGAACTCATTGATGCAGCATTAACACACATGTTTTTCTTCCCTAAAGATCCTGAAAAATATGGGGAACTTGTCAAAACTATTTCTTTCTTTGAATTTTTTAAGGTATGAGGTACCAGTTCTTAATGTTTATGGTAATAGTTTTTAATGAAAAAGTAAGGTACATGTTAATAAGTCAGCAACCTAAGGACACAACAAATCTACATGGAAAACAGTCTTCTATAGTCTAGAATATTTGCAATTACATTTAACTTTGCCCTGTCAAGTTTACTACTTGACATTTCTGTAAAAGTTTTTATTTTTTAAGGTAGGAACTTTGAAATTTGTCTTCTTCCTTAATAAATTTGTTTGGGTGCATCAAAAATTAAGAAAATAATTTTAAACTCATTTCTGTTGACACTGAAGAATTTTCATTGAATTAATTGTTTAAGCTAATAGGTAAAAAATACTGAATTCTCATTACTTACTAATTTTAGTTTTAAATGATTCTGATATCAAGGTTCTTTTTTTCAGTATAAATATCAAATTAATATGGATGGTACAGTGGCAGCTTACAGATTCCCGTATCTACTGGCTGGAGATGCTGTCGTCTTTAAACATGAATCAGAATACTACGAACATTTTTATCATGATCTTCAACCATATGTCCATTATATTCCATATAAAAAAGATCTAAGTGACTTAGTCAAACAGATAGAGTGGGCAAAGAGTCATGAAAGTGAGGTAAGATAATGAAATAAATTTTTGTGTATAATGATAATTTAGCTTACATTTGGGGTCTCGAAGAAAAAATTGCACTTCTTTAATTGTTCCTGTATGTCTGGCAGATAACCCCTTTGCTTCAATACTGCAATAATTTGAGAAACTTATAAAAGTATACATGTATATGACATAGAGATTTAGGTTGAAATAACTTTAGTAATCTTAGAGTAGTACTACTTAATTATATGAATAATATTAATTATTTGCCTACCCTGTAATAATTGAAGAACAGATTAAGTAGAAACTTTAAATTAACTTTATAATTTTACAGGTTTTAAAGATTGTCAGCAATGCAAGATCATTTGTGAGAGAAAACTTGTTACCAAAAGATATATATTGTTACCATGCAAAAGTTTTCAATGTAAGTTTACTATTGTCTATTAAGATAAAACCATGAAGATAGATGTAAATTTGCCTCCTTATCATCAGAGGCTATAAATTATCAATTTATATTATTGAAAAATTTGTAGTCTAAGTGGAGACAACTCTTTTTTTAAACTAGAGATTTAAACTTTATTTTCAGAAAGTAGGATGTACTTTTTATACCCCCGCTTTAAAAAAGGGGGTACACTGTTTTACCTCTGTCCGTCCGTCAGTCAGTCCGTCCCATGAAACTTTCGTCACTTTTTTCTCAGGAACTACACATCCACCCTTTCTGTAATTTGGTAACAACATTTATATATGTCAGCCATACCGTGTAATGCGTTTTCAGATTCATCACTTGACAACTTCCTGTTTACCGAACACTTGTCTGATTTTACACATGATAGCCAAGTTGAAAATTTTCGTCACATTTTTCTCAGGAACTACAATACAAGGATTTCTGAAATTTGGTTTCAGGATTTATATAAGTCAGCTATACTGTGTGATGCGTTTTCAGATTCATCACTCGATAACTTCCTGTTTACCGAACACTTGCATATTTTTACACTATTAATATTATCCACTTGCGGCGGGGGTATCATCAGTGAGCAGTAGCTCGCAGTTTCACTTGTTCTTTGTACAAAACTTTGAAGAAAATCTGCAATGTTTCCATTTAACCTTTTGACTCAAACTTTTATTTGGGAATTTAAAGAAAAAACTGATTTGTGGTTTTCTTTCTAACATATTTTTTGTTCTGGAATAACAAAATTATATCTATACATAAACTTGAGCTTAATGATATTTTGAGTGAATTCTATGTTCAATTTGACATTTTTGTAGAAGTTTTGCCTCTAAAATAGTTTAAAAAGGGGTCAGTTACTTTAACATTGGACACATTATTTCTGTCTATATAAGAAGTAAATTATGAATCTTATCAAGAATAAGAATAGTTTTCTCATTGAGTCTAAAGTGCATTGACAAGCTATCCTAAATCATTATTAACTGGATTTTTGTGACAAAAATGTTGGTTATTGATTTGGGGATGTACAGCGATTGGGCATGGGTGGGGGGCAACCAAATGTTGTCCCTGCATTTACTCATAAACCGTTCTACCAAAGCTTTAAAATTTTTAATCTGTTGTTACTGACAACAAAACGGAGGTCAAGTTCAATAATGATGATTTTGACTTATACTGTTCAGGAGTTATGGTTCTTTAAAGATTATAAAATGGTGTTTCCAGTCGTGTCCAAGCATTTACTCATGAACTGTTCAACCAAAGCTTTTCAAATTTAAATGTGTTGTTATTGAGGTCAGGTTCAATAATGGCGATTTAAACTTTTTCTGTTCAGGAGTTATAGTTCTTGAAAGATTGAAAAATGGTGTTTCCAGTCATGGTGTTGCATTTACTCATGAAGCATTCAACCAAGCTTTTCAAATTTTAATATGTTGTTATTGATGACAAAATGGAGGTCAAATTTGATATTGACTAATTTCACTTTCACTGTTCAGCAGTTATGGTTCTTGTGATATTGAAAAATGCTAGGACACAAATAATGTTAGTAAATCTGGTTTGCTGTCACTCTGACAGCCTCTTGTATAATGGTATAAACTGAGAATGTTTTTTGTTTGTAAAATGAAGAAGCTAAATGAACATTTATGTTAAGCAAAAAATAACATGACAAAAGAAATGTAAACTGTAAATATAGTTCTATGACAAAAACAAATCCCACCTCATATGAAGAATAATTAGTGAGATTAATTAACACTGCAATGTAAATCAAGTGGCTAGCTGATACACTTTTCAGAAAGCTATGCTAAAGGTTCATCTGGTTAAAGCCTATGAACTGATATTTATTTCCTTATTACCGGTATGTGTGTCTCATTGTCTTGGAAAAAGTGAATAATTTTATGAAATAAAACTTGTTGATTTTGGAATAGGATATCCATTTGTATGTTTCATTGTAAATACAGTTTTACTAAGATAGATAGAATGATATATTTTTTCTTCATATTTTAAACCTGATGTGGTTTTTTTACAGAAATTTTCAAAATTATTAAAATACAAACCCAAATTACCGGATTCTAGCTGGGAGTTAGTGGAACAGCCTACAGACAATGATGCAAAATGTGACTGTAAAAGGTCAACAAAGTCAAAGGTAACAAGTTAGGGTTAATATTGTCTGATCAAATAATGCTGATATTGTAACTTATAAGATGTTTATAAATGGAGTATAAATAAGAAGATATGGTATGAGTGCAAATCTTACAACTCTCCATCCAAGTCAAAATGATAAAAAGTTAACAATTGTAGGTTAAAGTATGGATTTCAATACTGTGCCTCTGCTCACACTAAACAGCAAGCTATAAAGGGTACCAAAATGACTAGTGTAAAACTGTTAAAAACAGGCAAACTTATGTTCTTATCTATATTAAAGACCAGAAACAACACCATTGTACCACACCAACATATGACAACTCTTTTACAATACCAAGACAACTATTTTAGTTGACAGTTTTTTTTGTTATTATCCTCATTGCATGTATACAATAAAACCAACTAAATGGCTTTATATTTGAATTTTGTTCTTTTAATTTTAGACAAAGGAGAAAAAAGATGAATTGTGACACCATTGTAAGTTTCTATGACTACATAGTGATCATCTGATGAGGGACCAATCATGATGAGAAGGAGGCTAATTTGCATGTTAGACAGATTGACCTAAATGTGCTGATGTCAATAAACGATTTAAAATGATGTGCAATATTGAAATATTCAGGAGCTATCTTATTGACTATACTATAGATTCATGACTGTAGATTCATGACTGTCTTATTCATAAGAGAATGATATTTAATTTTGATTTTGGCCCATCTCTCCATGACTTCATTATTGACAATTACTTTCATATATTGTACATTTGAAATAGGTATTATTGAAAAGGTTTTTTTTGTTACATTAACTTCATATTATGCTAATATAATTTTGTTGCAATACCGAACCATATTTAGTTGGGTTTTTTTTTCATAATTTTTTTTCTACTGAAATCTTTCCGTTTGTTGTTTGAAAAACATCAATAACCATAACAAACCACATTTTTAAAAGTTCAGTGCTTGGTGCTTTTATTGTGGTGGCATTAGTATAACTAGTGACCTTTATCAAGGGTGTAGTCTTTGATTTTGAAAAATTATATAAATTATATATTGTTATATGATTCTCTTTTTATCTAGTCACATCTATTTAGTGTAGTTTACCATAGACATATATATTATATATAACTCAATGTAGTGGTTCAAATTAGTGTGGTTTTGAAGTCCATGACCTATCTATTCTGGGAGAGGACTTTAATTTTTGAATTAATACAAATTTTTAAGGACTGGTTATTCTTTACACTGATGATTTATTCTGGTCTTTTTTTTTAAATTCAAATGGTCCTGGACCTTTTCACTCTGCAAATTTGAACCCCTGCTGTTGCACTGCAATATATTTTAATTTATATTGGTAATACTCAGCTCTTGTTTTTGTTGGGTATCTCATTTTGTTGTCTACAAAATTCAATATTAGTGATATTATATGTACATGTATTGGAAGATAGCTTTTATATGCTTCATTATACACATGGTATTTATAGCTTTTCTGTTCTTATTCACAGAGAAAAAATTTAAAAGGTGAAGAAGTTCAATCAAATCAACTATTTTGGTTGGTTAGCTATAGTTCAGCTTCTACTCTTCACATGGGACCAAAATTGTTACCTAGGGGTCCATTTGTTTAGAATGGAGTTTATATTTTCCCCTGCTTATACTGTACTCGTTACATATAAGTAGTGAAAAAAAAACTTTCATTAAGTTCCATCATAAAATCTTCTCATAAAGAACTTGCCAAAATTATAATGTTTACATTAATTTTCACAGGTGCTAGTAACATATGTATATAATCTAGTCAGTACATAAATGAATAGTCATATTATTTAAATAGTTTAGAAAATGTTATAGTGTTAATGTTGAGAAAAGAAAGGAAGTAGAAAGGAAATACACTGTATTGGCTATGCTTTTTACACAATTTAAATTACTTTAAATCAACCATTATAAGATAATCATATATTTCATCTTCTCTCATTTGACATTCATTCATATTATATTCTTACTGTAAATTCAGAAATGGTTGCAATGTTTTAATTCTTGCGAAAAATGTGACAGGGTTATCATCGCAGTAATTTAAACTTTTTTGATTTTTTTTTATATGAATTAAACAGGATTTTTCTCAATACCGCCAAAAATAAAAATGCATTTTATTCTAAAATGACAAAATCACAATAATAAATGCACACAATTATTTCTGAATTTACAGTACTTTATATGTTCTGTCAAAATGCAAACCTTCAATGTTTAAGCCTTACACTGGTATGTAACACATAGAGTCTGAAGATCAGACTTTAAAAAATGACCGTACAGTCATAGCCTTTGCTAATGTTTATAAACAAAATAAGAATTGATCTACAATTGGAACAAAACAAAAACCTTGTCAATGATGATAGACCATAATATTTTTTGAATGATAGGCTTGTATAAGCTGGAAATTTATTATTTTTATTGTACATGTATATGTACTCTACATGTTCAACAGTCTTGAACTATTTTAATACGTATTGCCAATGTATTATGATGTTGAGTCCAAAAAGGCGATACTTTATAATCCTCTATAATTTTAGATGACTTGTTATTTAGTTTAAATCTATCAATTTAAGTCATTATAAACTTATTTAAAACGCTTTTATTTAATTTAATTTTGTCAATTTCAGTCATTATAAATTGTCGAAAAATATGTTGTTTGTCAGAAAAGTATATTATTTATAGGATGTCTTCCATTATCTGCTACCGTTCTATTTTGATGTGTTTGCTTCCATATAAAATATCCGTCCTTTACTTATAATTATAGTCAGAAATCCATTCAGAGTAATGAGTTTCTGTCATTGTTTTTTTTTCGTCTTCCAAAATATTTGTATATGAAATTCAACACAGATGAGTATGTTTCAATTCTTTACTAGTCTTTTTGTTCTTACTTATTGCCATTGTATACCATGGTAATAGACAATTCAATTTATTGTTTTATTTTCCAAGATAATATATGTACTATATTTTGAATATAAAAAATAAAAACTTACATTGTGTTTCTATGTTATCACTTGACAGCATTATAATTTTTGCCCCACTGACCATAGTCAGGATTACCCTAAAGAAATCATGCGTGTGTCTATCATATTGGGTAAAAAACATGGCACTTGATTTGTATTATACAGGTTCCACATATACATATTTACTAAAAATGTCAATGTTATTCTATAAAATTGAGAATGGAAACTGGGAAATTGTGTCAAAGAGACACAAAACTGACTGAAGAGCAGAAAACTGCCCAAGGCCACAAATGGGTAATCAACACAACAAGAAAATCCCGCACCAGAAGGCAGGCTTCAAATGGCCTCTTAACAAAAATGTGTACTAGTACAGTAAAAAATGAAGGTCATAAAACAAAAACTACAAATTAACCAAAATTAAACAATCATTCTGACAGTATAGACCACTTTCAAGTTCATCCGTCACTGGAAAAAACTTGTCAATTATGCACTCCTTTATGACGTCATTTACCAGATAGAGGAGATCACCTGTATCCCTGCACTATTAAGGCTCATGAAGCGTCTTTAGTGATCATCATTGGGCAGGATAAACCAGAAATAAAGTTTGCTTTTGTAAGTACTTAATCACAATCCCCTAATGACAGCAGTGTTGATTGTCAATTATGAGAATTTAATTTGCCAGATAATTTGTGTAATATAGCATATTATAGTTTAAAAACCACAAGCTCAACATTGGAACAGGAGTGAGAATGCCCCTAAACGCACAAATGATGTTCACTAAAACCAGAGTTTTTGACGGAAATCTATCGAACTGGAAAGTTGTCTATTGCATGGTTATACATAGTCCCCTACTGATTAAAAATTCATGGTATTGGAACAAAATGCTTACTTGATCTGTAACTGCCATGGTGTAAACAATATATAACAAATACCAAATCAATAACTACAAGCATTACAAACTAGAGGCTCTCAAGAGCCTGTGTCGCTCACCTTGGTCTATGTGAATATTAAAGGAAGCAGATGGATTCATGACAAAATTGTGTTTTGGTGATGGTGATGTGTTTGTACATCTTACTTTACTGAACATTCTTGCTGCTTAAAATTATCTCTATCTATAATGAACTTGGCCCATTAGTTTCAGTGGAAAATGTTAGTAAAAATTTACAAATTTTATGAAAATTGTGAAAAATTTACTATAAAGAACAATAACTCCTAAGGGGGTCAATTGACCATTTCGGTCATGTTGACTTATTTGTAAATCTTACTTTGCTGAACATTATTGTTGTTTACAGTTTATCTCTATCAATAATAATATTCAAGATAATGACCAAAAACAGCAAAATTTCCTTAAAATTACTAATTCAGGGGCAGCAACCCAACAACGGGTTATCCGATTCATCTGAAAATTTCAGGGCAGATAGATCTTGAACTGATAAACAATTTTACCCATGTCAGATTTGCTCTAAATGCTTTGGCTTTTGAGTTCTAAGCCACAAACTGCATTTTACCCCCATGTTCTATTTTTAGCTATGGCGGCCATCTTGGTTGGATGGCCGGGTCACCGGACACATTTTTCAAACTACTAACCCAAAAGATGATTGTGGTCAAGTTTGGATGAATTTGGCCGAGTAGTTTCAGAGGAGAAGATTTTTGTAAAAGATTACTAAGATTTACGAAAAATAGGTTAAAAATTCACTATAAAGGTCAATAACTCCTAAAGGGTCAACTGACCATTTTGAGTCGTGTTGACTTATTTGTAAATCTTACTTTGCTGAACATTATTGCAGTTTATAGTTTATCTCTATCTATAATAATATTCAAGATAATAACCAAAAACAGCAAAATTTCCTTAAAATTACTAATTCAGGGGCAGCAACCCAACAACGGGTTATCCGATTCATCTGAAAATTTATGGGCAGATAGATCTTAAACTGATAAACAATTTTACTCATGTCAGATTTGCTCTAAATGCTTTGGCTTTTGAGTTCTAAGCCACAAACTGCATTTTACCCCCATGTTCTATTTTTAGCTATGGCGGCCATCTTGGTTGGATGGCCGGGTCACCGGACACATTTTTCAAACTACTAACCCAAAAGATGATTGTGGTCAAGTTTGGATTAATTTGGCCGAGTAGTTTCAGAGGAGAAGATTTTTGTAAAAGATTACTAAGATTTACGAAAATAGGTTAAAAATTGACTATAAAGGTCAATAACTCCTAAAGGGTCAACTGACCATTTCAGTCATGTTGCCTTATTTGTAAATCTTACTTTGCTGAACATTATTGCTGTTTATAGTTTATCTCTATCTATAATAATATTCAAGATAATGACCAAAAACAGCAAAATTTCCTTAAAATTACTAATTCAGGGGCAGCAACCCAACAACGGGTTATCCGATTCATCTGAAAATTTCAGGGCAGATAGATCTTGAACTGATAAACAATTTTACCCATGTCAGATTTGCTCTAAATGCTTTGGCTTTTGAGTTCTAAGCCACAAACTGCATTTTACCCCCATGTTCTATTTTTAGCTATGGCGGCCATCTTGGTTGGATGGCCGGGTCACTGGACACATTTTTCAAACTACTAACCCAAAAGATGATTGTGGTCAAGTTTGGATTAATTTGGCCGAGTAGTTTCAGAGGAGAAGATTTTTGTAAAAGATTACTAAGATTTACGAAAATAGGTTAAAAATTGACTATAAAGGTCAATAACTCCTAAAGGGGTCAACTGACCATTTCAGTCATGTTGACTTATTTGTAAATCTTACTTTGCTGAACATTATTGCTGTTTATAGTTTATCTCTATCTATAATAATATTCAAGATAATGACCAAAAACAGCAAAATTTCCTTAAAATTACTAATTCAGGGGCAGCAACCCAACAACGGGTTATCCGATTCATCTGAAAATTTCAGGGCAGATAGATCTTGAACTGATAAACAATTTTACCCATGTCAGATTTGCTCTAAATGCTTTGGCTTTTGAGTTCTAAGCCACAAACTGCATTTTACCCCCATGTTCTATTTTTAGCTATGGCGGCCATCTTGGTTGGATGGCCGGGTCACTGGACACATTTTTCAAACTACTAACCCAAAAGATGATTGTGGTCAAGTTTGGATTAATTTGGCCGAGTAGTTTCAGAGGAGAAGATTTTTGTAAAAGATTACTAAGATTTACGAAAATAGGTTAAAAATTGACTATAAAGGTCAATAACTCCTAAAGGGGTCAACTGACCATTTCAGTCATGTTGACTTATTTGTAAATCTTACTTTGCTGAACATTATTGCTGTTTATAATTTATCTCTATCTATAATAATATTCAAGATAATGACTAAAAACAGCAAAATTTCCTTAAAATTACTAATTCAGGGGCAGCAACCCAACAACGGGTTATCCGATTCATCTGAAAATTTCAGGGCAGATAGATCTTGAACTGATAAACAATTTTCCCATGTCAGATTTGCTCTAAATGTTTTCGCTTTTGAGTTCTAAGCCACAAACTGCATTTTACCCCCATGTTCTATTTTTAGCTATGGCGGCCATCTTGGTTGGATGGCCGGGTCACCGGACACATTTTTCAAACTACTAACCCAAAAGATGATTGTGGTCAAGTTTGGATTAATTTGGCCGAGTAGTTTCAGAGGAGAAGATTTTTGTAAAAGATTACTAAGATTTACGAAAATAGGTTAAAAATTGACTATAAAGGTCAATAACTCCTAAAGGGGTCAACTGACCATTTCAGTCATGTTGACTTATTTGTAAATCTTACTTTGCTGAACATTATTGCTGTTTATAGTTTATCTCTATCTATAATAATATTCAAGATAATGACCAAAAACAGCAAAATTTCCTTAAAATTACTAATTCAGGGGCAGCAACCCAACAACGGGTTATCCGATTCATCTGAAAATTTCAGGGCAGATAGATCTTCACCTTTTTAACATTTTTACCCCATGTCAGATTTGCTCTAAATGCTTTGGTTTTTGAGTTATAAGCCAAAAACTGCATTTTACCCCTATGTTCTATTTTTAGCGGCGGCCATCTTGGATGGTAAGCCGGGTCACCGGACACATTTTTCAAACTACTAACCCAAAAGATGATTGTAGCCAAGTTTGGATTAATTTGGCCCAGTAGTTTCAGAGGAGAAGATTTTTGTAAAAGTTAACGACGACGACGGACGACGCCGGACACCGGACGACGCCGGACGCCAAGTGATGAGAAAAGCTCACTTGGCTAAAAATAGTAGAGACCGACCGACCGACCGACCGACCGACCGACAGACCAGACAGACAGACAGACAGACAGACAGACAGACAGACAGGCAGACAGACAGACAGACGACATGGTCTACATGGTTTTTGTCACACCCATGAGTAATGTTAAGAAAGTGAGATACTCTGTTTAATGTTTAAGTTGTCTTTTTAAAAACTTTAACAGATACCAAAAACTTTGTCAATCTTTGTCTTCATGATCAAGATACAACATTTAAAGAAATAGCTGGAATTTTATCTTTTTATACATACCTTAATGATAAATTGACTTTTTTGAGGAACAGTCACTTTAAACTGTCAGGCAGCAGCAACCTCTGGTTTTCAACATAAATTTGTTTTACCTAAGGGAGCTACCATTTTATTTTAAGGAGGAGGGGCTAGGAGGGAGAAAAAAATTGTGCTGCATTTTTAATTTTTAGTCATAATCTATGTCTAGCCTTTTTATTTTTTCACTCTATTTGGTCGGAAATATTATACTAATAGTATAATGCTTTTGGTACTGTTCTGTTAAATTGTCCCTTTTAAAATTGTTATACGATGATGACTGATGTACCTGTTCCAGACCGTATGAGTATTTGGACCGTACGCGTACGGTCTGGACCGTATGCGTACTTTTTCAAAATACGTATACGGTCGGACCGTACGCGTACGGTCTGACTTATATTAAGAAGTTGGTCAAGTTTATTAGATACAAATGTATATAACAGATCAACATAACTTATATCTCAAACTAATATAAAAAGTTCAATAGTAATTGAAATAAAAACTTATACTTTAACTATTTAAAAAAAATCACGCTTATTAAAATCTGTTAATCTCCTGTATTTAGCATGTCAGTAATTCATTAATTGCAGCCCAGTATGCTCATTGAAATTGAAGTTATCGGAAGTAAACATAATGTGGGAGGACAATTGTTATAGAATATTTAGGAACTTTACAAAAAAATGCATATGCAAAGGAACATGCATGAACAAAACATGTTAATGTAAAAAAAATATATGACGTTCCTTGTGGTAGCAAGACTAGTGTCACCTTGGGCCAGAGTAACAAAATAGGATTCAGATATACAATTAAACAAATATTAAATGTCAATTGTTCGCTTATTTACTTCATCCATCTATTTGTAATAATAACAATTTGTATAGCTAAAAATAAAGATTTTGATTATGTTTGTTTAAAGATTAACCCATATGATCTCAAAACATGTCTGGTCAGCTGGGCCGTACGCGTATACTCATACGGTCCGACCGTACGCGTATGGTCGGACCGTACGAGTATACGCATACGGTCCGGACCGTACGCGTACGGTCCAAATACTCATATGGTCTGGAACATACCCATATTTTGACTATTTATTTATTGTGTCTGTTTAGTTAACGCATCAATGTAAATATAACGGAATTTGATAAGACTGTCATCAAAGTGAGAGAGTTAGCGCTATAAAACCTGGTTTAATCAACCTTTTTCTACATTTGAATCAAAATGCCTGTACCAAGTCAGGAATATGACAGTTCTTGTCCATTCGTTTTTGATGCGTTTTGTTATTTGAAATTGCCAACTTTCCAAATTGATTTTCCTCTAAGTTCAGTATTTTTGTGATTTTACTTTTTTCTATTTTTCTAAGTTTATCCAGACTTTTTTGACGGAAATTGTAATCCAGACTTTTTGGCCAAATAAGAATTCCTCATCCTTCCTTTTTTTTTACTCAAAACTCCTGTCCTGTCTTTTTTTTTAAATTTCATTCTGAATTCTGCATGTTGCAGCTAGGTGCTCTCGACTCCAATCTTAATTTGAATCAGGCCTGATTGTCAGTTTTCCTACTGAAGGTCGCTGGTTCTCTCAATCATTTGTCAGTTTTCCTACTGAAGGTCTCTGGTTTTCTCAAATCATTTGTCAGTTTGCCTACTGCAGGTCGCTGGTTCGCTCAATCATTACTGAAGGTCGCTGATTCTCTCAACCAATGGTAGAGAAAACCAGCGACCTTCAGTAGGAAAACTGACAGTCCAATCAACTGAACTGACCACCAAGAAATATCACAATAGTGCTGAAAGTAAGTTTTAACACCAATCAACCAACAATTACAAGTTTTATAAAACGAATCATCGGAAATAAAAGACAAAAGTCTTATTTTTTCTTCTTGTCGCTTCTTGTCCCTAAATTATTGGACACGGAAAAATCACAAAACTTTTCCGAGTCCATCGGGTTTTATATCTAAAGGGAGAGCACTCCTGATAAATAAAAAAAAATATAATGGCATGTGCAAAATGCAGCAAAACTTTATCTGGTATCTTTTTTAAGAGAATCTGTAAGTGTATATGTATTTAAAGGTTTAAATGGACACTCCATTTTTTTAGCCACTCTAGATCTTCAGCCGGTACTTTTTCAGACGTATAATTCACCATGATTACTCAGATTATTTATTACGCAAGAAAACCGGCATGATTTTTCAGTTCATATCAAAATACATTTTTAGTGTATAATTTTATCTTCATTCGAATTTGTTATTAGCTACTCATGGATAAAGTTTGTACATAAATTACATTTGAACTATTATGTGTATTGTAACGGAGGGGGTCGGTGACGACACCTCCCGGGACGTGTAGTGGCCAGTACTTTGTCCCTACTCGACCTTCGGGATACCTGATATCAGATTATGGCTGAACAACAGACAATGAATCAAATGAAACTATAATTTATTCATAAATGTACAGTAATTGCATGAATTTAAACAAAGTCGGATATAAACAGGAGTCAGAAAACTTTCTTAAATGGAGTTCAAAAATAAAGTAATTTCAAATGTAAAATGAAAAATAGAGTGTTCCCAGAGTTAGTCTTTTAAGTAAAATAAGGTAAATTTGCTTCGCGTTGTGTTTTAAAGTAGTAAAATTTCACCAAAAGGGGTGACTAACTCTGGCGAACTGCACCGAAGTGGTGGCTAACTCTAGACTCGATTAGTACTAATATTAGTTCCGGCGAGTTTTTGGAGGCCTGTGCAAGGCCGACTCCGACTGAATATCAAATGATATCCTAAACTTGTCATTAATCAGGAGAACTTTAACATAAAAGGTACTGAAGAAAAGTTAAATAAATGAATATTCTTAAAACATGATAAAAGCATCAAAAGTTAAACAATGAAACAGTTAAATAAATAATCCTTACTTTTATCTTACTATGTTTAAATCAAATTTAACTTAAAATAAACATTTAAATACTAAATAATTAATCTGTCCAAATTAAGGGGAATTAACCTAGGCACATCAAGGCACATCTATTACAATCCTCCCCCTTAGGACAAATATTAAAGAAATTAATATTTGGGAAAAGAACTATTAAAAATAGATGTGGTAAAAAAACAATAAAGAATATAAATCAATGCACATAAAATGTCAATACATGTCACAAAAATGTCAAATAATCACACGGTCCAACCATAGGAAAAGTTCCACACAGTATAAACGTCCAGGAATAGATGGTAAACACAAATTATAAAGTACGGTCCATAGAATATAAATGTAAACGGACACAGTTATACAGCAGTCAATAAAACACAGTTCTAGATTCAAACGGAAACGGAATGTTAATACGGATAATCTGCATGGTCCAAGTTGTACCAGGTATAGTCCACCAATTGTTGTTCTCACGAAAACACTTTAAACGTGTGTTTTCGGGTTCTAAAAAGTCCATCGTTGTTCCAGGTTTAGTCCACCATTGTAGATCTCACGGAATCACGTATAACATGTGATTCCGGGTTCAAGATGATCAAAGTTCAAACGTTGTACAAAAAGTAAGAAAGGTGCTCTTGATAACAAGAACTGCTTACTTTATCAGGTGGTTGTCTTCACACATAAACTTTCTGCCACTCAATAGATTTCTGCCATGACTTATAAAAGTCACAAAAGGAAAACCATAACCAAACTAAACAAATTTAAAACAATAAAACTTGTTCAGAAAGGTTAAAAATCCAAAAAAATGAGCAAACTCATAAATAAACCTATTCAAACAAGAAACTTAGCTACAAACTAAACAAACCAACATCTAAAGAAAAACACAATCAAATCAAACAACGTTTTGAGGGTGTTTTGATGGCAAAACCGGCTCATTAACGTGACCAAGAAAAACAACAAATCCAATGAAAACTTTGAAACCATACCTACTAAACAATAATATAAACTGACGAAATAAGTAAAATACTAAATATACAAATTAAAACTAATAAAACATACTATATGCAAACTTTAACTGGCTTATCCTTCAAACAAGAAAACTCATCCGTGCTAGAAATCAAATAATCAGATAAACAGCTTTGCAAATCAAATGAAAATAAACTTTGAACTTTGTTGACAACTTTGCATGATTTTTTTCACTTTCTTATGAACTGCAGTAGAAACTGGTTTTTCTGGTTCAACAACATGAACAGAATTGACACTTTTACAAACTTTATTGGGACAATTAGCTCTGATATGTCCAACTACCAAACAATTAAAACATTTTTTAACTTTAAACTTCTTATAAACCAGCTTTTTAAGAACTTTGACAATTTGATCAAAACCAGACTTCAAACAACTAAAATCACAGTTTTCTTCACTTTCCTTAATTTCACATTCAACAGGTTCAACTGTCAAATTAAAACATTCAAACTCTGTAGCCAAAAATATAGCATCATCAAAAGTTTCAGGATGCTTAAAATGGACAAACTTTCCCATTTCCTTCTCTAACTTTCCAATAAAAAGATCCATAAAATAAATTTGCATACTTTGAAAATTATCTGGATATGCACGATGACATAAAAGTTTGAATCTATGTCCAAAATCGAACACAGATTCATCTGACAAAATTAAACAACTATTCAGTTGAAATTTATAAAATGCTATCCTTTCCTTAGGATTAAAGCGTTGAAAAAGTAAACTTTTCAAAAAATCATAGCTTTGCAACTGAGTTGGAGTAAGAAGACGTAAAATAGTTCATGCTTCTTCTCTTAAGTTTATTACTAACTGAAGAGCCATTTCAGATAAATTCCAGTTATTCCAAAAACTAACTGCTTCAAATTGAATAAAATAATCTTGTACATCGGCACTAACACCGTCAAAAGTACAAGGTTTCTGATCAAACTTTATCATTTTGAAAATCAAAAATTTAAACAATATCAAAAATAGATGCAATAAAAATATTCATACCAAAACTGAGGGATCAGGTATCCTGGTCACGGCACCATTTGTAACAGAGGGGGTCGGTGACGACACCTCCCGGGACGTGTAGTGGCCAGTACTTTGTCCCTATTCGACCTTCGGGATACCTGATATCAGATTATGGCTGAACAACAGACAATGAATCAAATGAAACTATAATTTATTCATAAATGTACAGTAATTGCATGAATTTAAACAAAGTCGGATATAAACAGGAGTCAGAAACTTTCTTAAATGGAGTTCAAAAATAAAGTAATTTCAAATGTAAAATGAAAAATAGAGTGTTTCCAGAGTTAGTCTTTTAAGTAAAATAAGGTAAATTTGCTTCGCGTTGTGTTTTAAAGTAGTAAAATTGCACCAAAAGGGGTGACTAACTCTGGCGAACTGCACCGAAGTGGTGGCTAACTCTAGACTCGATTAGTACTAATATTAGTTCCGGCGAGTATTTGGAGGCCTGTGCAAGGCCGACTCCGACTGAATATCAAATGATATCCTAAACTTGTCATTAATCAGGAGAACTTTAACATAAAAGGTACTGAAGAAAAGTTAAATAAATGAATATTCTAAAAACATGATAAAAGCATCAAAAGTTAAACAATGAAACAGTTAAATAAATAATCCTTACTTTTATCTTACTATGTTTAAATCAAATTTAACTTAAAATAAACATTTAAATACTAAATAATTAATCTGTCCAAATTAAGGGGAATTAACCTAGGCACATCAAGGCACATCTATTACAGTATCAATAAGCATGTTAAGTGGTTATTTGAGAATTTGCTTTTTCCAAAGCCAATACACCTTAACCCTATTCCCAGCTGACCCTGCCGCTTAAACTTGACGTCATACAACAATCACTTTTCCATTGTGGCGTCAGATATTTTGTTTTATGATGTCAAAATTTTATGGGACCCTGTGTGATATCCAGTAATGGCGGACAAATAACGATAAAGTGTATGCAGTGTCTGACCAATTGCGGCGACAAATAGTTAAATTTGCCTTCATACTCATACGGTTACCAGCACCCAGATTTATTTTGAAATGTTATCACATCGGGAATGAAAATTAAAAAAATATAAACAGAAATTATTGACATGAATTTGCGGATATTGTGGATTCAGTGAAGACAGGAACATACATGTATGTTGACATAGTCCAAATAGTTATGCAAGGCTACAAAATGACAAAGCAGACATGTGTAGAAGACCTACTTTTTTCTTTATAATTTCTGATAATATACATCTTTATCATTAAAATGTCATTCAAACCAGAGACATATAATACAATTATATGTCTCTGTTCAAACTAAGTTATATAAGTGATTCCAGTGTATAGAACTCGTAATCTGTCATTTCAAATTTATCATAATTGCATTAATTTTATAAATCATGTAAGGTTACAGAATGCTAACAGAGTAATAAAAAAAAAAATGGTTCCAATAGCATGATGACATTTCCAATTTCACAACCATTATAAAACACTTCACATAAAAAATCACACAAAAAATCACACTTGTATTGGTCATTTTACGGTACCATGATTTCTGGAGGATTTAACGAAAAAACTAATATCCCAAGGACAAATTCATTTGTCCCAAAAACATGGTGTGATATTACTTAAAAAATATTAAAGTTTATAATTTTAAGATATTAAATGTGCACATGAAAACAATATGGTGGACGTAATTATTCTTGCAGTACTTTAAAAATTAAAAGAATTAAAAGTACTGCAAGAATAAATTCTTTAAAACATAAACATACAGTTATAATCACTTTACAGTCGAATGATATTCCTTTAATATGAGTAATTATGTCCGCCATATTGTTTTCAACCAGGAATTTGCATACAAGACATACATGTACCAATCAATTCTTGAAGATAACTTGTACTTTTGTTGAGTATTTACAACTAAAACATCTTAAACCTTATAATTATACAAGTTTAAGCAGTAGAACACCATGTCAAATATTTTTCGGGACAAATCAATTTGTCCTTGGGATATTGATTTGTTCTTGTAATCTTCAGGAAATCATGGTACCTTTCATTTTATATTACATAATATATCTACTTAGGATTAAACTTGTATTTAATGTATTTGTTAAATGTTTGGAACTATGTGGCTAATTTATTGAGAAGTTTGATAGTTTTTTTTCGATCAGGTGCTACAATAACTTTGGATTCATCTTTTACTTTTTCTACTGTCACATGATTGTTGCACCTGAAATATCATAAAATATTTCCGTTGTCCATATATTATAAATTAAAATGATCAATGCTATGTATGATGATTAGATTAATTTGAAGTAAGTATGTGTTTAATATATGCATGATATGTCATGTATGTATAAATAATACTTTTAGGCCAAATGAAAATATATATGTGGTTCCAGTTACCCTATCTATCCTAATTTTTAGTCTTAGCAATAGTCTACCATAAAGATTTTTTTGTCATTTTTGATTTAGCACTGTTAAAGTCAGATTGTTGCTTCTATAGTATGTATATAGACACATTGTTTAAAAAAAGCATAAAATTAAAATAAAAATCCCTACCAACTTTTCTTTAGATGTAACTGGAACCACACATACATGTACTATTTTATTTGGCCTTAAACAAAATTGCCAATGTTCATATTTTTCAAGGCCACATTTGCCTATTGTACATGTTATATACATGATCTAAAATGTATAACAAAAAGAGAATGTTATGCTGGTGTCAGTGTATATTAATTAAACATTGATTGGTTAGTTAAAGATGTGGGATCGGATAACATTTAATTTACATTTAATTTAAAGCCGTGTGATGAAATGAATTGATTGTATACATGTACATAAAAGCTAGTTTTCAAAAGTTAATATTTCTTTATCATGTTTACATGAATTCGTACATAGTTTTGTTTTGTGAAAGAAATTATTATTTATAATATCTGTTCAAAAAGTAAATTATAAATTTAAAGAATACCAGCAAAACTTCTCTTTTTGTTTTTCAGGAATTTGTGTAACAAATTGTAACCATGGCTACAACAGATTTTGACATGTATGGTGAAGATTTAGAGGCAGGGTCAGTTCTAGAGAACATCAAGGACAGTCTCAAATACAAGGATGCCAAAAGCTTGAAGATGTTTATTTTGGAGAGAAAACTTTCTGATGATTCAATATTTTATGAATTAGCTGGAGAATTGGCCAAAAGTCTCACAGAAGAGAATTCTAAAAATGTGCCCATATTTTTTGAGGCATGTGAGAGATGCATGAATTACATTGTAAAACGTGGAAACCCAAAAGAGCTTATCATTGCACTTCTAGAACAAATGGATACGTTTAAAGATGATGAGAAGTTTAAGGCTTTGTTAGGGTATATACAGCAGACTTTAGTTAAGTTGCCTTCAAAGAGAACAGAATCTTTGGAGATTACCCTTGAAACTGTCCATGCTCATGTTATAGAATTGCCTACCCCTGCAGACCATCAACTTGAGAAAGATGAGAGAAAGTTGTTAGAACTGGATAGAGATGTAAGGCGAATTACAGATGTTATTTTAGCATATTTAGAATTCCTTCAACCTTTTGTTAAGGAAGTATCTTTGAAGAATCCAGATGCTGATCGAGAGAAAGGTAAAAAACAGATCGGGATGCTGATGGAACGTCTGCTTGCTATGCTTGATCATCCTCTCATGTTCCTCGATCTTGTCTTTCATCACAAACAAATGGAAGATCAGGAAAAAACATATGGGAGAGTCTGTGCAGAACAGTTAGTTGAACTCATTACAGAACTCTGTCCAGATTTATTTGAAATGTTGCAAAATCGGCAGCTCCAAAGAAAAAGAAGTCCGCCAAAAAATTGAAAAAACCTTGTAAAGCAGACCATGGTGACTCTTCAGATGAAGATACTGGGCCTTTTGAGAATGTAGTTGAAGGAGAGTTAGTTTCAGAATATAGCTACGCATGTTTATCTTATCTTATTTTTAGAGAAGAATTGGCAGTGGATAGCATTCCATTCATTTACAGACATCCTCATATTCTACAGTCAAGTTTATATTACATTCTGTTATTGTTAAAAGCTGATCATTCATTGGTCAAATTCAAAGGAATTTATCTGCTACAAAGCCTCATGGGAAAAATACCAGTCACTACTCTGTCATTGAATGACCTTGACAATGATAAATATAAACAAGTTGTCAATGCTTTGATAGATATCATGATACAGAATCCCGTGAAAGAATTACGCCAGGAATGTGTTCAGTTATATAAAACATTTATTAGCATGTTTTGCCTGCCTGCTCGATATAAGATTTATGAAATGGTACTTAACACTTGCCCACATGCTGGTATGATTGGCTACACCATTCAGTTATTGAAAGATCAAATTGATTCTGTATTGAAGAATGAATTAGATGACCATACATTTTTTGGTTCAAATTTGTATAAATTATTGAAAATTGTTGCCGTTGTTGAAGAAGGTGCTACACAAGATATACTACAAATTTCAGACAGGGTTATTGCTTTGTTGAATTTTCTTCGTTATTTGTTATTACGAGATCCTCCAGCTGAAAATGTCACAAAAATATGGGATTTTATGGGTCAAATTGAAAAACACTTCTTTGAACCTCTACGACTTGCCCTTGATTTATCTAAAGGTCATTATCAATTAGATTTACAAGACCTAAAAGACGGACAGAAGAAGGCCAAGGGAGGTAATGTAGATTTAGGTTTGACAGTAGGTGGAGTTGCAATGCCTCGTGTTCCAGTCGGTCAGCAAGTACAAATCGTTGAGTCTGCTTTGAATACATTTGATGTTATAGACAGCATATTATGTAGAATAACTGAGATTACAGAAATGCAGAGGAAAACTACAAAATAGGTCGATCAATAGATTGAATTGTGACTTTTGCGATTGAAGAAGAAAATATCAAGCTTATTTTGACTCTGTCATAAACTGCCTTTAAATGAATATTAAATTAATATACTGCTAAAATTGCATTCGACTGTATTTTCCAAAAGAAGTTACAATATACACACAAATATACAGATGCATCACCCTGAAAAAAAAACCACTTTTAAAGACTTTAAAATCAAGATTCAGATTGAAGTTGTTGACTATTGAAGTTTTGCGCATGTATCATACACTTCTCGATCACATACTGCTATTCATGCACCTTGTTGGTTTCATTGTTACATGCAGTTCTTACCAATGGAAATTTAAGCAAACAGCAATCAAATAATTTATTCCAGTAATTCAAATCAGACAAAATATTGTTTTTTACCAAATCTAATACTGAAAAAAAAACACCACTTCAATAACAAATTGTGCTTTTTATTTTATCAATTTTCTAATGCTTCAATTATGACAACACAATAATAAATTGTATTTCAATAATGGAAACCACATGATCATGATGATTTCCTGATAAAAACTGTAGCAATATCTGAAGAAGAGAAAAAATCTTTCTAAAAATGGGAGACAACTCTGGACATTTTAGTTGACACTTGTAGAAAGAGGAAACACAGCTTTAATTTTTTTCCAACTTTAATACTTATATACAATATTTCTGTTCATGAAACATGTAGGTAATTGTTACATATAACTGTACTTCCTTCAACAGTGAGCAAAACCTATACCGTGTAGTAAGCTAGAAAAGGCTCCAATCAATTCAGTAAAATAGAAAACAGCACAACAAAAGAGCAAACTAAAATTCAGTCGGAAAAGGTCTGACTCACCACACTAGAACAAATCACAGACAAAACTAACAAAAAGACTGAAAACACAAGGGACTGAACTAAGAGTACTTACTGAAATTATCATCATTTAGTACACATCCAATTGATTTAGTAAAAAAAAAATTATAAACAGTCCAAGAACAATTAAAGCATGACCTTACATGTATGCAATGTCAAAATATAATTATCGACATGATACACAAATAGGACCAACATTGTTCATGATTGTGTAACCATGCATGTTTGGTTATGTTTTAATTTATCAAAACAAATTCGATGTTAGTAGTACTGATGAAGAAATCATTCAAAGATCATACTGCAGTGTGAAATGTATTAATTTTTTAATAAGTTAAGTCAATGGATAAATATATTTACATGGACACTATCAAAATTAATGGGGCACTATAAACAATATCACAGTAAAAATAAGGAAGTAATATTCCTTTGTACTGAGGTTTCTACACTACAGATACAACCAAACTTCCAAACCAAACTTTGTAACCGAAAGAATTTGGTAAAAGTTTAAGGTTATTTGTGGTAATTTAGTAAACAGGTCCTTCCCAAATCTTACGAGAGTTTCTGAAATCTAATGGAAAAGGTTTTAGGGGCCAGTTGAAGGACGCCTCCGGGTGCGGGAATTTCTCGCTACATTGAAGACCTGTTGGTGACCTTCTGCTGTTGTTTTTTTCTATGGTCGGGTTGTTGTCTCTTTGGCACATTCCCCATTTCCATTCTCAATTTTATTCTAGACTTATCTTTACTGCGATACATCCCCTGTCATTTGTTTGTATAGGTTTCAGACATTATTTTCACCATATTATGTGTCTGTACCAAGAAAGGCTATATACTCCATTTGTTATTAATCATTATATAAATGAGGAGATGTGGTATGATTGCCATTGAAGCAACTATCCACCACAGTCCAAATGACGAGAACTACTAGGGTTTTGTTTGTCAATTTTTCCAAAGGCATGAGATGTTTAATGGTGGTTCATGGTTTATGATGTCTGTTGTACTTTAGTATTTTTTGGTGATTCCTGTTTTCCCTCTCTGTACTATCTATATGTATATAAAGGAATGGTATATAAGTAAGAGAAACGAGTTTTGGAAATAGATACTTTTGTAAATAAGTTGTTTGAATACTGTGACTACTGATAAACTTTGTGTGCCATCAGAATAGCAACATGTAAGATTGCATTTGAAATTTAAAATTATAGCTAGAATTTTACAAATACTGTTGATTCATTAATTTACATGGTATCAACCTTTGTGGTTTGAAGAAAACTTGCATTTTAATGGATAATTTCATTTCATTGATCTATCAAGTATGCATACATTCGAATAGATTTTTTTTTTATATTAATGAACATGATGAACCTTTTAATTTGTTGTTACACAAAATCCATGATTATTGGTATATAGATAATAATAATGAAACCACATAACATTGCAAATATCAAATATATGTAGAAGATAACTGTATTGTATTTAAGCTCTGACAGCATCAATTGGTGATTTGTCATCATGGTTGCAAATTAAGTTTACTGGAGCTTAAATACAGTATTGTTATCTCCATTCTAATGAAGTTTGATAGAAAACAATGTTAATCTTAAAACATACATATAAAATTGAATTAATAAAATTTAGAATGGAAATGGTGAATATGTTAAAGAGACAATAACTTGACCAAAAAGTAAATAACAGCCGAGGGCTACCAATGGGTCTTCAACGCAGCAAGAAAATCCTGCAACCGAAGATTAAACATACATCTAAAATCTGTCTACGTCAGGTGCACTTGTCCATACATATTTGGGGCATCAAATGTGATTTGATGACATGAAAGTTAGTGACGTTATCCAATCAAAATGAAAGTAACAAACAATGTTGCATTATATTTAATAATTGTATTTTGATATACAAATGTACTGTAGATTCATTTATTTTCATGGGCACTAATTTTCGTGGATGAATGAAAATTTGCATGTTTTTGACATTTAATTTTGTGGTTTTGCCAAAGTCTTGATACAAGCTTTTAGAAAATTTGGCATTCGTTGAACATTTAATTTTGGGGTTCACAGTATACTCATGAAATCCACGAAAATTGGTATCCAACGAATTATAATGAATCCACGGTATAAGTTGCAGGAGATGTATTTTGAATATAACCATACCATTACAAAGAATAAAGTTAAGGATACTGAATTTTTGATTAAAGTATGGAAATGTTGTCAAGAATGGCAAGGCTGAAAATATAGGCATTACATAGTCTTGAAGACTGTTTTTTGTTAAAGTTTGACCTACAATGGTTTACTTTTAACAAATTGTGATTTGGATGAAGAGTTGTCTCATTGGTACTCATACCACATCATCTTATTGTCGAGCCTGCAACTTTTGTTGCAGAAAGCTCGACATAGGGATAGTGATCCGGCGGCGGCGGCGGCTACGGCGGCGGCGTTAGCTAACTTCTTAAAAGGTTTATATTTAAGAAGGTGAAAGACCTGGATGCTTCATACTTTGTATATAGATGCCTCATGTTACGAAGTTTCCGTCAGTCACATGTCCAATGTCCTTGACCTCATTTTCATGGTTCAGTGACCACTTGAAAAAAAAGTTCAGAATTTTTGTAATGTTGAATTCTCTCTTATTATAAGTAATAGGATAAATATATTTGGTATGTGCGTACCTTGCAAGGTCCTCATGCCCGTCAGACAGTTTTCACTTGACCTCGACCTCATTTCATGGATCAGTGAACAAGGTTAAGTTTTGGTGGTCAAGTCCATATCTCAGATACTATAAGCAATAGGGCTAGTATATTTGGTGTATGGAAGGACTGGAAGGTGTACATGTCCAACTGGCAGGTGTCATCTGACCTTGACCTCATTTTCATGGTTCAGTGGTTATAGTTAAGTTTTTGTGTTTTGGTCTGTTTTTCTCATACTTTATGCAATAGGTTTACTATATTTGTTGTATGGAATGATTGTAAGGTGTACATGTCTAGCGGGCAGATGTCATCTGACCTTGACCTCATTTTCATGGTTCAGTGATGAAAGTTAAGTTTTTAAGTTTTGGTCTTTTTATCTAATATTATATGCCAAAGGTCAACTATATTTGGTGTATGGGAATATATTATGATTTATATGTCAGTCCCGCAGGTTTTATTTGACCATGACCTCAATTGCACGGTTCATTGCACAGTGTTAAGTTTTTGTGTTTTGGTCTATTTTTCTTAAACTATAAGTAGTAGGTCAACTATATTTGTTGTATGTTAGCTTTGTTAGCTGTACATGTCTGCCTGGCATGGTTCATCTGACCTTGACCTCATTTTCATGGTTCATTGGTCTTTGTTAGCTAACTTCTTAAAAGGTTTATATTTAAGAAGGTGAAAGACCTGGATGCTTCATACTTTGTATATAGATGCCTCATGTTACGAAGTTTCCGTCAGTCACATGTCCAATGTCCTTGACCTCATTTTCATGGTTCAGTGACCACTTGAAAAAAAAGTTCAGAATTTTTGTAATGTTGAATTCTCTCTTATTATAAGTAATAGGATAAATATATTTGGTATGTGCGTACCTTGCAAGGTCCTCATGCCCGTCAGACAGTTTTCACTTGACCTCGACCTCATTTCATGGATCAGTGAACAAGGTTAAGTTTTGGTGGTCAAGTCCATATCTCAGATACTATAAGCAATAGGGCTAGTATATTTGGTGTATGGAAGGACTGGAAGGTGTACATGTCCAACTGGCAGGTGTCATCTGACCTTGACCTCATTTTCATGGTTCAGTGGTTATAGTTAAGTTTTTGTGTTTTGGTCTGTTTTTCTCATACTTTATGCAATAGGTTTACTATATTTGTTGTATGGAATGATTGTAAGGTGTACATGTCTAGCGGGCAGATGTCATCTGACCTTGACCTCATTTTCATGGTTCAGTGATGAAAGTTAAGTTTTTAAGTTTTGGTCTTTTTATCTAATATTATATGCCAAAGGTCAACTATATTTGGTGTATGGGAATATATTATGATTTATATGTCAGTCCCGCAGGTTTTATTTGACCATGACCTCAATTGCACGGTTCATTGCACAGTGTTAAGTTTTTGTGTTTTGGTCTATTTTTCTTAAACTATAAGTAGTAGGTCAACTATATTTGTTGTATGGAAGCTTTGTTAGCTGTACATGTCTGCCTGGCATGGTTCATCTGACCTTGACCTCATTTTCATGGTTCATTGGTCTTTGTTAAGCTATCTTTGTTAATGTTAAGTTTATGTGACAGTTGTAATAAAGCTTTATACTTAGGACTATCAACATAATATCAATGATTAGTAAAGAAGGCGAGACATTTCAGTGTGTGCACTCTTGTATCTCTATAGGTGACATATGTTATGAAAGTTTTCATGAAAATATCATTATAAAAAAGAAGATATCTGGTACAATTCCTAAGGAGAGAACTATCCACTAGAGTTAAAATAAAGAAGATATAAGCAATTTTAGTTCACTGCCATTGCCAACTTAAGATAGAAGTCAAAATTGAGGGTATCCTGCCTTCACATACCCTGCTAAGTATTCTTTTGAAATACAATGTTTCCATTTAAATAATAACCGTTTTAATGCAGTGTTTTTGTAACAATGTACTTTTAGTTATATGTTATCCATTACCTTGTGGGTGACTCGGTTGTCAGTGGTCTAACTATGGCACACATGGCAGGTGCTCTTGAGAGATTGTCAGTTTCCTCTACCCAATAAAAAATTACCACCACTAAAAAGTCTTATTTGTGCATTTTTCTATGTAAAGAATTGAAAAGATTCTGTGAATTATTAAAACAAAATTTCAATTTATGTAAATTTTACCCTTTGATCACTGCTCTTCAACATTTTCAATCAAGAAGTATTTTTATTATTTTTAAGATACGGTAAGTTCCTGTAATAAATTTTGCAAATAGATGTTTTCTGAAAATTTAATGCATATGATCAATTTTGGTAACAAATATATATTAGTAATTTGAATATTATTTTATTTGTTTTTAGTAAATGGACAAAATATTCGACTAACCCAGATTGTTTCTAGAAATTGTTCAACATCAGATCAATCTAACTCAGAAACTTCTACAGAGGATACAGAATATGAAACAAAAGAGCGAATATTGAGGGCATCATTACCATTTGTATATCAGCATGGATGGACTAACAAAGCAATTACGTCAGGTAAATTTGTGTTACTAATATAAAAATAGAGAGATGTGGTATAATTGCCAATCTAACAAATATACTACAGAGACCAAATGACAAGAATTTAAAAAACTATAGGGGACTGTACAGCCTTTAATAATGAGCAAAACCCATACCTTAAAGTAAGCTATAAAAGGCCCTGACATGACAAAATATGAAATATTCAAAAGAGAAAACCAATGGTCTGATTAAGGCTAAATAAAACGAATACAATCTTACAAGCTAAACATTTCTTTACTTTATTCAATCTGTTTAAAGCATATATAAATATCAAATGACACGAAAAGCAGTAAAAAGGGTGTTGTAGACTAAGACTGTCATATTCTTCATGATAAACTTTTGAATCCACAAAGCTCAATGTATAAATTTTTGATTTTGGATTCTATTGCCATGTTGTTAAACATGAAGTCTGTTTACATGGTGATAAGCTACAATTTTCAAACTTTAACCTCCCCCCAAAAAAAACACTCTGGAGGAATTTTCTATCAAATGTCTATACATGTTTCCCTCATCATTATATAATTATGTTAAATTATTGTTTTTTTGTTTTTTTTTAAATTTAGGTGCTGAAAAAGAGGGATTACCAGGTGTAGCCCATGGGATGTTCCCCAGGGGTGGAGCAGAATTAGTTTTCTTTTTCTATGGAGAATGTAATCAACAACTTGTCAAACAGATGAAAATACAGACAGAAAATGTTGAAGAGTATGTACATGATGTATTTTGGTTAGAAACACATGAGATACATATATATATATTTTATGTAATGGGCCAATTATTCAACCAAACCTTACAAGCACAAATGATAATGTGCCCTTTATCAGTCGTGTTCTCTTGGCTTAAATGTAGCAATTGATAGTGTGTCTGAATATAACGACTGGATTATTCAGGTTACACTTTTCAGTTGAATATTCTAATCTTTTTATGCCCCTGCTGTAGCGGAGGGGGCATTAAGTTTTACCCTCGTCTGTCTGTAAGTCCCAATTTTGGTTTCTGTTCTCTAACTTTAGTTTGCCTCAACCAAATGTTATGAAACTTATACACAATGCTAATATAAACCTCTAAATACACCTCAAGCTTGAATTGGTTGCGTCACTTTTACCGTTCTAGAGTTATGTTCATTTACAAATGGAAAAATTGCTGAAAATTCTTCGTTACTGTTCTCTAACTTTACTTTGCCTCAACCAAATATTAAGAAACTAATACACAATGTTTATAACCACAATTTACCGATCAAGTTTGGATTTTAAGTGCTGTCACTTTTGCTGTTTTAGACTAATGCCCTTTACAAATGGAAAAATTGCTAAAGTTTTCCTATTTTTTCTCAAAATATCAAATAGTTTTTAAAATTGGAGTCATCTTTCTTTGTCCAAGTTTATAGTTGAATCAATTACAATCAAGGCTTTATTCAATGCAATGTTTTATTTTGCCTTCCACTTATAACAGGTCGGGACCACTACCTTATATGGAAATGCATAAATTAGCATACTTATGTACTCGCACATGTAATTGTTTATTTACATGTGACGCAATTTATTTTTACCTAGGTTTTTGACCAATCCACTAAATGAGTCACAATGCATGATGGACTTCTACGTGTTTACAATCAACCAAGAACATGTGTTATTTACTGAAAAACAACACATTTTTTCGTGCAATGCGGGATTCACAATTTCGCTTAGTTTTTCATTTTGTGTATCCTCATTTATAGTTCGTGATATAAAGTATTACTTCCATGCTCAGATTAACGAAGAGTTGTTTCTATGCGAAGAAAAAAGGGTTTGAATTACCCGATATATAGCCATTAACATGTTTGATGATGGCACAGAGATTTCATGTATTTGTCCACCAGAAGCAACGAAACAACAGCGAAAAACACAATTACCCATGAGACAAACTTACTGGTGTAAAGTAAGCCGTCGATAACAGCCGGTGCTGATATTCAAGAGTACAGCAATGTTCGTATAGATAATTAAAGGCAAATGTGGGATCCTTGAATTTTGTGTTCGTAAAAAAGGCGAAGAAATATTTACATACATGGCAGTGTTAACAAAATCAATAAGTATTTTTGTTGGTCACATTTCATTATATGGGACTTCCAAACTGTTCCCTTTTTTTTTTTTAAGGTAGTGAAGTCAGCAACTGTAGGTTCAGATTGTTCGTTTTTTAACGGGCTCGGACATTTGCCAAACTGAATAAAATCATTACAGCTGATTTCTTAAACCTGCAAAGTAAAACTTTGGTTGGCTTGCTTGCTTTGTTTGTATAGTTGTTTATACAAGCTTTGAAAATAAGATTGACATCTTTAAACAATATATATATATAGGCATAGTTTAACTTGTATATTTTATATTTTGTACAATATACAAACAAAGCAAGCAAGCTAACCAAAGTTTTGCATTAGGAAATAAGCTGTAAGGATTTTATCCATATGTATGTGCGACAAGGTGGAAAATTTGATACATTTTGTGAAAATTGCAGCGTTGGATCTATAATAAAAAAGAAGATGTGGTATGATTGCCAATGAGACAGCTGTCCACAAGAGACCAAAATGACACAGAAATTAACATTTATAGATCACCGTACGGCCTTCAACAATGAGCAAAGCCCATACCGCATAGTCAGCTATAAAAGTCCCCGATATGACAATGTAAAACAATTCAAACGAGAAAACTAACGGCCTTAATTATATAAAAAAAATGAACGAAAAACAAATATGTAACACATAAACAAACGACAACCACTGAAATACAGGCTCCTATACAATATATATTTTTTTTATGGGATAGATTTCTTGTCCTTTTATATATTAATTGGGCCAGGTTTTTTTTTTGTTTTTTTTTTGTTTGGATTGTTTTACACAAGTAATTTTGGGGTCATTAATAGCTTACTTTTCAGCATTGGACCTATGACTGCACTCATACCTCATCTTCTTATTTCTATATACAAAGCACGTTTTAGAAAAAAAATAATAGGTAATATGGCACCCACTATGATCCAGAGACTTTTAATATTGGAGATATTTTACATGTCAACAGGACAGCAGCCGAAAGATAAAATTAGCAACAAACGGATATCATCGATGGATGAAACTATAAAAAAAAATGTATTGAGCTATATACCGTACCCGCTCAGTGGCAGATCCAGGAGGCGGGGGTTCCGGGGGATGGACCCCCTTTTTTTGGACGATCAGTGCATTTGGATGGGGACATGTAGTTGGAACCCCTCCCCTTTTGTCCAGGGTTAGGACCCCCCTTTTTAAAATGACTGGACCCGCCCCTGCCGCTTTCATAACACTTCTTTTTAGCATACTGAATATTATGATGTTCTTACTATAAGTTCAGGTCCTGATAAAAAAAAAATACACATTCAGTACAGAAAGAAGTGTTTCAATGAAAGTTTCGTGTTTTTCTAGGCAGAAATGATTTTGCAATGACATTATACAGATTTAAAAGAGCTCAAATGATTTTCTTACTGGACAGTGGTCACTTCATTGGATATTTCACTGTGTCATGTCGTGAAATTAATGCAGGTTCAATTCATAACAATGCACAAAACCAGTTCAACTACTTTTGCAAGGCGAAAAAGAAAGTCGAATCGTGAAGCCAATAAACAATATTTTTTTAATCTGAGCATGCAAATTGAAGATTACGTTATATATTTTACATTAAATATATTTGCAGAATAAAAACTTTGGTAATGAGAGTCCCAGACAATATATTAATTGACTGTTTTCCCACTAATTCCACGTGTTTTAAGTAGTAGTTTACTCGTAGTAGCCCACAATGCATTGTAGTTCATTGAGTTGATTGGTCAGTTTTTCAAGGCCATATTGGCCTTGTGTTTTGGAAATTACTATGCAAATATATTCTGACGTCAGAAAATCTAGAGTTCTCGACCTGTATAAATTAAAGCAATTTCCAACCTTTCATTTCTAAAATTATTTAAAGTCTTCTTTGCAAATTGGAGTTATCTTTCTTTGTCCATAATGGTACTTGAATCAACTACAACCAATGCTTTCTACAATGCAATATTCAATTTTACTTCCGATAAATTAAATCAATCTTAACCATTCAGTGCTTACAAGCACTTTGATTATGGTTCTAGGGTTTATACCTCTTTACAAATGAACAAATTGCTGATTTTTTTTATTTCCATTCTCTAACTAGAGTTTGTCTCAACTTGATTTAATGAAAAGTATATATAATGCTTTTACCACTTTTAGCGTCACTTTTACTATTCTTGAGTTATGTCCCTTTATATCATTATATGCTAACATTTGTCACTATGGACACATTCCACATTTATTAAGTTTTATTCTTATAATATTTTTTTTAATTGGATTTCCTACTTGGTCTTAATAATCATTAAACTATTTTCTATATTCATGATACTCTTGTAAATCAATTCTTGTTTCAAAAAATCTTAAAGGGAAATTCCGCGATTTTTTACTTATCATCTAATTATGTTCATCTTAACATAAAAAACACATTTGCAAAGTTTTAAATTTATATTCCTTCTAATAACGTAGAAAATCAAGTATTTGTAACTTTTTTGGTTGAATTCTCGAGTGGGTCGTGACGTATTAGCCCGATTTATTGAATTCTGGGAAAAAATAAAATCTGTTTAACTCTTATAGCTTATCGACAATATACGTAATTAAAAGCGCACAGCTGACGAATGGTCGAAGTTATTAACCACAATATAAGAATGAACGAAAATGAATATGCATATACCGTTTTGTATTGATTGAATTAAACTCCTATAAAATTATCTCTAGTAAATGTTTTTGAATAAATTTAATTAATTATTGTTGAGATTTTTTTCATAAAATATTTATTGAACATTTTTACTGATATTGAACTGAAAATATTTCAGTTCTATTTACCGTTATTGTTTTGATAATCATTTCAATGCAACTAATGTGTGAGCAGAGTGTGTATATTATTTTGTAAAGGTCACTGTATATTTCTCGGCTTGAGGTCAATTCGTTTACCTTGTAGCTATTTAGCCGCAGGTGTGAGTTCAAGCGTACACAGGTATTTATGTTGTTATTTGGAAAGGATAAACAGAAAGGATTAGAAAGAGTATGCTGTCACGATGTTAATACACTAAGATTTAATACACGATGAGAATAAAGATACAATAATTAAATTGTGTAAATTAATTGAAAATAAAATTCAGATTCGTAATTCCGAAAGTGTATAAAAAATTTTAAAATTCTATGATAATATTTGTGCAATGTTAAACATGATAGCCGTCATTAATCCAAATAAGTAATACAGTAGTTGTAATAAAAGTTATATTTTAGTCATGCATAACTGATATTGACGAATTTATAATAGTTCGTCCATACATCGTTGTTCTTGAAACAATCATTATTAGTATACATGTAAGTTTCCTGACGTATAAGAGCCATTGAGGATGAGCTCCAGAGAAATCAGACTAGTGGCGTTTCGTTCGTTTGTTTGTTGGGAAAGGAGAGGAAATGCAACCGCTTGTACAGATAAATGACAGAATTACCATACAAGCATTTATAGTCAACACAATCAGAAAGAGTTCCCATCGTTAGACGGGGAATATGAAGGCTTCCAAGAATGAACAAGTGACATGTCTAACTCTGAACAGTTAGAAAACAGACTATCGACATCGACCGCTTGTTCTTAATATTTGAAACTGTATGCATATATATACGTATACGTTTATGATATATACAGTGATGAGTTCTTGCGTCTGACAAAAACTAAATTCCTTCATGGTTATATCTTGCCATACGTTTATATTGGTTTGTAAGGTGATTACTCACAATCGTTATTTGAAAATCCTGTTTGTGAGATGTAGATTCATTTCAATACAGAAATTTCGTCTATATATTTCACAAGTGTATGACACGGAGAAGCTCTGAAGGTCCATTACTCCCATTTTGTTTGGGTGTGAACCATCGATGTTTACAGCAATATCACAGAATAAGATGATGATGGTAGAAAGAACTATGGGCGTCATGTGGCAAATATTACATGCATATCGGACAATGAGTTGTCAATCTGTATGAAAAGATTTCCAATACAACCATATTATTGAGAAGGAATGTTTACATGCTATACTCTCGTACTAGTATTACAGGGTTCTTGTGGCGTTCACCTTAGACACACATCTTTTTAACGATGTTTAAAAAAAAGACAGAACCAATTTAGTGTCATATTTCCCTATTTTTTAAATATAAATAAAAGTCTTTTATCTGACAAGAATACCCCTATTTAGCGAACAAGTAATTTATTCTTTTTTCTGTTATTGAATACCAAGAAAGAAAATAAATCCCGAAATTAATTTGAAACTTTGATACTCAAAAGTTTCCCAGCAAAATATTCACATTCCCTGGGGATAATTAGTGTTCGTCCAGTGGCATATATAACAATTGTGATGACGAATTACTTCCTTTGTTCGAGAACAATCTTATTGAAATATAAATCTGTGATTTTACTAGGTCCACAGCTTCAATGAACCAAAGCAAAAGTTATACATCGACCTGTATTTAAATCGAATTGGTTCTCTTCTTCTTCTGGTATACAATAGTCTATCGACATTCGATGATTACATACTGTTGGCATACGTGGACTAGTCTATTTACAACACTTTTACCCCTATTTATTCAAAATATATGTTTTTTTCTTATGTTCAATGTATACATGTATATATTTTAAATTGCGCTATAGTTCCGTAACTTTCTATCCAGTCGTATAAACGAATCGTCGGCAAGTGCGTACATTTTTTTAAATCAATATTTCTGGTCTGTTCCAATCTGTCCTTCACCATTGACAATGACTATATATTACATTTTCCCAAATTCACCCTTGGAAAAAATATTTAAATAGATTTTAATTTCATCAAATCTTATTTTTTGGGTATTATTTATATGTTTATGAATTATATTCTTGACACCAGAAATGTTATTTATAAACAAGCGTATGAGTTTAGTAATGACAAGTAAGACAGAGTTGTATATTATTCATCTGATAGTTCAAAATGGAAAGTTATAAGTTATAAGTTATCAGCCGTGTACACTGATCAATACCTGCAGAAGTGAAACGATGCATGAACTTGCAAGCCCGACAGGAAATCGCTTGAATACCTGGACGTGTCACCTCACACCCCTCACAATACCTTTGGAAGTAATACCTTTAGCCATGCTGGTGATCAGATGAGGGAAGATCAAAATATATTTGTTTATTACTTTAAAGAATTATGAACAAATTAGATTTTCGAAAACAATTTTCACGGAACACTTATTTATGATTTCAACTTGACTTTTCACCTAATTCCAATATCAACAGTTTAAAAAGAACAGACCATGGTAATTTAAAAAAAGTAAGAATATTTTTCGTATCAAGTTAGATAGTCGGATAAAACAACCGTACGATTGACAAGATATCGACACGCAATTACGACTACATCGGTTACTGTAGTTTTGTTTCTTTGTGGTTTATAGACATATCGTTTTTATTAATCGGGAAAGAAGACAAAATGGCGGATCGCAGAGAATTGATACTCTAAATTTAAAATCGATGGTGATTGCTTATCTAGCGGAATAAAACTTTAATATCTATGAATTTGAGCATTTTTATACAGAATGAACATAATATCAATTTTTGATTTTTTTGCGAAGTTTCCCTTTAACTTCTATTTATATTAATCTTATATAAACAATTTACATGTTTGTTTACAGAAAACCAAAGACAGGGGAGTTTATAAAGAATTCAGTGGAATCAAGGCTAAGAATGATTATACCATACATGGAGAAATGGCCACAGGTAGTATATATACTGGTGATATTTTCTTATGCAAAGCCTAACTAATCAGAACAAAATTTCAAACACTGTGACTGGCAAAAAATAACTAAACTAAATGTCTGATGCACCAAGACACAAACAAGTTGGCCGAGTGTTTTAAGTATTAGAACTACTGGGGCCGTGTTAATGAAAGTATACTAGGATATGTCCTTCTATAGGTCTATATGTATTGAATAAGGATTAATTAAAAGTATTTTTTTTCACATTTAAATTAACATCATGCCGTTAGTGCAAAAAAATGTCACTCATGATGATAGTATTTTTTAAGCTCCACTTATTCTATATATGAGTCTAACAATATGACATTGTCAAACATACTTTGGGGAATTGATGTCCATTTCATATAAATATATATGTATATAGAAAAGAATTTTAGCTTATAGTAAAGCACTTCACCAAATGACTCTGCAATATCTCAATGTATTTAGATATGTGCATCTACTTAGTTCTAGCACACGCACACACAGTTCTTGTTATATGCTTATTATTGAAAAAACTCAAACTGAATACATTATTGTACTATAAACATTTTTTTGTTGATATCTGGAAATATTTAAAAGATCAAATTTGTCTACAACTTAAAAGTAATGTAACACAATTGAATCTTTTAACTAATATTGAAATTTTTTTTGTGTAATTAGTTTATTTCTTATCACATTATAATAGTTTAATATTGAATTAGTATTTTATTATTGAGTTTATGTCATATTTGTTGTTTTTATTTTGTTTTAGGACATCATAACTTTTAGGACTATCCTAGTTTTCCTACTGAAAGTTCTCTCAGAGCACTCCAGCTTCCTCCACCAATAAAAACTGACTGCCATTAAATAGCACATTAGTGTTAAAAGTGGCATTAAACATTTAGTCTAACCAATCAATCAGTCACAAACACAAACCAAAGACATGATACAATTTAAACAGTCTGTTTTTAAAAACAATAAAACTATTCTAAGTGGAAAAAATTGTATGCTAGATTAAAAGCTAATTCAATTACCAGTTTCTTTTATTCAAACAGTTGCAGGACTTTGATGTGATAAAAAGAAATAATTGATCTTTTAAATCTGACCAATAGCAGCCAGGTTGTTGAGACATTTGATTTACAATAGTCCTGATAGTATGACATATAATTGAAGTGATAAAATTGTTTTTTATGGCCCCGCAACGAAGTTGTCGGTGCCATATAGTGGTGCCATATAGTTTTACCCTTGTCTGTTATTCTGTCATTCCGCAACAAACCATTATACAGAGTTATTTTCTAAACGCCTTCAGATATTGGGCTGATTTTTGGTATGTGAGTAAACCATGATGAGTTACAGATCAAGTTAAAGTTTTGTTCCGCTCCGCTAATTTTTGCCGAAATTATGGGCTTTGGACTTTGTTAAACTGTTGAAAACCACAGTTATAGGGACCTTTTTTCTAAACTCTTTCAGATATTGGGATGATTTTTGGTATGAAAGTTAACCAAGATGAGTTACAGATCAAGTTTAAGTTTTGTTCCGCTCGTCTAATTTTTGGCGAAATTAAAGGCTATGGACTTTGATAAATTGTTGAAAATCATAGTCAAACAGACTTTTTTTCTAAAAGCTTTCAGATATTGGGCTGATTTTTGGTTTGTAAGTTACTCATTACAAGTTACAGATCAAGTTTAAGTTTCCTTCTGCTCTGCTAATTTTTTGCCAAAATTAAGGGTTTACAACTTTGAAAATCGTTGAAAATCACAGTTATTCAGACTTCTTTTTTATACGCCTCCAGATTTTGAGCTGATTTTTGATACGTGAGATTACCATCATGTTTGTGTCTACATGTGTTATTGAAATTGCAGATTTTTCAACTTTTTGAGACGGGACCATTCGTGTCGCTTTGACACATCTAGTTTATATATAGTATTTAATAGAATGGAGACTGAGTAAGGATACTCTACGAGTTTATTTTGGCTAATAATTTGAACACTCTTCTGACTACTTTTTGTGAGAAACATTGAAAAAGAAAATATAGTGAGCTCTGATCCCAGTCTTGTATCAATGATGTTCACTTTTGGTTTTTATCAGAGAATTTTGTATTCATGCATCTTATATTTTTCAGGCAATGGCAATACAGACAATGCCACAGAATGCTGTAGAGTCGTGGACAAATCTAGGAAGATTAATGGATGACATATGGTTCTATGCTGGAGATCAATCTGTAGATGTAAGTTTAATGCAATGCATATAAAGAAAATGGATTATTTTGTTGAGTACAAATTTTGTAACTTTCATGTGCCTAACCTGTTTGTGAGGTTAAATTTTCAGGTATTTCTTGTCCTTGACATTATTTTTTACAACAAAAGTGCATGTCAAGCCAGGATGCGATCATTATATTTTTTTTTAGTGTGATGCTAACTGATGGGGGTATATGTGCACTGATAAATGGAAAACAAGATGGACACTTTACGAACAAAAATAAAAAAAATAGCTTAATGTTGCTTTTTTAAATGTGTGAAATAAAAGTTGCCCATTACCACCCACTGAAATTGGTACACAAAGAGAAAAAGTTAAGTAAACATGTTTGATATGTGTATTTTTCAGTTTAATTGGTACACAAAGAGAGCAAGTCTAGCTGGTGTGTATAAGTCTACAGAAATATATATGCTACAAGATAAGTCAGAAAATTACGACAATACTTGGCAGTTTTTAGAAAGGAGACTTCAAGATCTAACTACTATTGGCAAAGTTACAAGGAATGTAAGTAAAATATGTCATCCAAAATATGAGTTTGGATGGGGTTTACAGAATAGAGAATGATGGCAAAAATAATAGGTCTGCAATAAAGCAAATCTCAAAAAAGAGCAGAAGATACCAAGAGGATATTTGTGTTTCATTAGTGAAAAAAAAGAAACTAGTATCACCATTTCAAAAAAATGAAAAAAACACAAAATGACAAACAAGTTCACCAAACACTACATATAAAACTATTAAAAGACTTAAGTAGCACAAACCCCTTCAAAACCAGGAGATATCTGGTGTCAGGTTCTCTGAAAAGGTAAGCAGATTCTGATCCTAGAGTAATTTATTTTTATATCAAAATGCATTCTTATTGTAATGCCAAAATGTATACATTTTGTACTAAATTTTTTCCAAAATACTAATTGTTATTCCAAAACACATACTTATTGTGATGCCAAAATGTATATTAATTATTTTACCAAAATATTTATTGTTATTTCAAAATGCATACTAATTGTTATTCCAAACCACAACCTAATTATTATTCTAAAACACATACTAATTGATATGTCAAAACGCAAACTCATTGTTGTGCCAAATGCATACTTATTGTTATGCCAAAAAAGCATACTAATTGTTTTGCCAAAACACATACTGATAGTTATGACAAAATGCATACTAATTGTTATGCCAAAATACATATTTATTGCTATGCCAAACACATACTACTTGTTATGGTTTCTATGATATGACACAAATGCATTAATTGGGTCTTTTGGTATGCTGGTAACAGAAATAATTCAATGCTAAACATAAAACAGTAATAACAAATAAGTTGTTTACCATAAATTTCAAGGTTAACAGTGACCGTATGTTTGTTTAGGTTTACCAGTAATACTATTCAGCTCGGTCAAATTAGGTCTGTAAGTGGATGATCTTGTGCTCTGCATGTAATACAGTGTCAACACTCAACAACTTATCTAATGCAGAACAATATGTTAGATACTTCTCAGCTGACTTAGGGTTTTACATGGCAGTTAAATGACATGGTAGATAAATGACATGGTAGTAATGATAATCTTGTATCCGTTCAAAATTAATTTGTTTTATGTATATTTGTAACTATTTGCAGGTGCAGCAATCAGGAACAGTGGCATCAGAAGGACTGTATGGACTTGGTATTATGGTCAGTATTTTTATACACAAATAAACATGGTAGTCAAACATTGAAAAACCTTTACTGAGCTAGCATCCTCATTTTCTCCATATCACACCAACATAATTATTAAAAGGTGTAAACGATTTTCTAACCGCTAACAATAGTGTTTTTGATTTTTTTTAAGAGGAGATGTACCAGGTAACAATATTCTATTGAATTCATCTCCCAAAAATGTTTTAATTAAATTTTAACTAGGTTTTTGTGACAAAAATGTGGTTATGATTTGGGGATGTACGGCAGGACGTGCGTGCGTCGCAATCAAATGGTTGTCCCTGCATTAACTCATGAACGTTCAACCAAAGCTTTAAAATTTTAATATGTTGTTATTGACAACTAAATGAGGTCAAGTTCAATAATGGCGATTTTGACTGTTACCGTTCAGGAGTTGTGGTTCTTGAAAGATTAAAAAATGGAGTTTCCAGTCGTGTCCGTGCATTTACGCATGAACTGTTCTACCAAAGCTTCCCAAATTTTAATATGTTGTTACTGACTACTAAATGAAGGTCAAGTTCAACAATGACGATTTTGACTTTTACCGTTCAGGAGTTATGGTTCTTGAAAGATTGAAAAATGGAGTTTCTTCATCGTTTTCGTGCATTTACTCATGAACTGTTCTAACCCAAAGCTTTCCAAATTTTAATATGTTGTTACTGATGACAAAATGGAGGTCAATTCAAAATGACGATTTTGACTTTTACTGTTCAGGAGTTATGGTTCTTGAAAGATCGTAAAATGGCGTTTCCATTCACGTTGTTGCATTTACTCATGAACCATTCAATCTAAGCTTTTCAAATTTTAATATGATGATACTGATGACAAAATGGAGGTCAAATTTGATATTGACGATTTTCACTTTCACCATTCATCAGTAATGGTTCTTGTGATATTGCCAGGACACAAATAAATGTTAATAAATCCGGTTTGCTGTCGTTGTGACAGCCTCTTGTTCTGTTATCTACTGTGGGATCATTATTATTCATTGGATACCAATTTTTGTGGGTTTTGTGCATTGAGGTGAACCATGAATTCAAGTGTTCAATAAACTACAAATTTTCTACAGGCTTCGTTTGCAGAGATTGCCAAAACCATGAAATCAAATATCCACTAAAGTGCAACTTTCCTCAATCCACGAAAATTGACACCCACATCTGTTTTTTTTTTTTTTTTTTTTTAGGAGGGGGGGGGGGGGGGGGGGATTTTTGGTTGTTTTTATGGGGGGAGGGAGTTGCGTGTTAATGGTTTATGTAGTCTGAACAGTATTTTTGGTGATTGGGTTTTCCTTTTTATGTTATATTCAACTTAGTTATACAAATTTTATAGTTTAAAGTTGATAGTATATGAGACCACTATTTACCAGTAACCAAAGTTGACTCTGTTTTGCTCAAAGCCGAATATTTGAAAGCCAAGGATGTATAAGAACTGACACAGTTAATGTGCTATATGATCAAAAAGGACCTAAAATATTAGGAAAATTCATCTAAGGTCAACTTTGTATGAGGGCGTTAAAACCTTAGTTTCTCAATGATTTATGAATTTATATTATAAATAGACAATTTAAGAAAGGTTTGTTAAATCAGTCTTCACAACTCAATTGAAAACACATGCGTAAATCAAATTTATCAGATATTATTTGTATTTTGCAGGCTAAAAATATGTGTAGAATGAATTCCAGATAACCATGATAGACAAGACAATTAACAAAACATTGGAGAACTAAGTGGACTTATTTATATATATTTTTTAGTCTTTCTGATGAGCATGAAAAAGTAGATCTAACTTTCTGTGTTGTTTTGGTGCAAAGTGTTTTATGTTTTATAAGATATGTTAATAATAAAAAGTCTTTCAGAGTATTAAAACATGTGTGTTGCTCTCTTTGTATGTCTTTATAAATGTTATTCTTGGACAGAAGTTTCTGCTTAAAATGTCAAAGTGTTACAATATGGATTGATTGCATGGATTAAGATTCAAATGAAGATAATCTTTTTCATAGTCATTTCATCTTTATTTCAAGATGTAGTTAAAGAATAACTTAATAATCTAGTATTTAAAGTATGTTAATTAGTCTCCTACTGACGAAGTCAAATGGGACTTTAGGTTTGAACTCTGTCTGTCTGTCTGTCCATCCGTCAGTCTGGCAAATAAGTTTTCCAGGCTTTTTCTTCATGCTTGAAGATATTGATTTGATATTTGGTGTATTGTTTTATCATGACAATTTACAGGTCAGGTTCAATTTTCCCAATTAAACTTTTCTCCTTGTTCAGTCAAAGCCCTTTCCCTAGAATAAATTTTTGATGAAATACTCACCTATTAATTACTAGATTTCTGTTCAAAGGGAAATAACTCATTTTTAGCAAAAGGCCAGGTGAGCTTTCCTCATCATTTGGCGTCTGTCGTCGTTGTTTACTTTTACAAAACTCTTCTCCTCTGAAACTACTGTGCCAAATTTAACCAAACTTGACCACAATCATCATTTAGGTATCTAATTTAAAAAATATGTCTAGTGACCCGGGCAATCAACCAAGATGGCCGCCATGGCTAAAAATAGAACATAGGGGTAAAATGTAGTTTTTGGCTTATAACTCAAAAACCAAAGCATTTAGAGCAAATCTGACATGGGATAAAATTGTTTATCAGGTCAAGATCTATCTGCCCTGAAATTTTCAGATGAATCTGACAACCCATTGTTGATTTGCTGTCCCTGAATTGGTAATTTGAAGGAAATTTTGCTGTTTTTATAAGACCGCAAAAATTGAAAAATTTTTGGTCGTATATTGGTATCACGTTGGCGTCGTCGTCGTCTGAATACTGTTGGTTTCGCACTATAACTTTAGTTTAAGTAAATAGAAATATATGAAATTTAAACACAAGATTTATGACCACAAAAGGAAGGTTTGGATTGATTTTGGAAGTTTTGGTCCCAACAGTTTAGGAATTAGGGGCCAAAAAGGGGCCCAAATAAGCATTTTTCTTGGTTTTCGCACCATAACTTTAGTACATGTATAAGTAAATAGAAATCTAATTTTGACACAAGGTTTATGACCACAAAAGGAAGGTTGGGATTGATTTTGGGAGTTTTGGTTCCAACGGTTTAGGAAATAGGGGCCAAAAAAGGGCCCAAATAAGCATTATTCTTGGTTTTCGCACAATAACTTTAGTATAAGTAAATAGAAATCAATGAAATTTAAACACAAGTTTTATGAACACAAAAGGAAGGTTGGGAATGATTTTGGGAGTTGATATCCCAACAGTTAAGGAATTAGGGGCCAAAAAGGGGCCAAACAAGCATTTTTCTTGGTTTTCGCACCATAACTTTAGTATAAGTAAATAGAAATCTATGAAATTTAAACACAAGGTTTATGACCATGAAAGGAAGGTTGGGATTGATTTTTGGAGTTTTGGTCCCAACAGTTTAGGAATAAGGGGCCCAAAGGGTAAAAAAATTAAACTTTGTTTGATTTCATCAAAAATTGAATAATTGGGGTTCTTTGATATGCCGAATCTAACTGTGTATGTAGATTCTTAATTTTTGGTCCTGTTTTCAAATTGGTCTGCATTAAGGTCCAAAGGGTCCAAAATTAATCTTAGTTTGATTTTAACAAAAGTTAAATTCTTGGGCTTCTTTGATATGCTGAATCTAAAAATGTACTTAGATTTTTATTATTGACCTAGTTTTCTAGTTGGTTCAAATCGGGGTCCAAAATTAAACTTTGTTTGATTTCATCAAAAATTGAATAATTGGTGTTCTTTGATATGCCGAATCTAACTGTGTATGTAGATTCTTAATTTTTGGTCCTGTTTTCTAATTGGTCTACATTAAAGTTCAAAGGGTCCAAAATTAAACTAAGTTTGATTTTAACAAAAATTGAATTCTTGGGCTTCTTTGATATGCTGAATCTAAACATGTACTTAGATTTTTGATTCTAGGCCCAGTTTTCAAGTTGGTCCAAATCAGGATCAAAAATAATTATATTAAGTATTGTGGAATAGCAAGAAATTTTCAATTGCACAGAATTCAGCAATAGCAAGAAATCTTCAATTGCACAGTATTGTGCAATAGCAAGAAATTTTCAATTGGAGTTATCTTTCTTTGTCCAGAATAGTAGTTGAATCAACTTAAATCAGTGTTTTATACAATATACAATGTATATTCACTTTTACTACCAACTGATAAATTAAAACAATTTTTACCATTCAGTGATAACAAGCACTTTTTTTACATTTTAATATTTTATGATGTATTTAAATGAGTAGTTATTGTTGCAAACTCCATTAGTAATTTGAATTGAGATCAGTTTTGAAATAAAGGAAAGGGGATGTGAAAAAAATTGGGAGGGGGGGGGGGGCAATTTTTCTCATTTCAGATTTCATAAATAAAAAGAAAATTTCTTCAAACATTTTTTTGAGAGGATTTTAATATTCAACAGCATAGTGAATTGCTCAAAGGCAAAAAACAAATTTTAAGTTTATTAGACCACATTCATTCTTTGTCAGAAACCTATGCTGTGTCAACTATTTAATTACAATCCAAATTTAGAGCTTAATCCAGCTTCAATGTTGTGTCCATACTTGCCCCAACCGTTCAGGGTTCAACCTCTACGGTCGTATAAAGCTGCGCCCTGCGGAGCATCTGGTTTTGTTATTATCTTGAATATTATTAAAGATAGAGATAAACTGTAAACAGTAATAATGTACAACAAAGTAAGACCTACAAATAAGTCAACATGACCAAAATGGTCAATTGACCCCCTTAAGGAGTTATTGTCCTTTATAGTCAATTTTTAACAATTTTCATAAAATTTGTAAATTTTTACTAACATTTTCCACTGAAACTTAACTGGGCCAAGTTCATTATAGATACAGATAATTGTAAGCAGCAAGAATGTTCAGTAAAGTAAGATGTACAAACACATCACCATCACCAAAACACAATTTTGTCATGAATCCATCTGCGTCCTTTGTTTAATATTCACATAGACCAAGGTGAGCGACACCGCATGCAGGCTCTTTAGAGCCTCTAGTTTTTTTAACAAAATATTTTTTACCTTTCGAGGACATGTTTTTCAACAAATAATCTGCATTCCAATTAGAACCAACTGTGCTCCTCTTCTAGTCAAATTATTCCTTTATTCATATGAGGATAACTTCATACAGGAACTTCTTAGATAGAAAGTAAAGAAGTAATTAGTATCCTTTACTTCACTTTCTTCTATAAAGATGATGTAGATCTCTCACTTAATAACTAAAAATTTTGTGACAATGTTGAACACATCTATCTCTTCAAACTTGATATAAAGGATACAGTTAATTCCGCCTAATATCTTGACTTACATCTAGAAATTGACAATGAGTAATGGTTGAAAACAAAACTTGATGACAAAAGAGATAATTTCAGCTTCCCAATTGTGAACTTTTCATGCACTTCTATGTAACAACATTACAACAGCTCCTGCATACTGAATATATGTCTCTTGGTTGATGAGATTTACAGGCTTGTGTTTGCTATCATGCTTTCTTTGATTGAGTGTTGCTACTCACAAAGAAGATTTTAAGCAAGATTTCCAAGTGGTGAAATTTATTCATCCCTTCGTAAATTTTACTCACACCTTCACAAGTTGGTGAACTGTTATATATGGAATAAACCTTTCACAAATGACAACAGATATGTTCCAATGGTCGTAACTACAATCATGTCCTCTTTCCCCAGAATGTGACACACCAAATTAAACTTATTCAAGAAGGATGCCACATGTGGAGCAGGATCTGCTAACCCTTCCCGAGCACCTGAGATCCCCCTGAGTTTTTGGTGTGGTTTGTTTTACTCAATCTAGTGTCCTATGTTATGTTTTATATATTGTTATTTGTATCTTAGTCTTTTTCTTTTTGAGAATTGGATTTGACCTAGTTTCAAGTATCACATTACTCGTCAAATAGTACCTTTTCTGTGTTTTGTCTTTTTTTCTGGGTTTTTTTGTGTGTGTGCTGATTTCAGCCTTCTTAATCTGATTTTTTTTTTTACAATTCTTTTTCAAAGGAGAGAGTATTCTGGTCTCTCATGATATTTTGGTCACATTTTCTTTACACCGTATCTAATCAGAGTTTCATGAAATTTGGTGTCAAGTTTCATGCGAGCATGCTCTTCTGTGTGATGCTTTTGTATAATAATGGCTTATCAACTTTCTGTGTACAAATTTATTATATATTTGTCCATGAGCTGTTCATAGTTGTGTATGAAATTTTGTAACATTTTTCTCTACAGATCAACACTTTCTCAAATTTGGAATCAACCTTTATGTGATTTCTATTTTCAACCATTGCTTATCAAATGCCTATTTACTAAAATAATTACAGAGGGGTATTGGTGGTAACATTAGTAAGCAATAACTCATAGTTCAACAAGTTATAGCATGTTCTCATTGTCCCAGTTTAGGGGTAGGGTCATGTATTCACTGAAATGTTTAATCAAGACACATATTTTATGTGACTATCCTGAGGTAGCAGCTTCTTGTTGAGTGGTTGTTGTTAGCTGTAGTCTACATGACTTGTTTTGCTCATTATTGAAGGCCTAATAGTGAACTATAGTTAATTACATCTGCATCATGCGGTCACTGATAGATAGTTGTCTCATTGACAATCATACCACATCTCCAAATCTTGATTTTCAACGTATTGTTTAATGACCCATTAAAAATATAGTCCTTTCGGGCAAGGTAATCTTCTTCCTGATGTCAGGCAATAGCAAAATCATAGGAAGGTAATAAATTTTGAAATGAAATACTGAGAACATAAATTTTTGACCAATGTTATACTGAGAATAATATTTTTTACCAATGACAACTGAGATTAAAATACTGGCCAATGAAATGCGGAGAAGGGGATCATTTCAAAATAACCAGCCAGTAAGGGAAGTTTAAATTGGCTAAACAAATGGAAAAAACCCTCATTGTCTAAATACACACTATGAAACAATATTGTATATAGTTTATTGACATTATGTATGACGACCACAAAAACATAACCAGCTTGTTATAAAACTGTGTAAACTTTTCCAACAAAAATACATATATTATGCATAAACAAATACATGGATTGAGAATTTATATCTCAGTTTTTATTGTATACCGGTATATCTAACAATTATTCTTCTTTTGACAAAATTATTTATTTTTCTCTCATTTTGCCCACTCATGTCATAAAAATATATGATTTAGATCTTCAAAAAAATCATTTTGCAAATAAAAAAATTATTAATGTTTCATTCAATTCACTTATAATCACTATTGAAATATATTTTTTTTTTTCAAATCAAATATCTAAAAAATGCAAGTGCGTCCATCACAAGCTTCGGGTCTGAGTACAAAATATAATTATATGATATATTAATTCTCATTTTATAATTTATTTCAAAAGCAGGTCATCTAGATATTACCTATAATATATATCATAATTTTATAAAATTCTAGCCCAAGGACCCTTTTCACAAAAAATAGAACAATCAAAATGAATAGTAAGTTTTACTGAAAAGTTTAAGACTTGCGAGTATTTTACTTGTAAAATGTTTTGTGAAAAGAGTCGCATACACCTTACTATTAATAATAAAAATTAAAAAAAGTCCATTATAATTAAACATTCTTATATAATGTATGATTCCTTGATTTATCTTCATTAGGAATGCTTAGACCCATATGTGTATTAAAAAAAAAATTCTTAGAAAAATAAATTGATTCACAGCTAACTGATTTGTGTATTGCTGAAAAACATTGACAAAAGAACTGCAGAGTTGAAGGAATCACTTTTTTCAAGTTGCAACCAATTGAATGGCTGTGTTTTTTCTGACTTTATGTTTTTCAGTGCCAAATTTGGTGTGAACTGATAACCAAAGCTACACTTATATTTAAAACTTTTTTTTGAGATTTTATTATAAAGTGTATCCTCTCCTCAGGAATTGGAATGTATAATGCAAGATCTTCAGTCCTAAAGCTATCAGTGTTTGACCTAACCACTCATTGGGAACCTTCAGTCCTAAAGCTCTCAGTGTTTGACTTAACCACTCATTGGGAACTAAGAGTATCGTGTTTTGGTGCGAACAAATATGTGTACTACTTCTACTGTGAACACAAAGTTTATCATACAATAAAATGCATGATTAGAGGTAATGAATATGTGACTGTGTGTGTGGCATGTTAATCAACAAATATTTTTTGTAAGATTTAACAATAAAATTATGTACTGATATTCACAAGAGATTTCTTATATTGAATATTGGCTTATGCTACTAGAGTAAAAGAAATATTTAAAAAAAAAAAATTTAAAAAAGAAGACCTTTATCATTCTAAAATTTAGTAAATCATATTTGTTACCATGGAATCGCCTACTGTTCAAGACCTTAACAGGTAAGGTCGTTAAAAATCCACTTATACCAAGGGAATTAAATCATTGAATTAATGAACAACAGTATATATGTATTTACTTAGACAATTTTTCCTAAGCCTTAATTCACAAGTAAGTTTTATATCTATATAGCTAACAAGATCTGTATTCAGCTATCCTATAACTAAAAGATGTATTGCTTGATAAATAACAAAAAAACATACTAGGTCTCAAAACTACTCTAAAAGCTATGCTTCCGAAACCGCTACAAACTACATACATACAAAATGGGACTAACGAATCTTATTTTTTCTTAAATAGGGTAAAAATTCTATTCATCACAGAATTTTTGAATTATTCATAACCAATAAAATGCTCTTAATCAAATTCTACAATTATCATTTTTTCTGCATGGTATATGAAAATAACAATTTATAAATTTGCTGAGTTTGAAATGCTTTTCTGGATTAAACTCCAACCTAAACATTTGAAAGCTGGGAATGAATAAATAGGTAAAAACTTAATGAGCTTTCTGACCAAAGGGTCTTTAAAAGAATAGCCAAATAGGTTCTTAAAAGACATGTCTTAACTTAGAAAAATGTGAAGACGGTCACTAAATGGGAAAATGTGGTCTTGATGTACATGCTTATGGGATCATAAATCTAATGCAATAAAATGTGTGAACCAAACACATCAAAACCTCTTAAATTCTTTTTGGGAGATTCAGAGGTGGTGTAAAGAATTCTATTTTCTTAATGATTTGGGATAATACCGAATGAGGACATCTACAAGGTTAACACAAAATATCCACACACAAAATTAGTCAAATTATTAAAAATGTTATCAATATAACATTCCCCTTTAGTTGATATTTCATTAAAATTTACTACTAAAGTGAATACCATGAGATCTCTTTCAAATACAAATATCAACTTATTGCACAGAAATAACATAAAGTGACTTGTTTTAATAAATCAAGGGCCATGCACACACTTCTAAATGGCAAAAATGACAATTTCAAACTTGACCTCAAGTTTGTCATCAGTAACAACATATTAAAATATGAAAAGCATTTTTTTAGTAGTTAACAAGTTATTGCACAGAAACGAGTTAAAGGGTGATTTCAAAATCAAACCAGGGACATAAATTCTGAACCTAAACAGGGAAAATTGTCAAGTTAGCCCTTTTTTTGTCATCAGTAATAACATTTTAAAGTTGGGAAAGCATTGGTTAAACAGTTTTAAATCAACTGAGGGGACAAGCCTTTTCCCAAATCAATAATCTGATAAACACGATTAACATCAAACACCCTCAATCAATAACCAGATTTGGAGAAGAAAAAAACAGTTTAAAAATTAATATTAACCTTGAACAAAGGTCATTGAAAAACCTTTCTAAATTCATCCAATTATCTTTCATAATATTACATAAATAAATATATACTTCTATACAATAACAATATACACATAAATATTTGCAACAGAACACTATTTTTACCCACTGTTTTTCACACATACACAGCACATAGCAGCAAATAATTTATAAAAATACCAATATTTACAAAGCATAGCAAACCATTTATAAATAGAACTGCTGCCTATATAGTTCATGATTAAATTATTAACACTAGGAATTTCACCAGCTGTTCCCTGCCTTTTAAAACATTTGATAAAGAAATATATAGACTGCAAACTTTGATTTTACTTCCCGATCATTCCTAATTTTTGCATGTCAATTCTTACCAAATATACTGAAATTTTATATAAACTTATAAATTCTTTTACTTTTTCTTTATACAATTAGATCTTGAAATATGTTCAGCACAATTGCTAACAAATTAACTTAAACAGAATTTTGATGTCTGTGGTTGTATCTCTCTATAAACCAAACATGAAATAGCACATCATTAAATTTATAATGTGTTTTCTTCTCCTGCAAAAAGGGGGTACCAAAAAGGGGATACTTTATCAAATGTGTCTTTTGTCTTAATTTATAACAGGACACCTTAATTCTTTCATTAAAAAATTCTAATAATAAAACCATTTATTCTTTTATCAAAATAGGGACGGTAACCAGCAAATTCTTACAAAAATTTTAAGATGAAAATTCTCAATAAAAATAATACAACCCTTGGAAAATAAAGACATATTAAGGTACCATAAAAATAATATTTAAGATCAAGACCAATAATTTGAAGTTATGGTCATCAAGAAAGAACTTAACAAAAATATCATGATAATAACACTACTTTCATTTCACATGGATATATCTATAAATAACTTCAACAGAAGACTAACCAGACAGGAAGAGACAATAGCAATGCATTTACACTGTGTAACATCTCCGATTTACTGTTACCACTTTTTTACTGTTAGGTTTTTCACTAAAACAGTAAAATTACATGACAGGGATCCAGTAGTGAAATACAGTACATCAGGGCCCTTTGCCATAAAATTTATTCAGTACACAAAAAACACAATTGGTGTCTCAAACACCAACTCCTGTATATTGGTTGATTTCTGAGTCTTAGTACAATAATTGTGCTAAAAAAATTATGACCACAAAGCCAGAGCAATATATGTGTTTTTTTATACTGGATTTTTATCAATTATTCCACTATTCCAGAGAAGAAATTTTTACTAGCAGCAATAGATATCATCAAGAGTAAAGGAACGAACACAAGTGATATAAAACTATTACATGTATATGAAGCACATGTCAACATTTAAACAATTACTTTTAACAATAAAAGAATGAAATATGTTTCCATTACTTAACAGGTATTTATCACAAGGGATGGTAACGTTTAATTCATATAAACCTCTTATTTAATAAGTTATCTTCTAATTTATTTGGAAGTATTAATACTGTTGCCTTTTTTTAATCAAATTATTTCTTGCAGCAATCAATTAAGTTTTTTTTATGACAAAGCGGCATTTATTTAAATTTGAATTAAAATTGGTAAAGGAGGTTCTTATGTCTTGATTATTGCAAACCAAATAGTTTTTGTGACTTTTATGAGTAGACAAATACATATCGTCCCAAAAATGTAAAGCTTGGATCTTTCTTTTTAAATTTCATCAATTAGATTTTAAAATTGTGAAATTAAATCAGCCTTGAAAGTGCTTCACGCCAAAATAAAGTCTCCAAGAAAATAAGTTAACCTACACTTTACCACTAAACATGCATCAAGTTTGTCTTTATCGTCAATATTTACTTTTTAATTCAGTATTATTGTTTTGTAATTGCACCAAATAATAAAAAAATATTGAGTATAAAACGTGATTGTACTATAAATATTAATTGTTAAAAATTTTGTACTAATTTTCAAAACAAAAAAAGATTTAACAACAAAGAAGAATCTAACATATTGCACACTTTTGAATGATAAATTCTAGTCCGTGAAACAGAGAAATCTTCCAATGACCTTTAAAGGTTGAACAACTATATTTTTAACAATACACTATTGCAGTAGTTAATGATAATTTAAGCATGGCTATTTATTTATGAAAAGCGTAACAATATGTAGAAACTTAACAGATAAAAAAAAAAATTTGGTTTACAATATTAACAACAGCCATTTGATAGGTCAAAGATTACAACAAAGGTCAAAGGTCAACAATAAATACAAAACCTGAGTTATGTATACATCACAATTAATAACTACACAGCACTGTAAATGTAGGCTTCTAACATATTAGTACATAACAGGCTATTATTTGAACTTGGAATTATTTTCAATTATGTAATTTGCATAATTTCTTGTGTTTAAAATTTTGAATAAATTCCATGTTTATTTGGTATTATAATCTTTTGAGCGGTTAATAACATTTTCCATACAATGTATTTTGGTTAGATAGTGTTGTGCGTGGCATAGTACATTTATTGAAAATATACTATTTTCTTTGTAATAGAAAGTTGTGCGCAGCTCAGAACATTTCAGTACATAATAAACATGGAATTTATTAAAAAATTCAATAACAAGAAATCAAGCAAATTTAATAATTAAAAATAATTCCAAGTTTAAATAATAGCCTGTTACAATTTCTTTATTTCAGAATAATAGGTATACTGTGGATTCATTATAATTCATTGGATACAATTTTTCGTGGGTTTCGTGGGTACAGGTGAACCAAAAATTCAAATGATAAGATATTTTCAATATGCTAGTATACTGAGATTGGCAAAACCACAAAAAAACAAAATCAACAAAAATGCAATTTTTCTGCAATCCACATAAATTATTACCCACGAAAATAAATGAATCCACTGTAGTAGAATTTATAGTACTAGTGTCGTGTTCAACACACAATAATATTAACCAGAAAAGGAGAGCTTATGATATATGCTTTTATATTAATTTATTTATTCTGTTCAATGGTGCAAGCATGATTTCTCAATTATTTTTTCTCAATTTAATGATATTTTAAATCCGGTTATGAATGAAATCAATGTCCAGATGTTTTGTTAAAATCAGGAATATGTTATTATCATTTTTGTAGAGGCAACATTATTTATATTATGTATAGCAAGTTCATATGTGAAAAACAAAAAATTCTGTTTAATATTTTTATATGGATTTCTTCATTTGCAGTATATAAAAAAAAACAGAAAACAACTACTCTTAAGAACAAATACAGATTATAAAAAAAAACATGTACAAAAGCTAAACAAATCAAAACAAAATGTATTTTGTATTGCACGACTAGTTTTTAGAAGGCCATCAAAATACTAAATACTAAAAAATGAATTAATTTTTTGTCAAATAATTACTGTCTTTCATAGGGATGTACATCAGATTCGTAGAATTTAACATTATTACCCATAATTTTTATTTTTTTCTAATTGTGCACTAAATGCTGTATTAGCTAGCTTTATCAAATTGAAATATTTGTAAAAATAGTATAGGTGACTTAATTCAAAGAAAAATTCAGGGGAAAAGAAAATAATATCATACTTAGTAAATTAACTTGCTTTAGAATTTGTCCACATTATTTCTCCTTACTAAAATCTAGAAAATATTTTTAACATAGATGAAGAATCAGTTAATATATTAAAGCACAGAATAAGGTGTAACACCACTAATTCTGGCCCGGCCAGAAAGCACATACCAGAAAGTAGTACATATTTAACAAAAAATATGTAGAATATTTATGGTTAATTTTGGTATCAAATGAAAGCTGAAGGACTGGTGATCATTGTGGAACACTTTTGAACTTTTAATTTTGAATATTAAAATAACTGCACCAAATTTTAAATACAGGGTACAATTTGTCTTTTTGTAGATATGAAGTACCGGTTTTTGGTACATCCGAAGTTCCCGGAACCAGTTCTTTCTCATATCCCATTAAATGTATGTTGATTTTTCGGTACAAGACACCATAAAGTGTTGCTTTGACATGCAATGATTGCCACTTTATTTGAACTTAAAACAAAAGAGGTGTGCCTGCTTGAAACAGAGGAATTTAACATAGAAAGCAATGGGACCATGAATTAGTGGTGTACTTCCATAAGGCTCAAACCTGTGGTGCTAGTTATCTCCACCTTGATGTGAGGTGAAAAACTAAAGCTCTATGTTAAAGCCCTCACTGTGTCTTAACTTGAAGACGGCAATAAATGCACTTTTCATTTGCTTCAGGTTTTGCAGTGTCAAGTCACAATGTGTGTAACCATCATGAAAAACTATATGATATTTCTTTTTCATCATTATACAAAATTAGAATATTTTATTACTTATTATACATAAAAATAAAATCAACAAAATATACAATATCATTTATATACACTAAAGGGAAATATATGAGGTCTTAGGGTGGAATAACATGATAATAGTTTTTTCAACAACACAACCAATTTATTAATAACATCACTATGGCAACAGAATATTTTTTGACAACAAACTAACATCAGATAAATAAACAGTTCAGATATGACTGACAAAAATATAAAAAAAATACTATAAAATAAACACATTTAAAAAAGTTTCATGGGCTATAATCATTTAATTTTCAGAATTTTTTTAACAGAAGATTCTCTTGTAACTTTATATCACGAAATTTTAGGTATTTATCTTATTTTTGCTATGTTTCTAGTATGAATTTTTCATTTATCAATATACACTATATTGTACTGGTTCATCAAAGATACCAGCTTTAATTTAGTATGCCAGATGTGAGTTTCGTCTACGAAAGACTCATCAGTGACTCTTATATATACATGTTTATATAAGGCCTAAAAACAAAACAAATGAACACAGCGAAGGTAATATAATGCAGAAACCATGAACAAAACATGGTGCGAATAAAAATACCAACAACACTCAGAATACCATATGATATTTTAAATTATTTCAAACTTTAAACCTATAAAAATATTTTTTAAATGTAGTTGTGGCACTCTGCTGTATATAGTAGCACTATGTTCAGTTTTCAAGTACAGATATTGATATAAAAAGAAATTCTGAAATTCCTATTTTTTTTAGCTTATAAACACAATATATCTAAATTATAAACCCATGAAAATGGAAATACTACTTTCAAAAAGAATGTTATATTATATAAATCTACGAAAATATGTAAAGCACTATACCTAATCTAATCTAAAATATACCAAAAAAAAAAGACGTACTTAAAAGGTCAGAGGGTAATGAATAACTTAGGTGGAGAGTAAACATTAAAAAGAAACTTTATTTGCTCAATCTTTTAAGTTTTTTAGAAATGGTGACATTAAAATTGAGAATGGAAATGGGGAATGTGTCAAAGAGACAACAACCCGACCAAATAAAAAACAACAGCAGAGGGTCACCAACAGGTCTTCAATGTAGCGAGAAATTCCCGCACCCGGAGGCGTCCTTCAGCTGGCCCCTAAACAAATATATACATTAAGCTGTTTCTATGCAACCAATGAATTCATGAAATGAAAATTAATCACAAACTCTTTTTTTTAATCAATAACTCTTTTTATATAAGACACATTCAGAGCAATTTTAATCAAAAATTTCTATTGCCTTTTTTCTCATCCAACAGAAAAATGGCCAAGCATAGATGCACCCTCGAAATTTGTACAGTAGCAAATTAAAAGTCTAGAAAACAGTTTGTTTTGAAAAATTGAATTAATGTTTTCAAATACTTGAACAAAACCAATTACAAAACAAAACGAATACAAAACAAAAACTTTGGCTGAATAAAACTATGTGCAAATGACACAAGTATACAAATTATAAGCAGACTGATTATATTTTATTTTTGTACAAGCGGATGGAAGAAAGATAACGCATCATTGACAACATCACTATCCTTAAGGAATTTAACTTTTGTAAAAATGAACCTATCTCCTGTTTCATAAAAAAATGTCCAACTAGAATTTATTGTAATTGTAGTAAACTTCAATGCCAACATTTGAATGTAGCTTAAACATATTAGATTGTTCAAAAGAACATATGGATCAGACACAAGCTAAGTTTTTCAACTACCGGTAAGTAATGGCATCTCCAAAAATTTTAATTTATAAATTGAGGGCCAGATATAGGACAATAAATCATAGTTGTACCCTTTTTTTGAAACAGGGGGCCATATTCTTAGCGGTAGAACACAGCTAATAACATCAGAGTCAGATTCTGCTGTCATGATTGTAGTAGGAAGAAAAGATCCACTATCTAGAGGTGATTGCTCTACACAGGTATTAATTCAGCAGAGTGTTTGTCTTTACGAAATAGCCCTTCAGCAGACGTGTTGTTTTTATACAGGTAGATAATGCCCGTTTAGAAGCCGATCTGTCTTTTTGGAAATTCTAGTTATGTCTGTGTAAGATGGTACCATACACATTCCAGCATAATAAGTCTGTAAGGCCACAAGTTTACCCCTCAATTAGGGTATGGAATGGATAATCCCACATCTTAGAGGAAATTCCAAAACCTGCAATTTGAAAAGTCTGAGTAAAAAACATTTTTAAATATGAATATGAATACTTTATTAAATCAATCATTGGTCAATAAGGAATGTTACGTATCATGACTTCATACAAACATAAATATGTTATTATGATATATTTATTTCTAGAGAATTAATATAATATTAAACTTTATATATTATAATTAATAGTTATATGTTTGAATCAGAGTTATAATACAAAGAGAAAAGAGACCGGTGTAAACTGTCTCAAAACACAAATTTTTTTTTCTTGACATAGAAGAAAGAAAGAAATGATTTCACAAAGCCTATTGTTCTACCTTTTTCTTAAACATGCTGTTACTCAAATTATTTAAAATTTTGAAACAATGTGTACTGTGTATTCTATATGTATTTATCTTACCTTTTTGCTGGTTTTCAAAATGATGTCTGACATGGTATCTTTTAAGTGATTTAAAATATGTTGTTGATGGCACACCATGATGAAGGTAGTAATGGATCATATCATATGCCAGGTAACCACCAATGGACCCAGCAAACATCATAAGTGCCGCTGAGGATGGCATAAACATACAATATAAAGAGTACATAACCATCCCCAGGCCTATGGCTGGAATAGGAGGGAAAACTAGTCTTTTACTATCCATAGGTGTCTGAAAAACAATGTTGAAAGATTTAATTTTTAGTATATAATCATTTCTAAACTCTGATTAAGGTTTTCTGTCAAATTTGCTATGGTAATTTGATTATATGTATAAAATAGATTATTCTCTGCAACATTAAAACGTTTGTGAACAACCTTTTACTTTATTTGGCTTTTTTAACTTTTTTGGATTCGAGCGTCACTGATGAGTCTTTTGTAGACGAAACGCTCGTCTGGTGTATATACAAAATTTAGTCCTGGTATCTATGATGAGTTTATTTAAAACTTAGGTAACCTAAAAGCTTCAAGGAGCCTGTCTCACTCACCTGCCATTTTTGAATTAAAATGATTATTTGTGTTAAATAGAAACTGTGTTAACTAAAATCTTGATTCAATCAATCTTAGTTTCTGATTACCACAATTACAGTTTTTCAGATTATTGAGAAAAACAATAAATATGTTTTAAAATATACCATCAAATCCACGAGAAACTTTGGTCATTTTTACTTAATAACAGATCTTTAATTGCTTATTGAAAAACCCTTTATAAATTTTCTCTCTCAATTTTCAATAGTTTTGAACAAAAACACAAAAAAAAATAACCATTCAAGGACAACAAGCCAACAACTCATATTATAAGTTATATGGTTCACTACTGACCCCCTACGGATCCAAAGAGGGTTAGTAAAATCCATACGGGGTCAGTAGTCAACCGTATAACGAATTTATCGCACGCTGTTACTTTTTTTGCTGCGTTTTGTTGAAAAATAAACAATGAAACACAACAACATTAATAGATGACGTCACCATTAACACGTCATGAACCCCCTATGAAATCTACTAGCCCCCTACGGTCTCATAGGGGGTCACCACATGACGGCGCTTAACCAATCACAACCTAATATTTTACCTGCGGTGCGATAAAAGTAGTCTATACGTCTGTACATGCATTAAGCCGATCATTTTCTTGTTAGAATTGTTTTACATTTGTCATTTCAGATCATTTATAAGCAACTACCGGTATGTGATATTAAGTTTTGGCATTGTTGAAGGGTGTATGCTGACCCATAATTGTTAATTTCTGTATCATTTGATCTCTTCTGAAGAGTTCTCTCATTGACAATCATACCACATTTTCTGATTTTTATATTACAATTTCAGCCATATAGACCTATTAGTAGATTTCATTTTGCTGATAATTTTTGCATTATACAATTTCTCTCAATCTCCTATATTTTTTTGAGAGAAAAAAAAACACAATGAAAATGGGTTAACTTTTCGTTATACTGATGGCTAAGGACATGTTGACATTTATTTCAAAAAGCATTTAAAAGAATGTGACAGACGTGACAGACATGACAAATGGACCTTATATACTTCCTTACGGTCAAACGTGGTGATAAAAATTAATAGAAAAGTAACCAGGTGCTCTGCAGGGCGCAGCTTTATACGACCGCAGAGGTCGAACCCTGAACAGTTGGGGCAAGTATGGACAAAACATTCAAGCGTGATACAGCTCTGAATTTGGATTGTGATCAAATTTTTGACATTACATGGTTTTTTTTTACACAAAACAAATGTCAAGATTTTACAAATCAATTAAAGATTTCTTCTTCAAACTTTTTAAATCTAAAATTAAATAGTTGACACAGCATAGGTTTCTGACACAGAATGAATGTGGTCTAATGAACTTAAAAGTTTTTTTTGCCTTTGAGCAATTCACTATGCTGTTGAATATTAATCCTCTCAAAAAAATGTTTGAAGAAATTTTCTTTTTATTTATGAAATCTGAAATGAGAAAAATTTAAACCCCCCCCCCTTTTTTTTTCAAAACTGATATCAATTCAAATTTCTAATGGAGTTTGCAACAATAACTACTCTTTTAAATACATCATAAAATATTAAAATGAAAAATAAAGTGCTTGTTATCACTGAATGGTAAAGATTGGTTGGTAGTAAAAGTGAATATACATTGTTTATTGTATAAAACAATAAAAAAAAACTTCATCAGCAACATTTTATATTGGCAAATTTCCAATGAAGTTATTTACATAAAGTTATTGGCAAATAAAAATAGAAAATGACATCATAGTCATGTCTGGCAAATGTCCAACATACATTATCTAACCAGGTGCTCCGCAGGGCGCAGCTTTATACGACCGCAGAGGTCGAACCCAAAACAGTTGGGGCAAGTATGGACAAAACATTCAAGCATGATACAGCTCTGAATTTGGATTGTGATCAAATTTTTGACATTACATGGTTTTTTTTTACACAAAACAAATGCCAAGATTTTACAAATCAATTAAAGATTTCTTCTTCAAACTTTTTAAATCTAAAATTAAATAGTTGACACAGCATAGGTTTCTGACACAGAATGAATGTGGTCTAATGAACTTAAAAGGTTTTTTTTGCCTTTGAGCAAATCACTATGCTGTTGAATATTAATCCTCTCAAAAAAATGTTTGAAGAAATTTTCTTTTTATTTATGAAATCTGAAATGAGAAAAATTTAACCCCCCCCCCTTTTTTTTCACATCCCTGTTTCCCTTTTTCAAAACTGATATCAATTCAAATTTCTAATGGAGTTTGCAACAATAACTACTCATTTAAATACATCATAAAATATTAAGATGTAAAAAAACTGCTTGTTATCACTGAATGGTAAAGATTATTTAAATTTATCAGTTGGTAGTAAAAAGTGTATATACATTGTATATTGTATATAACAAAGATTTAAGTTGATTCTGGACAAAGAAAGATAACTCCAATTAAAAAAAATTCTTGCTATTGCACAAATAGGATATTTCTTGCTTACTATTCTGGACCAAGAAAGATAACTCTAATTAAAAAAAAATTTGCTATTTCACAATATTGTGCAATTAGATATTTCTTGCCATTGCACAATACTGTGCAATTGAAAAGACTTGCTATTGCACAATACTTAATATAATAATTTTAGATCCTGATTTGGACCAACTTGAAAACTGGGCCCATAATCAAAAATCTAAGTACATGTTTAGATTCAGCATATCAAAGAGGCCCAAGAATTCAATTTTTGTTAAAATCAAACTTAGTTTAATTTTGGACCCTTTGGACTTTAATGTAGAATTTGAAATTTGAAAACAGGACCAAAAATGAAGAATCTACATACACAGTTAGATTTGGCATATCAAAGAACCCCAAGGATTCAATTTTTGATGAAATCAAACAAAGTTTAATTTTGGACCCTTTGGACCTTAATGTAGACCAATTTGAAAACTGGACCAAAAAAACTTCAATAATCAAGAATCTAAGTACATTTTTAGATTCAACATATCAAAGAACCCAACCGATTCATTTTTTATCAAAATCAAACTAAGTTTAATTTTGGACCCTTTGGACCTTAATGTAGACCAATTTGAAAACGGGACCAAAAGTTGAGAATCTACATATACAGTTAGATTCGGCATATCAAAGAACCCCAATTATTCAATTTTGATGAAATCAAACAAAGTTTAATTTTGGACCCTTTGGGCCCCTTTTTCCTAAACTGTTGGGACCAAAACTCCCAAAATCAATACCAACCTTCCTTTTGTGGTCATAAACATTGTGTTTAAATTTCATAGATTTCCATTTACTTAACCTAAGGTTATTGTGCAAAAACCAAGAAAAATGCTTATTTGGGCCCTTTATTGGCCCCCTATTCCTAAACTATTGAAACCAAAACTCCCAAAATCAATCCCAATCTTTCTTTTGTGGTCATAAACCTTGTGTCAAAATTTCATAGATTTCTATTAACTTAAACTAAAGTTATGGTGCGAAAACCAAGAAAATGCTTATTTGGGCCCTTTTTGGCCCCTTATTCCTAAAATGTTGGGACCAAAACTCCCAAAATCAATACCAACCTTCCTTTTATGGTCATAAACCTTGTGTTAAAATTTCATAGATTTCTATTCACTTTTACTAAAGTTAGAGTGCGAAAACTAAAAGTATTCGGACGCCGGACGACGACGACGACGACGACGACGACGACGCCGACGCCAACGTGATAGCAATATACGACGAAAATTTTTTCAAAATTTGCGGTCGTATAAAAACATTTTAGATAAGATAAGGAAAAAAAGCTTCATCAGCAACATTTTATATTGGCAAATTTCCAATGAAGTTATTTACATAAAGTTATTGGCAAATAAAAATAGAAAATGACATCATAGTCATGTCTGGCAAATTTCCAACATATATTATCAAATACTATTCTATACAAAGAAAGATAACTCCAATTGAAAATTAATTGCTATTGCACAATATTGTGCAATTAGATATTTCTTGCTATTGTGCAATACTGTGCAATTGAAAATTTCTTGCTATTGCACAATACTTGATATGGAATCCTGATTTGGACCAACTTGAAAACTGGGCCCATAATCAAAAATCAAAGTAACTATTTAGATAAAGCATATCAAATAAGCCCAAGAATTTAATTTTTGTTAAAATCAAACTTAGTTTAATTTTGGACCCTTTGGACCTTAATGTAGACCAATTTGAAAACTGGACCAAAAATTAAGAATCTACATACACAGTTAGATTTGGCATATAAAAGAACCCTTTTATTTAATTTTTGATGAAATCAAACAAAGTTTAATTTTGGACCCCCATTTGGACCAACTTGAAAACTAGGCCAATAATTAAAAATCTAAGTACATTTTTAAATTCAGCATATCAAAGAACCCCAAGGATTCAATTTTTGTTAAAATCAAACTAAGTTTAATTTTGGACCCTTTGGACCTTAATGTAGACCAATTTGAAAACGGGACCAAAAATTAAGAATCTACATACACAGTTAGATTCGGCATATCAAAGAACCCCAATTATTCAATTTTTGATGAAATCACACAAAGTTCAATTTTGGACCCTTTGGGCCCCTTATTCCTAAACTGTTGTGACCTCAACTCCAAAAAACAATCCCAACCTTCCTTTTGTGGTCATAAACCTTGTGTTAAAATTTCATTGATTTCTATTTACTTATACTAAAGTTATTGTGCGAAAACCAAGAATAATGCTTATTTGGGCCCTTTTTTGGCCCTTAATTCCTAAACTGTTGGAACCAAAGCTCCCAAAATCAATCCCAACCTTCCTTTTGTGGTCATAAACCTTGTGTCAAAATTTCATAGATTTCTATTCACTTAAACTAAAGTTATAGTGCGAAAACCAAGAAAATGTTTATTTGGGCCCTTTTTGGCCCCTAATTCCTAAAATGTTGGGACCAAAACTCCCAAAATCAATCCCAACCTTCCTTTTGTGGTCATAAACCTTGTGTTAAAATTTCATTGATTTCTATTCACTTTTACTAAAGTTAGAGTGCGAAAACTAAAAGTATTCGGACGACGATGACGACGACGACGACGCCAACGTGATAGCAATATACCACCAAAAAATTAAAATTTTTGCGGTCGTATAAAAACAAACAAAACTGAGCTTGTCCAAGGTTTGGTTAAAAATGATGCAAGGACAGAAATTTTATTGCATAAATTGTTGTTAGCCACCAACTTAACAGTTTGTCATCCCTAATAAGAAATTAAAACTTTTAAAAATAGATAATATCAACCCAAAATAACACAAAGCAACACCTTATTGAGAAAATGATCAGACCAAATTAAAATAATTTAACAGTTTGGCATTAAGATAACCATAAACAGAAAATATAAACCTAAAATAAAAACAAAGCAAAACTATAAATAGAAATTATCAAACCAAAATAAAAACAAAGCAAAACTATAAATAGAAATTATCAACCCAAAATAAAAACAAAGCAATGAGCTGTGTGAAAAAAAGTATCAAAACATCTTAAAGCCATTAACATCAGCTGCCAAAATTGTCACTTGTTTATTTTGGTTCTGATCTCATTAACACATGATTCTTCTTGGATTAAATATATAGACATCTTTATAGACATCTTTTGGATTATATTTATAGTCATGTCTGTGACTATATATATATGTAATCTTCAAGAAGCCGAAACTGAACTACACTTTATCTTTAATTGTCCGCTTTATTTGAATTGTCGAAATAACATTTTTAGTGAACTTTTAACTACAGAACTCTTCTTAGATCTGAATCATGAACAAAAACTGAACATTTTAATGTCTCTTCACACAAGAAAATTAGCAAAATATATCGTTCGTGCATTTCATATCCGACGTCAGGTGCTATATAATCTATGAACATTTAATTTTTGTGTATATTTATTCTAACTTTTTGAACTTTAATTTCAAATGATTTGAGAAATTGTGTATATATACATGTATAACGTGATTATGTTTAACCTTACTGATATTTTAAAAAGGTGACTTATAGGTCCAATGGGCCGGGTGTAACTTTGACTATAAACTTTGTAATTGTATTATATTTATGTTCACAAGTCACTATAATAAACAAATTACTTACTTACTTACTTACTTACTTATAGCCATGTCATTAGCCTTATAATGAATTACACTTCAAAAAAAATAATCTTGAGTACTAATTAATACTATCTTAAAATAGATTTTACTTTAAAACACAACACATAATACATAATTGTCACATCATGTTTTGAATTTTATGTATTTTTATAAGTATACAGACACTTTTTAAAAAATATATTTAGTACTTATTCATAACATCTTAAAATAATTTTACTTTAAAACGCAAAACACTATGACATAATTGTCACACTTTATAAACAAAAATAACCTCAGTACATGTACTATTAACTAATAATATCATAAACAAGAATGTGTCCACAGTACACGGATGCCCCACTCGCACTATCATTTTCTATGTTTAAAGGACTGTGAAATTGGAATAAATTCTCTAATTTGGCATTAAAATTAGAATGATCTTATCAAAGGGAACATGTATACTAAGTTTCAAGTTGATTGGACTTCTACTTTATCAAAAACTACCTTGACCAAAAACTTTAACCTGAAATTTGCACTATCATTTTCTATGTTCAGTGAACCGTAAAATTGGGGTCAAAACTCTAATTTGGCAGTTAAATTAGAAAGATCATATTATAGGGCACATGTATACTTAGTTTCAAGTTGATTGGACTTCAACTTCATCAAAAACTACCTTGACCAAAAACTTTAACCTGAAGCCAAAAACTTTAACCTGAAATTTGCACTATCATTTTCTATGTTCAGTGAACCGTAAAATTGGGGTCAAAACTCTAATTTGGCATTTAAATTAGAAAGATCATATTATAGGGCACATGTATACTAAGTTTCAAGTTGATTGGACTTCAACTTCATCAAAAACTACCTTGACCAAAAACTTTAACCTGAAGCCAAAAACTTTAACCTGAAATTTGCACTATCATTTTCTATGTTCAGTGAACCGTAAAATTGGGGTCAAAACTCTAATTTGGCATTTAAATTAGAAAGATCATATCATAGGGAACATGTGTACCAAGTTTGAAGTCGATTGGACTTCAACTTCATCAAAAAAAAATATATTTAGTACTTATTCATAACATCTTAAAATAATTTTACTTTAAAACGCAAAACACTATGACATAATTGTCACACTTTATAAACAAAAATAACCTCAGTACATGTACTATTAACTAATAATATCATAAACAAGAATGTGTCCACAGTACACGGATGCCCCACTCGCACTATCATTTTCTATGTTTAAAGGACTGTGAAATTGGAATAAATTCTCTAATTTGGCATTAAAATTAGAATGATCTTATCAAAGGGAACATGTATACTAAGTTTCAAGTTGATTGGACTTCTACTTTATCAAAAACTACCTTGACCAAAAACTTTAACCTGAAATTTGCACTATCATTTTCTATGTTCAGTGAACCGTAAAATTGGGGTCAAAACTCTAATTTGGCAGTTAAATTAGAAAGATCATATTATAGGGCACATGTATACTAAGTTTCAAGTTGATTGGACTTCAACTTCATCAAAAACTACCTTGACCAAAAACTTTAACCTGAAGCCAAAAACTTTAACCTGAAATTTGCACTATCATTTTCTATGTTCAGTGAACCGTAAAATTGGGGTCAAAACTCTAATTTGGCATTTAAATTAGAAAGATCATATTATAGGGCACATGTATACTAAGTTTCAAGTTGATTGGACTTCAACTTCATCAAAAACTACCTTGACCAAAAACTTTAACCTGAAGCCAAAAACTTTAACCTGAAATTTGCACTATCATTTTCTATGTTCAGTGAACCGTAAAATTGGGGTCAAAACTCTAATTTGGCATTTAAATTAGAAAGATCATATCATAGGGAACATGTGTACCAAGTTTGAAGTCGATTGGACTTCAACTTCATCAAAAACTACCTCGACCAAAAACTTTAACCTGAAGCGGGACAGACGGACGGACGAACAGACGGACGGACGAACAGACAGACGGACGCACAGACCAGAAAACATAATGCCCCTCTACTATCGTAGGTGGGGCATAAAAATGTATATTTTACTTTAAAATGCAAATCACTATGACATAATAAATGTAACCATGTTATGAATTTCATGCATTAAAATTAGTAAACAGGTGTTGAAAATGACCCTGACACAACAATCTGAAGAATAAGTAATGTTAATTTACATTTTGTGTGATGAATTTTACAATAAGAAATGTGTGTCAACCTCTTCCCAAATATAATAAGATCAAAAGGTTAATCTTTAATAAAAACATACTAGAAATTACTAATCTTTATTTGATAACAATCATTTATATATAGGATAAAATTTAAGTTTGAATCAATCATGTGTAAGAACTTAGCATGTGTACTGGTATATATTAACTTGCAGAGTTCTCATACAGGTCCTTCAGCATCTTAGCACTATGAGCCACAAAGGCAACTTGAGGAGTACGACTCGAAGAAAGTCAATGCAGCTCAATGACAGGGGGCCTGATGCATCCTATCCCTCTTAAAACGGCCTTGGGTGCTATAATTGTAGGTCATCACAGCTATTTTAAAAGTTATGATGCTATTTGAAAATGCTGGAGTTGATTGATTGATCGTTGGTGTTTAACCCTACTTTCACACATCTCGTCTATAGCATAGCAACAAAGGGGAACAATGCCTTGTACTGTAAATTCAGAAATTATTTAGCATTTATTGTTGCGATTTTTTCATTTTAGACTAAAACGCATTTTTGAAAATTGTGATATTGATAAAAATCTGAATATTCAAAATATGAGTTTAAATAATTGCGATTATAACCCTATGGCATTTTTCACAATAATAAAAACATGGCAATAATTTCTGTATTTACAGTATATGAATATCTACACTTTATCTTAGTTTTACCTTATGATGTTGACCATGTAACAGAAAATGTACTAATATGAGAGATGGATAGCCGGCAGGGGGCTTCATGTGAAATAACCAGCGGTGAATAATATACTCCTCCAGAGTCCAGAACATCAAGCCAAGTAAATATAATAAGGAAGCATTCCAACCATTTATTGTTATACCTACAATATAAATACAAATCATAAATTCATGATTTTTTTTTTAGAATAATAAATGACAAAAACAAATTCATGTTTCACCTTTTCTGATACTATAGACACTTTCATCAAAATGACTATTCAGTGATCTTAAGACAATCAGTCAGCAGACAATATCAATTGCATTAAAGAAATAATGTGAAATTTCCATTTAAAAGCTACTGGTTGGTAACTTGTTGAGTCACCGTTTTTTTTCGGGAATGTCTTTCCCATACCCTCTTTTAAAATAAATAACACTTAAGAAAAATTAAAAATTTCAAAAGTTTTTGACATATGTTTTTGACATCTATGACATATTCATACTGCGTCTTCTTAAACATAAGAGGATGCAGTATGAATATGAATGAGACAAGTTCATTCTTATATTGTACTGTTACACCACTGTCCGAAGGTAAGGGGAGATTTGGGATCCAGCTTACAGGTTTAACCATGTCAGATTCTAAAATTGAGAATGGAAATGGGGAATGTGTCAAAGCGACAACAACCCAAACATAGAGCAGACAACAGCCAAGGCCACTAATGGGTCTTCAATGTAGCAAGAAACTCCCGCACCTGTAGGCGTCATTCAGCTGGCCCCTAAACAAATATGTATACTAGTTCAGTAATAATGAAAGTCATACTAAACTCCGAATTATAAGAAACTAAAATTAAAAATCATACCAGACTAACAGACTAACCAGAGGCTCCTGACTTGGGACAGGTGCAAAATTGCGGCAGGGTTAAATTATATTTTTTGAGATCTCAACCCTACCCTAATACCACTAGCTGTAGAAAAAACATATGCTCAACAATACGCAAAGTAAAACTCAGTTTAAGAGAAGTCCGAGTCTGATGTTTGAATATGAAACAAAAGAAAATAAACAACATGACAATAATACATAAATAACAACAGACTACTAGCAGTTATTGACATGCCAGCTCCAGACCTCAATTAAACTAATTGCAAGAATATGTCTTCATCATTAGAATATCAGGCACAATGCCTCCTGTTAGGGGTTTAGTATTATACCATCATGAAATATATGAAAAGAACATAACCTGTGTCATGCCAACAACTGGTTTTAGAATTATTAAATGTGTTTATTACATTGGTTGCAATGAATTACATTGATTTCCCAGTTAGATAAAAACCGATAATTTCACATGTGAAATAAACGTGGTTATTTCACTCTCTGACGTCATACAACAATAGGCGTTGTCAAGACGTCGGTAACGTCGGATCAAAACAAATTCTTAATGCGTAGGAAAAAGATATAGTTCCTTACATTTTCTATATTAATTTCATAAAAAAAAGCCATTTGCCAATGTAATAAAAAGAATAACTAATCGCCGTATTTAAATATAAAAAATAAGACAACTTGTGACCGAACGCCGCTATGGATTAAACTCGTGCTGCGCACTCGTTTAATCCATGCGTCGTTCGGTCACGCGTTGTCTTATTTTTGATATTCAAATACGGCGATTAGTTATACTATAATTAATTCCGATGCAAAGCCCCTATAAGTGAATCAATATTAAAGCCAAAATATGCAATCTTTAATGACCTGACAACAGTATCGTAAATCTAAAGGTTTTGTTAGCTAATTTGAGGTGAATACTGACATTTTTGTGCTTTGTAAAGAATATTACCATAAAAGATTGGATGTGAAATACCTGAACGTATAAGATATCTGCATGTTCAGTTATATTTACGAATTATTTCCTTGATACCAATGATAAAATTTAGTAAATGTTTTGACTAGATATCGAAAACCCTGGTGTAATAATTTTTCAGTAATACATAAATTTCTCTCCCTAAAATCTAATACGTTGTTACATAGACGAGCGAATCGTACAAGTTGAGATATTTAAGCATCATAAGATGGTGACAAGGGTATGTCACCATCTAAAAATGGATTATTAACAATAGGAAATGAAAAATCATCTCTTTTATCATAAATTTTTGTATTAAGCTTCCTGTTAATGATATAGATATAAAGATCGAGGAAAAGGCAGTGGTCATTGTTAGTATTAGCTTTATTTAAAGTAAGTTCAACAGTATAAATTTCTTTAGCATACATACTGAAGGTGTCACTATTGAGAGCCAATATATCATCCAAATATCTAAAAGTATTGTTAAATTTTTGTATCAAATGTTGTTTTGATGGGTCTTTGCTGATTTTAGTCATGAATTGTAACTCATAACAATACAAAAACAGATCTGCAATAAGTGGTGCACAGTTAGTTCCCATGGGAATTCCAATAACTTGACTATATACGGAATCTCCAAAGCGAACAAAAATGTTATCAAGTAAAAATTCAAGCGCAGATATAGTATCAAAGAATTTCCAATTGACATAGTTCTTTTGTTTGTGGTACTGTATGTATATGCCTGTCCTGAGTCAGGAGCCTGTAATTCACTGGTTGTCATTAATTGATGTGTTCCATATTTGTTTTTCGTTATTTTTTTTGTACATAAATTAGACCGTTAGTTTTCTTGTTTGAATATTTTACATTTGCCATTTCAAAGCCTTTTATACCTGACTATGAGCAGCGGTATGGGCTTTGGTGACCTATAGTTGTTAATTTCTGTGTCATTTGGTTTCTTGTTCAGAGTTGACTCATTGGCAATCATACCACATCTTCTTTTTTATATCCACGAGAGACCAAATGACATAGAAGTTAACAACTATAGGTCACCATATAGCCTACAGAACATAATGTAAATTGTTTATTTACTTGAATAAATTAACTTAACCTTTGCATAAAGCATATAGAGGGTTATTTTCACGGGTGTAAAAATTTTGATTTTCATTGAATAAGGTATACGAAAAATTTCGGCGGATTAAAAACTTTTATAAATACCTTTGTATGTGCCCTTTTAAATTGGCTTTAAATTGTTGATTTTTTTCTACTTGCGTACATAAGCAAAAATTCACATCCTGTGAAAATAACTGGCTATATGGCAATACTTACTATAGGAAGAATTAGCTGGCCATTCCACTGGATTCTGCACCAATGAATAATAGGACAATCCTATTAAGATAAACATTACAGGAAGCCAGAATATAGGAACTATATACCAGGAACACTGGGAAAAATATTCTACAAAATCCCACTGGAACAGTCTCATGTGGGTATCTACTGGAACATGGACCCAGTCAAAATATTTGTCACCAAGACTGGGTACCTGCCACACTATTGGTTTCGACCAATCAATGAGACCATCCTGCAAAATGAAAAGAAAGTTCCAGTTAAACTGTTTTTTAATCTTGGACATTAAATGGTCTGAGTGATAGACACCAATTCAATAGACAACTTTCGAGTTTGATGCATTTCTGTCAAAAACTCTGGTTTTAGTGAACATCATTTGTGCGTTTAGGGGCGTCGTCACTTCCATTCCAATGTTGAGCGAGTGGTTGGAAAACTATAATTCTATATTGTACAAATTATTCGGCAAATTGAATTCTCAAAATTGACAATCAGTATTGCTGTAATTAGGGAATTCTCATTAAGTACCTACAGAACAACCATTATTTCTAGTTTATCCTGCACAATGACGATCACTAAGACGCTTGATGAACGTAAATAGTGCAGGGATACAGGCGACCCCCTCTATCTGGTAAATTACGTCATAAAGGTGTGTATAATTGAGGAGTTTTTTCCGGTGTCGGATGAATTCGAAAGTGGTCTATTAACAAGCAACAATTTTTCACGTTAATGTTTTACTTTTTGGTTCATTAAAATGCAAAAACTTTATTCTTTTCATCAAGCTTTCAATCAAACTAGAAAATGTAAGTGAAAAATTTTATGAATTATCTGCATATGGGATTTTTTTTTTAAATAACATTTTGAAAGGAAAATATATTTTGAAAAATGATGTATGATTTAGTAAAGTGTTAACAAACTTTATTCAAATTGGACTGAAAAGTTGTAATATATAGTTAACTTATTTATGAACATGACTTCTATGTACTTAGGTTTCAAACGAAATTGCGACCACAAACTACCTAAAACCAAAACTTTAACCTGATACAGGACAAACACACAGACTAGAAAACATAGTGCCCGTCTTTATTTATAGGCGGGGCATTACATTTTCAAATAAATAAATTTTATTCAAATGTTATATTAAAAACAGTTTAAGAAGACATTCTGTTATATTTTTTTCCCTTAAATTTCTTTGTTATATATTTGGCAGTTTAAGTATTCTAAATTGAATAGTTTCATATTTTTCATGTCAGGAACTTTTATAGCTGACCACTCAATATTGGTTTTTCTCATTGTTGAAGGCTGTACGCCGTGTATAATTGCCTTCAAATGTTTACAGCCACTTCATTTGAACTCTGTTGGATACTCAGGGTTATGTTGTCTCATTGGCAATCATACCACATCATTGTTATTTTTTTTTAATATATATATAACAGGTACTAAATAAAACTGATAAATGACAACATAATAACACATTGATGTAACTTCTTCATCTCACTGGGCTCCATCCAATTATAAAATTTGGGGATCATGATTATTCGTTTACCATCTGATCAAATTGTAGACTTGAAGTGTTTTTAAACATGACAATTTACATGAACTAAATAGAACTTGTTTTAATTTAAATTACTGAAAATTTGTAAATATTTAAATGAATGAATTTAAATTGAAACAAGATATATTGTTTTTATGTAAGACCACACATTCCGATAAAGAGAGAATTCAAGTATAAATTATTTGTATACATATCCATTATAATTCTATTAGTAAAAGCTTCTATCTAATTTCGTCCCGTAAACTACTTAACAAAAGGGAGGGGAGATTTTCATAGACAATTTATTCTATACAGTTTTTAGATTTATAAGAAATATCCTTTTTTGGCAAATATTGTAAAATATTTGTCACCAAGTGTTATTTCTACAATCATAAGAATTAAATTATCCCCTTTATTTTTTCATTTTATTTTATTTTTTTTATTTTTTTTGGGGGGGGGGGGGAGTGGGATGAGGGGATGGGAATTATGTTAGCATAATGCTTCCTAAAAATATTATAATACCCCTATTTCAAAAATTAAGGTGGTTGACTTCCCTATCTGACTATAAATTATCTTTACTTGTGTCCACACAACTCTTGTAGTGTTTAAATCTACCGTCAAAAACATTGTAAATCTAAACAAATTTATACAGAGATAAGTGCTCTATAAAATAACATTTAACTTATGTTAGTATATCATAAAAAATTTACAAAAATTGGATTTTGATCCTACATTAAATAATGGCTAAGTCCTTAGGATTAAATTGTCATTGTTGTGATAAGGCATAAAATTTAAAGAAGTTAGTATTGAATTTTTTTCCTATAAATGTATCATATTCAAGTGTGTAAAAAACAGTCTTGTCATTCAAACTTTGTGACAGATTACAGTTTGACTATTACATTGGTTTTATTTTTTTCTAAAAGTCTGTAAAACCAACTTATTTTAGCGGACAATTTTTTTTTCACATTTAGCCCATTTTAGTCCACTATGCCGTAGTTTAATTTTGCAAATTTCAAACTATCTGATGTAGGTAAATAAGGACAGATCCTAGTTTTACAAATTCTAGACGATAAATATTTGTGTCATTTTTCTACTAGCAGATATTTTGAAAATAAATTCGCTCGTCAAAATTAGTTGGTTTACAGTATGTGTCCCATGGACACCGTCACCGCAACTGGCTATTGCAATTTCTCATTTCCAATTTTGATGTTCAGTGAACCATGAAATAAAGTGTACCATGTACGCCTTTAATTGACTAGTTTCAAATTGCTCTGATATCTGAAAGTATTTTTAAGACCATAGAATTAAAGTTCATCAAAAAAGCTGTCTAATGTCAAAGCAATCTCGGACAAACTATTTACCAAATTATCTGTAAGATTTTTACAAGCGAGTTAAAAAGCCTCAAAAACAAGATCATTATTATGAAACTCTTTCAAGAAATAATTCTGTGGAATTTAACCATCATTTCATCATCCTAAAAATAAATTGTAATTATTCGATAGGAAATGGCTAAATGATTTAAAAGTTATTGCAAAGAAATAACACAAAGCGATCCTTTTCAATCAATCAATGACCATTGGCCACAAGTAATGATCAGAAAAATTCTTAAAATTAGGCGTAACATAACTAAATTGTCACGAGAAAAACTTGCTGTACGAATGTTGGTATAGAGTACCAAATATACTAACTAGCTCATTACTTATATCACATTTAGCAACTCATTTTTTTTAATAAACAAATATTATGCACATTATCCCTAAGGATGACCATAAGCTGAGAAAAATATAGTATCTGTCAATTAAGTGAAATATTGGCAAATCCCATGACTATAATCAAGTCAAAATGTATGAACCAGAATAAAAAGTCATATGTATATTGAAACTATTCATTATACAATAATATACCAAATTTATAAGTTCAATATCTGAATAGAGAAGTGACAAGTAATGAAAAATCTATTTTTCACAAAATCAAAATTTTACAAGTACATTGTACAAAGGACATTTTAATACTAATAAACTGAAAGTCGATCAACTAGAAAAAAAAAAAAGAAAATGCAATCTGAACTCATAACTAAAACTTCAAACATTTGTCAAAATAGATAAAATATACAGAGGGAAAGCAATAAAAGAAATAGACAACTTTCGAGTTCGATGCATTTCCATCAAAAACTCTGGTTTTAGTGAACGTCATTTGTGCGTTTAGGGGCGTAGTCACTTCCATTCCAATGTTGAGCGAGTGGTTGGAAAACTAGATATCTATGATGCACGAATTATACGGCAAATTGAATTCTAAAAAAATTGACAATCAGCACTGCTGTCATTAGGGAATAATCATTAAGTACCTACAGAACAACCATTATTTCTAGTTTATCCTGCACAATGACAATCACTAAGACGCTTGATGAATGTAAATAGTGCAAGGATACAGGCGATCCCCCCTATCTGGTAAATGACGTCATAAAGGCGTGCATAATTGACAAGTTTTTTCCTGTGACGGATGAACTCGAAAGTGGTCTACATATTTTTACTGGTTACACCCGATACTATTATTTCTATAAATAGCAACAAGGATGACTGATTTGTTGATATATCAGACACAATTTCAAAAGGATAGACACTTAATTATT